>JAQFVV010000111.1:3862356-4299856 GCA_028023455.1 Epiperipatus broadwayi | reverse complement strand
CTCTACATAATAATAATAATCATTATTATTATTATTATTATTATTATTATTATTTTTAATTTTTTTTTTTTAATTTATTAAACATATAATCTTTCTGTGATAAAAAATCACGCATGGAGCTTAACAAAAGTACATGTGCAAATAAAATAAAACATTAATATACAATAAAATAATTTAATAGAAATAAAAAGTTTTTCATTATCATCAATTATAATCCAGTCCATAATGATTTTTTTCAATGTTTTCCTTGATAGGTCATTAACATTAAAACCAATGTTCCTTATAAAAATGTTATAAAATCTTGGATCAAGATAACATTTCTGATACCTACAATGAGTTTTAAAATATGCTGGTTCAATGATCTAGTCACCATTATTGATGAATTATTTTTATTCATTTCTTTATATTTAATATAATAGCACAAAATATTCACTAAAAATAATTGATGAATAGTTAAAACTCCAGCACACTTATTATATAATTCAAATCTTGACAAGTCCAAAGGTTTAAACAAAATAATTCTTAATGTAAAATTTTGTAGTGTTTGTAAAGACTTCAAAAAATATGCTGCAGTGCCACCCCATAAAGTTATACCATAACAAAGTCTGCTTAAGAAAATTTGCTTATATATACTTAATAGGATAGATTTATTCAAACAATCTCTTAATCTATAAAAAAGGAAATTAAGTTTTCTTAATTTTAATTAATTATAATAATAATAATAATAGTAATAATAATAATAACAACAACAACCACCTATTCATTCAGTATATTGAATGCTTACTGTAATAAATAGTGAGATTTGAACTTAGGTTTTTTCAGTCTATATTTATTTTCCATTTCATCTCAAACAGCAGGCACACATGATCACATATATGCAAAAAAGGTAGATGATCTCTAATATACATATTTCATGCAGAACCAGCAACCATCAGTTGAGCCAGATCATAATCTTCCACACATATATACAATCATTCCTCAGCTTATATTAAGATAGCAATTCCTTAAACTGTAATGAACAGGCTTCAATCTTCTCATCCTTCCAACAATTTAATTACCCATTTCATTGAAAATCCAATAATAAACCCCACACTTTTAAATATAATCAAAAGTAATAAATTTTAAAAATTGAATAAATAAATATAAATTTCCTCACCCAAATTTTTAGAGTGTAGAATTGGAGCTTCTCTTGTACTTTTGTGTATAATTTTTTTGAATTTGTGAATGCATACATCAGAATCTTTTTGAAAATTCAATTCTTCCTTTCTGTTGACTGTTTTCTTTAAGTTGATAATTTTTTCTTGTCCTTGCTTTAATGTTTCTAGCAAACTTGAATTAAAATTCTCCATACAGTAGTATCACTCAGTGCAAGACAGAGTAATCAATGGATGCCAGGAGGCTTGTGCATAAAATCCCTATCTAATGCCTACTCATCCAATATCCTCAGATGAAGTTCTAACTTGTGGCTTTCGTAGTGAATGGCACTACTGTATGGAGAGTTTTGCCTATTTTAATAACAGTTATGAACAAGCATAAGAAATGGTGATCATGTGATGTTTAGAGTTTTAAGCATGAATTATTTAATATGGAGATTTTGAAGATGGATCTTTTATATTCAGTCTGTCACATCATAAAAAAAAAAAGAGTTGATTCAACACCTGGAGGTAATACTTTGGATAATCTGTTTGCTATCTCTTGACAGGATTGGTCACAACTGATACAATTGATTTGCCTCACTATACAATTGAATGAATACAGCCATGTAGTGAAGTTTTTCCATGATGCTATAAAATAATATAACTTCAGCATCTTTATAAATTAACTATTTGTTAAACTGCAAGCTACAACTTTGCTTGGTGCTAATTTTATCCATGAATCTAGTAACTAGGCAACTAATAAATGCCGGACCATTGATTGACTTGAAACCTGATTTTAAATATTTTTTCAACTTATGACACAAACTGTCATTAAACATTAAAATCTTTGTTCAATGATCCCATATTGTTTTTTTTTTTTATTTACATTTTTATTGATTAACTAAATATGTATTTTGAGTATATTAAGTAAATAAGGTTTACTGTCTACTGAAAATTTATTTCCTAAGATATTTATTGGATATAACAAAAATATGCACTTAATTAATAAAGTTTTTTTTTTCTCCATGTGTCAAAGTGTTGACCGGGAAGCAAACTCGGGCCAGCTGCTTGGAATGCAGCTACGCTAACCACAAGACCATCAATGCTTGACAAAAATAAAGTTGTAAATAAAAAAATGGGTTTACTGAACAAAGATTTTGATGTATGGTGTCCTTGCGATATCAGTTGAGAGAAGTTATGTCCAGGTAGGCAAATATTAAAATCAGTCAACTTTCATGCATAGTAGTTGCATAATAAATTCATGCAGGTCATGTTTGCAGATAAAGTTAATGGCAAGAACAATTCCAGCCTATAGATTAGTTAATAATTGCCATAAAATTAGATTAACTGGTAATCCACCTAACTGATGTCCTATATTAAAAACTTCACCATATAACTGTAATCACTAAAATATATGATCAGACAAACCAGTTATATCAATTGTAGCCAATCCTGTCAAGATGTAGCCTGCCTTCCAGATCTTCCAGAAATACTATCTCCAAAGCAAGAATCAATTGTAGCCAATCCTGTCAATATAAGGAAAATGCTCGCCAGAGGGCAGAAACATTCTACTGTATGCACACAAGAGTTTGAAGAAACTTAGAAAATTCAAAAAACCATACACAAAAGTCCAAGAGTTTTTAGATTACAAATTCTAAAAAGTTTAGATGAGGATGTTTATATTTATTTGTTTTAATCAAGTTTTGTAATTTTGTTATTATTCACTTTCTTTATATTTAAAAGTGTATGTCTGGGTTTTTTATTATTATTATTATATTGTCTACTTATGAAATATTTACAATTATTTGAAATATTTCAATAATTTATATCTCTTCTCCTCGGTGAGTGAATAATTTAAGTTTCACGAAAGAATGGAGGAAAAATATTGTCTGCAGTTCTCTATAATTCATTTCATTCTTTGTTTATCTCCATCTAAAATGGATATATTAACGTAGAATGTCTTTGTGACAAAATGTAATTTTTTTTCTTTGTAAATATTTTTGAGATGATACATGCCAAATTAAGTATATTTTACTTTCAAAATTAATATTTTTAATAAGAGTATTGGCATTTGCCAACAGATTTATTAAATTATTTAGCCTGGAAAAATGCTCATTTTGTATTTTCTCAAACGCTTTTTTATTCTCAATTCTATTCATTATTTGAAGTATATATTATTACTTGATGTGTGTGACGATCAGATATTATGTTCTAAGTTTAGCATATAGTTAATTAGTTACTATAGTTAATAAAGCTAACATTGTGGCAATAATAAATATGAGATTAGAGTAGATTAAGTATAAAATGGTTTTGGTCCAATAATCAAAATTAGATGTGGAGCCCAAATGATATCTTTATCACTAATAAAGCCAAGTCATCATCATCATATTATACTATGGCCGAGCAGTAGAGAAATGGTTTAATGATTTAGCTTTTAAAAGATGTATAATTGGAGATAATGCCCTTTCCATTTAGGCATATGAAGATATAGTTAAAATCAACTAACAAGTATCAAGTCTTTAAATGCAGTGAACACCATCATTTATCCAACCTATATCCTTTAACTATTTTGGCATGGTAACTTATTGAATTTATTATAAAAAAAGCAATCATCTGCTTCTCAGATTTTAACCATGTTGAATATAGTAGAAATATTTTTTTTATTTTTCTCTAATATCTCTCTTTTTCATATACTGTTACATATAATGGCCAAACAAGGAGCTATCACAAATAAAATATACATCTCCATACAGTTAACACCTACCCTTCCTATATATACTGTTACATTTGGTGCATTAGTATATGGTTTTGTACCATGGATAGTTATTATTATTTGTTTAGCTTTAGTCTCTCAGTTTGTTACTTTCCCCCTTCCCCCTGCATATACTGTTACATAAATTAATCTCATTACAACCTTCATGATTATCCAATCCAATAGAATATCAGAAATTTTCTATTGGGATAATATTGCATTTAGTCAGTAAACAGTATATTATACAAGTAAAAAAATAAGGTTGCTGTCAAGCATTGGTGGATGAGTGGTTAGCACAGCTGCCTTATAAGCAATTGTCCCGAGGTTCGCTTCCTGGCCGACACTTTGACACATAAAAAAAAAATAAGGTTGATTTTAAACAGCCCATTACAGGGTTACAGTCTCTCCAATGACTCTTCAAATAACAATGAAAAAGAAAGCATTAGTCATTAGGATTTCCAACTGTCATATAGTGGATGGGATGGCAGTAACTAGATTTTTTATTCTTGGATTACTTTCTAACTAAGAATCACTAGATTTTGATTTCCCAAACAATTTTGAATAGTTATCTAGATTGGTTACAGGTATTTTAAACTTTATTTCAGAAGGCAGGTCTACAATCTAGAAGTAGGATGTGATGGTGATCGTATGGTGGTACTTGATTATCAGCCATAATTTGTCATTTTTGCCATCTTATAAAAATAATTTATTCTAATATTCCTTAGGTTATAAACTTTAATTATTTTATGTATTTGATGCTAGACTATAGAATAATATAGTATTGGGTTTTTTTTAATCTAAAGACATTTATGTATGTGCATGAAAACAGTCTATATATTCTGATTAGCAGTCTTTCTAATATTTTCATTGTATTTGCTCATCATCCTTTTAGAGGTGTGAAAAAGGTTAATTAAGTTTAAAACCCATATTGTTTAACCTTATAACACTCAGCCATATTTAATAAAGTAATGTTTTTTTATATTTCACAATCAACTTTCAAATAAATAAATTATTACATGTTTCAGAGTTAAAGTACTCAATTTCAAACCAGCACACCAATCCCTATCACGCATGAGAGTGGTGTAGTGAAAGTTATACTGCAGAAATATTCATTATTGAATAATCTCTAGTTTAATGAATGACTAATGAAAATTATTAATATACTTTCATTAAGTGGTTTGTGTCAAAGTTGTGGGGACAGCAAGCTTTAACACTTATCGTTTAATTAAGGTGTAGTAATTTGCTATTTATATTCCCTGAACAATGATAAAGATAAGGGTAAGAGATTATGGTTTGGGTCAACTGATTAGTGCTGGTCTGCATGAAATATCCATCTTGGGATCATAGAATTTTTTCACATGTCTTTGGTGATATGTTTATGATTACATCCCTCCACAAGGTGTTAAAAGTGAATAGAAACCAATCCTTACCTTATGTGAAAGTGGTGTAATGAAAATTACATTATAGAAATATTTATTCATTATTAAATAAATTAATGTTTTAAATTTAGGTTACCTAATTTCAAATTGGGACTTGTTCAATCTAGAAAGACATTTAATTATAAAAATTATTCCATAGTCATTTATTTATACAAATGTACAAGGAGCACAAATCTTAATACAACAGAATATCATTAATCCAGACATTATTTATTCAAAGGCTTCTATTATCTAGACAAAATTACAAAATACTGTTTTGGTTTATTACCTTAAGTATAAGGCAATAAACCTAAAGCAAGTGTGGTTGAAAATGCGAAGGTAGAGCCCTCTACAGGACTTAACCACAAGCTTACACATTGTAGCTGCTGTACAAAAATTTTATGTTGATGTAAATATATTTTATATTTTAAAGTGTTATATTATTATTAATAACATAAATGTACAGTAGTTTAACTAGAAGTATTTTAATATATACAAAGTGTAATTAGTAAAATTAATGTTTATTTAAATTTTCCATGAAGTTGGATTTATAATGGGATGGGAAAGATTCATTGTTAAAATTGAAAACTTCACATATCCAAAAAGTCCTAAAATTACGAATTTCAGATTAATAGCAGTCTTATTGTAATCACGTTACAGAATTTCATAAAAAAATAATCCAAAGCCATAATTTTATATTGAGATTAGACTTTTACATATATAATTGATAATTAAAATGATAAAAAAAAAAACAAGTCAGATGTCATATGACTTAATTTAATAAGCTTGTAACTACAAATGTTAAATATAGAGCTCACAAAATAAGCTCTTAACAAGCTTTGATGACACCAGAAGCAGAAATCAGTCGGTTGAGGATATTCTCAAAGCTTGTTAAGAGCTTATTTTGTGAGCTCTATATATATAATAATTGATAATTCCAAGAATGTTTCAAAAGTGGTCATTTAAAATCATTTGCATATAACTAACTGATTTTAAAACAATAAACATCACATGATCACCATTTCTTATGCTTGCTTATAACTGTTATTAAACAGGTAAATACTCACTATACGTATTGCCACGCACAGCAAGCTAGAATAATCAATGGATGCCAGAAGGCTTGTGCATAAAATCCCCATCTAGTGCCTACTCATCCAATATCTCCAGATTAGTTTCTGACATCCATTGATTACTCTAGCTTGCTGCGTGTGGCAATACGTATAGTGTTTTCACCTGTTTAATAACAGTTATAAGAAAGCATAAGAAATGGTGATCATGTGATGTTTAGTGGCTTAAAACCAATCCTGCCTAATAGGATATTGATGGCTATGGTTATTAAAGAATCAAAGACACCAAAATGTATAGGTACTGAACTGAGTTCAGACCTATATGACTATATAAGCTGATGAGCTTGGATTGAAAATATTAAGGTGTTTTCAATTTAAGACATAGTTTTGTAGTTAAGTGGAGATAAAAAGTGGCTGCTAGAGAGTTGCATTAGATCCTAAGATCTAGGTGCAGTGCTCTCAGATCCAAGGCTCCTCACTGATGAAGGCCAAAAGCCAGAAACCAGTCTGGTAATATTGGATGAGTAGGCACTAGATGGGTATTTTATGCACAAGCCTTCTGGCATCTATTGATTACTCTAGCTTACTGTGTGTGGCTATATGTATAGTGAGTTTTTGCCTGTTTGATTTTAAATCATGAAAACTAAATTAGTAATAAATAAATGTTTATTTTTTTGGTGTACATTATTCCAAATATAAAAATATTATTGATTTAATGCAATAATAATAATTATTATTATTACCAACATCATTATTAATTATTATTGTTATTGTTGTTATTATTAGCCTTCATCTATTCGATACCTAATGACTAAGAAGTGGGTTTTCCAGATGATAATGCAGTAATTTTTTCACAGTATTCTCTTATCTCGTGAAAGGCTGATTTAAATAGCTTTTAAATATCCCACAGCAGGGCAAATGTCTTAATTAGCATTGCTCTATAGAGAATCAGTGGAAGAGATGAACAGAAATTATCAGGCCAACCCAGAACCAGGAAATGAAATTTTGCACTTTTCTCTTAGTTTATCTTCTATCTAAAAATAGATACATTCTTATTTATTGATTAGAAATTGGACGACTACCTAAAAAAGAAAAATTCTAAACTTATTTGGAACTTGAAAAAAATTTGGTTCAAGTTTTCATATATATTTAAACACTAGTTTAAGGGCATGGAAGGCTTGATATACTCATTTCTATGCTAAAAGACTCTTCACCTTTTCCCATTCTAGCATGATAATTAAGCTGTTTTTAATTTAAATATTTTTTCATGTTGTTATTATTATTGTTAGTAATTATGTTATAATTTAGAATATTATTTATGGTATTATATTTGTGTTATTTTTAGTGCTTCATACCATTGCCCATATTTATAATGCTCAAAATTTTTCTCATTTCTTCAACCCTAATTACCCAGAAGTCAATCTTGCAAGTTATCATGGGCAGGTAAGGTAGTAGTTAATTTTAACTATTTAAGATTAAAAAATAACCAGATGCATTTTTTTAATTTTAAAACAATCAATTATTGAATAACTTATATTGAAGCCATATATCCCTGTAATTATATTTGGGATTTAAGAATCCATGTGTATTTAATATTAGCCATTCTTATGGAATTATAGAAGTATATAGACTTTGTTGTAAAATATATACCTATATCTAGTTAAGAAATTTTGCTATTTATGAGCACTTTGATCGTTCAGTATGCCTATAGTCTTGAATTAGGTTCACTTTTAGTGTGAAGGATGTTTGACTCTTGATTAGACGAGAATTTTAGATGTCTTCTCAAGGTATTTAATTCATCTTTTAAATGAGCAATATTATTTGGAACTTGGGGGAAATTCCCCATTCTTTTTATTGTCGGTCTTGTGCAGGTTTGCCAGTTCAGCAGTAATACTGTTCATTGTGCATTATTATTCATTGTGCCTTATTTTTGATAAAATCAAGCGTTGATGGCCTAGAGGTTAGCATAGCTGCCTTCCAAGCAGCTGGCCCGGATTCGCTTCCCGGTCAACGCATTTGACATATGAAAAAAAAAAATCTTATTGGTAATTTTAATGAATGAAATTTTATGTTGATATAAGTGGGATATGTGCAATTAATATCAAAATAGTGATTATAAAATATACGTACAATTTTAAAAGAAGATTGCCTTACAATTGGGTTTCGATTGTAAAATTATTCAAAAATTAATCCTAAAATAATTTTTTCTGTATATATATATACATATGCACGTGTGTATGTATGTATTCACAAACATCTGTTAGTATTTTGTTTTCAGTAATGTATTGCCATGATTTCACCGCAGTGTTTCATTAGAGCTGGTTGCTAAATTAATTGGAATCTGTTGAGTTTTCTAAAATATTAATGTCAAAAATATTACAATACCAATTAAATTTAAAATGTAAAAGTTAGGGAATTATAAATAGAAAATTTTTTGTTTGAAAGGGTGGACCATCTAGTCTAATACAATTGTATGGTGTTAGGTTTGCTGTGAGATCTAATTTTATATTAATAATTTTTATTACTCATTCATTAGACTAGAGATTATCCAATAATGCATAATATTCCTGTAGTGTAATTAGTCTGAACCAACTGATGAGTGCTGGTTCAGAAATGGGCGTCTTGGGGATATTATATTTCTTTCACATGTCTTTGGCCATATGTTTAGATTATATCCCTTCACAAGGGGTTAAAAGCAAATAGAAACCAGTCCCTACTTTGCATAAGAGTGGTATAATGAAAGTAAACTACACTACAGAAGTATTGGATAATCTTTAGTCTAATGAATGATTAATAAAAATTATTAATATATTTTCATTAAGTGATTTGTCTCAAAGTTGTGAAGGCAGCATATTTGACTTTTATCAATTAGACTGTAGTAAGTTACTATATATATATATATATATTGAACAATGACAAAGATATGTGTAAGAAATTGTGGTATGGGCTAATTGATGAGTGCTGGTTCAGCATGAAATATGCATCTTGGGTACCATAGATTTTTTACACCGACTTTGGTCTTATGTTTAAATATGCATCTTGGGTACCATAGATTTTTTTACACCGACTTTGGTCTTATGTTTTTGATTACATCCCTGCAGGAGGTGCTAAAAGTGGATAAAAACTAGTCCTTATTTTGTATGAGAGTGGTATAATGAAAAATACACTGCAGAGATATTATTCCCTAATTTGGATATTATCTATTTATGGTAAATATAGATCATCAGTGAAAGGCTAATAGTATTAGAATTTGGTTCTTAATAATACAGTGGCATATATGCATCTCTATTCTATTGGGTATACAAAGCAAATGAATGTAAAAAGGATTCTATAGTGAATTTAAGCATGTTTTTTTTTACGAGAGAGATGGATTATGTTTACATTATGAACATTATCTCAAAACATTCTAAAGAAATGTTGTATTGATTTCCTTCACAGGATAATATATTTGAGTGAATATAACTGAGAGCTAAAAATAGCAAATGTTGAAATCTTTTTAAAGGTAATATACTGTAGACAAAAGATGAGCTGGGTAATGATGGGATGAAAATTATCTCCATGTGTAGTTTTTCTGAAAATGGAAAAAGATAAAAGATTATTACATTTTTTGATAATGAGTACTTCAAAAAAGAGAAGCTTTGACATTATTTCATTATTTACAAACTTTCCAATTGATGAAGTTTTATACGACACATCAGAATTTTAATTTATTATCACCTTAGCTTAGCATTACCATTTGAACACTTATTTCATGTAAAATGAGCAAAATTATAAGCAGATTTTCACCAGTCGGGAAGGACTCTCCTATTTCAAGGGTACTCACTGATTTGTTTATGGAGAACATAGAAATTTGTGTTTTAGAGTCAGTGCCTTCAAAATCTTTTGTTTGGCTCATACCCATTGATGATATATTTGTTGTCTGGAAACATCTAAAGTTAAATTATATGACATCTTCTCACATATAAACAATTTCCAACCTCCAATGGAGAGATTGATTGGAAGCTTCCTTTTCTTGATATACCACCAAGAAACAAAATAATCTTTTTCAATTTTCAGAAAAATTAAATTGAGACAGATACTTAAATTTTCATCCAATCATCACCCAGCTCAGATCTTTTCTGTAGCCAAAATTCTTTTCATAAGAACAGTTTACCTTTCAGGTAAATCATATCTGAAAGAAAAAATAAATCATATTAGTAATATTTTATTAGCTAAATGGAATTATATGCAAAACCTTAATTTAGACCAATAATCTTTATTCCTTATTTTAAAGAAACTACAGACATTATTTGAAGTATTTTAAAATGTTACAATATAAAAACCATATCTAATTCTAACCTGAAACAATTTGTTACATTCTGTTCAAGCCTAAAGTCCCAATTCTTCTTAAGCTATCAAATTTATCAAATTTCATTTGGAGTTTGTGTAGTTTTTCATGCAGATATGAGCAAATACCACATCAATGCTAGAAGAGAGGAACATGCTAAGCAATTAAGCAGCAATCATCATCATTGAAACTCTCAGTCATGTTATGGATATAGGTCTTAAAATAGATTTCTTAAAAACAAGATCAAGATCCTATCTAGATGAAACACTCTCCACCATTGTAAGATCAGAGAGGCCATTGAGATTCTCAAGAGGGAAGATTCAATCAACAAATATGGTGATACCTATAAACTATCTTTCATTTGGGATAAATTTTTTAAAAATCCATTAATCTGAATAGTTTCTGTTTGGCACTATTCCACCCTCATCTTTATATTTTAAAATTTTTGTTATTTATTGATGGAACCTTTAATTTTATGACACACCAATGCTTTGTTTACAGAACCTCTACAATGGTTTATTCTCAGCTGAACCCAGATAATATGTCATTTATATATATATATATATATATAATAAATTATCATAACTTTTATAAATATCTGTAATTGAAAAATGAAAGTAACTATCTCTCACCGAATTATGTAATGTCAAAAACCATGAAAATGTAGAATAATACCATTCTATTGGTAGGGTCTGTTGTTATATAAGCTTAATTTTTGACTTGATTTTTAAATTATAGGGTGGATTTTGTCTGTTGTTTTAATTTATGTACAGACTAAATGCCCTGAAATCACTACTGACACATTCAGAGAATGAAGCAGTACTTGAGATTTTGATACAAATTTCAAATTTAATAAATAAAAAGATTTGGATACAATTTCAAATTTAATAAAGAAAAATAAGAGCACTCACTGTATACTTGTGTAAATTTTGGAAAGCAAAAACTTGAATTTTTGAAAAGGATGCTTGAAAATGCATTAAGCTTACATTTAAAAGTATCACATGATCATTTCTCATGCTTACACAAGCTGTTAAAACAATAATGTGATGACGTGATGTGATGTGATGTATTGTGGCTTCTCCTTAAATGAAGTCAAGAATATCTCAGCAATTATGCCCAGATAAACCTGTTAGCCACTTTATTTTCCATTCCCCACTCTAAGTTTTCCCATATTCTGCTCCATCCCATTTCCACAACATAATCTTTGTCAACTCTATAGCCTTAATATCTAATTCCCTCTTATATTTTCCCAATGCCAGCATAAAAACCAATAATTCACTTTCTGTATAATCACCTTTTTCATATTTATTCTTCCATACCTTCATTATATGTACCCTTTCTGTTTTCAAGCATTTACATTCAATTAACAAATGCAAACTTTTCATACAGTCATGCCACCTAGTGGAAGTCATGGTAATCAGTTTTGTGCATAAAATATCTATCTAGTGCCTACTCATCCAATCCTAAGATCTAAGTGCAGTGCTCTCAGAACCAAGGCTTCTCACTGATGAAAGCCACAAACAAGAAAGTAGTCTGGGGATATTGAATGAGTGTGCATTAGACAGGGATTTTATGCATAAATCTTTTTGCATCTATCGATTTCTCTGGCTTGCACTGGGTGGCCCTCTGTATGGAGAATTTGCAGCTAACAGGTTTTTCTGGCCATAGTGGCTGACAGATTCCTCACTCCATATAAGGAGAAGTCACAGTGCATCACATTGCATTATTGTTTCAAGTATTAAAAGTAATAAATTCATTTCATTAAAACATGAGCAATCATTGGGCACCAGTTGATATTCCAATCAAATTCTTTTAATGCCAATGCTAAAATGTAAACTGTCATAATTATCTGATGTTCCATGTGATAAACATATATGTAAATTGTTTTTTTAATGATCTCATTTTTTAATTTCATTCATCACACCAATATAAATATTCATAATAGCTTTTCCAGGGTAATTCTTTTATGGTTATCTAATTATTTTTTAACTGTTTGCAGATTACTCTGATATCAACTTAATGATAAACAAAGTTTTTTGCTTATAAATAAACCCAAGGCCTATTATATATTAAAGCATTAAATATTCATAATACAAGACTATAAATAGTCAATAAAAAATAGAGACATATATCACATGACCCCACTTCTTTTTTAAGCTTGTAAAAAATAAAGAGCTTTGCTAATTGTTCAAAAGTAGCAAAGCTCTTTATTTATTTTTTACAAGCTTAAAAAAGAAGTGGGGTCATGTGATATAGGACTCTATTTTTTATTGACTATTTATAATCTTTGCTTTTAAGTCTTAAGCAATATTTTATATAAGACTTCTAATATATGGAAAATCTCTCAGCCCCATATAGATAGCTATTTGAGTTAGATAGCTGGGTTTGAAGACATTTAGGTGTCTTTAAAATTCAGATTTTCAGATGTTCAACTCTTAGATAAATGTTGGCTTTGGGTTGGTATTTTTAGATCTAGTGTCTGAAGCTATCCTGGCACCTCTCTGACGATTTCCAAAAGCATGAAACCATTGGTCAGAGGATGGGGGTGGTTTTCAGATAGAGATATTTTAAATGTTTTCTCTTGCTAAGCATTTATCTTAAAGCTTGTTGAGCAAAGCTCTTTGTTTATTCATAACACAGTCTATTTAAATGTTAAATATTTAAATGTTATAGTAAATTGATTTAAGGCAGGGTCAGAAACAAATACAAATTATCATCTTAAACATCAATTTGTAATTATTTTCAAGTCTGCCTTAGACTGATTTACTTAAATGTTATAGCAAATCGAAGAAGAATATTTCATTATATTGAGATACTATTAAAGTGCTCTGCAGCCAAATGAAAAATGACATTTATGTATTGAGATGATTATCATGGAGTAGTTGATTGGGTAGTTATTTCATCAAAGTTAGTAAGAGTTTGTGACATGTAAATTTATGATCTGAAATGATTTAAGCTTAGTTAATAATAGCTTATATATAATTACCGGTTTATTGCTAATGTATTTGAATTAATGTATATTTATGTAAGATTGCAGGTATAAAATTACATTTAATATATTGAAATTGGAATTCATTTATATTTCTACATCAATTATTAATTATATCAAATAAATATTGCCTATAAGCAGCTGAGAATGGTGCTCTATTCTATAAAACCAATACTTTCACTAAATTAAAGATTGGACATCATAAAAGATTTGAACAATGTGATAAATTTAACATCACATGACCACCACCTCTTATGCTAATGGGTTTGGATTGAAAACATTAAGGTATTTTCAGTTTAAGACTCCTAGTTTTGTAGTTAAGTGGAGATAAAAGGTGGCTGCTGGAGGGTTGCATTAGATCCTAAGATCTAGGTGCAGTGCTCTCAGATCCAAGGCTCCTCCCTGATGAAGGCCACAAGCCAGAAACTAGTCTGGGGATATTGGATGAGTTGGCACTAGATAGGGATTTTATGCACAAGCCTTCTGGCATCCATTGATTACTCTGGCTTGCACTGGTGGCACTACTGCATGGAGAGTTTTGCCTGTTTTACTGTGATAAATTAATATTAATGAAATTTGAAAGCAATTTTAACTTATTAGATTTATAATTCAGTTTACCCACTGTAAGAGTGAAAGAATCCCATTCCGTTCGTCTGAAATTTTCTTATTTATGTTACTTAACTAAGAATTGACTCTGGCACTTCTAGCTTTGTGATTTCCACTCAACCACTGCTAATATTTACACTCAATAGGATTCCCAAATGAACCAAGAATTAGAGTAGATTCATATTTAAAAAACTAAGTGAAGTCATAAGTGATAAGCTTAAATCTGCAAGCAGAATTTTTTTAATGAATTACTTAAAGTATAAACTCTGTTAATGGTTGCTGCAGGATATAGAGTTGAGATTATTTTTATAATGAAAATGTTCTAGTTAGAAGGATTGATAATGACGAAGGAGGTTTGCCTATTAAAATCAGTATGATTTTTTTAAAAGGAAAAAAAAATAGCAAAACTCTTTTCTCTAAATTTATCCAAGAAGAGAAATTATCTATAGATAAAAAGATTTTTTTTTTTAAAAAAAAGGAGAAAATTGATTGTCTTTATATATGTCAAAGCATTGACCGGGAAGCGAACCGCTAGGTCACCAACGCTTGACTATTAATAATCTTTTTTTGTGTTTAATGGAGTTTGTTTTAAACATTTTTCATCAAATGATACGGTGCAATATAGAAAATGGATACGTATCTAAACTTTATAGACAAATTTTATATGGAACCATTCCATAGAGTAAGGATGCATTAGATTATGTGGAAAGTTGTGTTTTCAATAATACTTACCTGTCTTCCATATTTCCATTTAATGTAATGGTAGAAAAAATGAGAGGGATAGAGTTTTTATATAAATCTTTACGTCATGCTGATAGTTTATTAAATTGTAATAGACTTCCGTCTACTGCCATTTCCGTGAATACATGGAACTATGTATATTTGCTAATACTCTATATCAGAGGTGGCCAACTTTTGTGTTCATAAGATCTACTTTTTATTTTTAAAATGTGTTGCGATCGACTTGTTGTCGTAGGCGATCGACTTGTTGTCATAGGCGTAGTCTAAGTGGAGGGAGGTGTGAAATATATACTATTTTTATATATCTATCTTTAACGGGCCAAAATCATGTCCAGGCGAATTAAAGCAACATGAGTAATTAATTATTAGCAATATTTATTAATTCAAATTAGCTACCTTAAGTCAAGATTAAAAGTATTATTTTCAGTAATGATACACTTTAGTGAACTTCACCTATTTAGAATTGGAAAAAAAATTTAGAACAAAAACTAAAAAATAACAAAAAAACTTTAAAA
The DNA here is from genome assembly GCA_028023455.1 of Epiperipatus broadwayi. NCBI lineage: Eukaryota > Metazoa > Onychophora > Udeonychophora > Euonychophora > Peripatidae > Epiperipatus > Epiperipatus broadwayi. The sequence continues at coordinate 4,284,305 of JAQFVV010000111.1, read as the reverse complement.
TCTTGACCTAATTTGTTTCACTCTTTATCCGACAGCTCTGGCCAGATTGGCCTCGCGATCGACCGGTGGATCACGATCGACTTGTTGGACACCCCTGCTCTATATGATTTAATACAGACATTTATATATACCCATACCTACTATACTATTTACTTTAAAAAATATATATATTTAGATAATTAGAAAAAAATAGAAAATAAGGTAGTTATGAAAAAGATAATACAATAATCAAATCTAAAGAGAAAGAGCCAGACAATGATCACATGATTGGCTGTTCACAAAATGAAATGGCTGAGATATTTAGCGATAGCTCTCGTACTTGTGTGCACGAATATGAAATTTATGAATTTCGAATGTACAAACTATTTTTTGAGAAAGAGCAAGACAATGATCACATGATTGGCTGTTCACAAAATGAAATGGCTGAGATATTTAGCGATAGCTCTCATACTTGTGTGCACGAATATGAAATTTATGAATTTCAAATATACAAACTATTTTTTTTATTTATTTAATGCTTTTTCATACTATGGGGCATTGAAACAACAGCGATGATGACTGGAAAACGCATTTTTAAAAAGACTGATAGGTAGCAGTTTAACCTGCGGATTGATATGCTGTTACTGCTTTATACTACCTAAAATTTTACATGAAAATTTTTTTTTATATTACTTAAAAGCATTGTTTCAAATTTTTAAATAGATAACATTTTAATTTATCGTATTATATAATAGGAGTAGGAAATAACTGTGCATTGCTATTAAAATAACGATGATATATATATGTTAATGAATAAATTGATGACTTCATTTTTTTTAATTAATTTCATTTTATAAAGTTGAGTTTGATCTTTAAAAAGACAAGTTTTTAATTTAACACATTTTTTAACGTCTCCAACTGAAAAAATATAATACGATAATCTAGTTCAGAGTCGATTTCTCCGAGTCATGTGATCAGAAATTATTCTAAATAGGGTTATTCTTTAAGATGCTTTTAATTACATTTTATATTTTTAGAAAGAAAAAAAACCTTAGAATTATTTCGATGGTATGTTTTCTTTTGCTACCTTTTGAAAAAATTTCTTTGGTTTTCACGCGTGCCACTTACTTTAATTTTGTTTACAAACTCATCCATTAGTTAATGAATAAAACTAATTTTAAAAACTGGGGTTAAAACACTCGTCCAGATTCCATGTCTAATACTAAGAAATTAACTCTTTTTTTTTTTCAATCATTGTAAGAAATATATTTATATATTGAAGTTAATGTTGTAAGTCTCGTTAAAATTTGTGATATAACAGAATAATGTGATTACGTAACGATGATAAACTGGCAAATAATGATAAAAAGTTTTGATCAAGTATTTATCTTCAGGCAAAGAAATTAATGCACATATTTGCGTACGCTTACACACACACCTATATAAACCATAAATTGCCAATAGCCAGGCAGTGTTTAAATGTAAGTCAGGTGATTATAATCAAACCTTAATAGGTTTTAGAATTTACAATCTGTTGCCAAGGCAACCTCTATGGAATCCATTTTTTAAATTCTATGATTTATTAAGCTCATATATTTATATATAGGTAAATAAAACAGTATAATATCTCACTTCAGGATGAAAATCTCTTCAACAGCCTCATAGAAGAATAGTGAGAATGAGATTACTTATCAACCATGACAAATGCATCTGATAAATATTTGAGCGATTTTTTATCTATTTTTCACTCTCTACCTAAGAATAGATACTCACTGGCTGATAATGGATGACTAATTGGGTTGGCTAAGGAAGACTTTACTGAAAGAAAATGCAAAACAATATTAGAATGTGAAAATTTGTAAGTTTACCTGACCATATCTGAACCAAAGCCATAGGACATATGGAAGTTTTCATAATCCATTCTAATCAAAATTGTTTTGTTTTAAATTAAAAGAGTTTGGCCAATTATTATAGAAAACTTTTCCACATAGATGGTAAACTAATAATTTACTATTTATCTTCATCAAAACTAATGTGCCCTTGGTTGATCAATTCTGTGAAGAATTCAGAAAAAATAATTATGCATTATTTTTTTCTCCTTTTACTTTCTTTGCATTTCTTCATATATTCATATATATTACTATCATATATTCATATATATTACTATATATACTAGATAAATTATATTCATATATATATTGCTTACAATAACTCCCTTCGTATACACTTTAATGCAATTTTTTTTTTTAACGATTACTTTATTTTTCTGATGAAGACTGCAGGACAATTGAAACTGTCAGGAAAATAAAGGAATCATTAAAAAATGTTTGCATTAAAATGTAGATGAGGGGAGTTATTGTAAGCAATATATATGAAATTATGCATTGGACTAATAAAAGTCTATAGATAATTTCTTTGATTATAGTAGTTGCAAATGGTGTTGTATGCAGATAAGATTTTTACTATTTCTACTGAATTAATATAAATTGCAAACACTGGCATTGTAAATAAAAGACTTCTACTGAGATCTGTTAAGTAAAAGATTATTACTTTATATCAGACTCTAATCCCTCCAATGTAAAAAAGTGTATTCATCATCATCAAATTTTCAACTATTATCAATTCACAAAAAGATGAAAGTCTCCACAACCTTAGTTTTTCTTCTCCATCCTACAAACTTTTAAACTTGTTCAGCCATCTCAAATGTGATCTCTTTCTAGGTCTTTTATAATCAGTTGAGATTCCATTTAAGACTTCAATTGTTCATTTGTCATCATCGTTTTTAGTAACAAATATGAATAAAAAGGATGTTAATACATAATGTTTTATCTCAACTGCATGTAGTGAAGAATGACCAATAAAGTAGTATTCATATATAATAAATTGTGAAAAACCATCAGTAAAAGTATTTGTAAAACCAAGTAAGTTAAAACTAAACATTAAAGATTGGGTATGAAAACTTAAGCAGATCAGAATCTCAGATAAAAGTGTTGAGAAATTTTCAGGACAAAAGAGTGAATATAAAAGTATTATTTAAAGACAGTTATGCAATTATAAGTCAATTTGAACATCACATGATATTAAATTATCATTCATTATAACTTTAATTTCAAACAGTCTGATTTATAACTTAACTAATGCAAATGAAGACTTTGTTTATACTAGTATTAGATAAAAGCATATCATTTGACATCATTATTCTCACAGAGGTCTGGATTGAAGAGCATAAGAAGCAGTCCTATTTAATTAAAGGATTTAATTCTGTTTTAAATGTTAGAGAAGATAATAAATAGATCAAATGGTACTACCATTTATTTTAGGTCATCTTTTCAAATTGTTTTTGAATCTCTTATGTTAATTTCTGCTGAATGTTTACTTTTTTATATTTTTATAAAAGAATTTAAAATTACTATTGTTACACTTTATAGATCAAATAATTCTAATATTCCACAGAGGATGTTATGTGATGATGTGATGTGATGTATTTGGCTTCTCCTTAAACGAAGTCAAGAATATCTCAGTAACTATGCCCAGATAAACCTGTTAGCCACTTTATTTTCCATTCCCCACTCTAAGTCTTCCCATATTCTGCCCCATCCCATTTCCACAACATAATCTTTGTCAACTCTATGGCCTTTAAATCAAAATCCCCCTTATCTTTTCGCAAACCCAGCATAAAAACTACTAACTCACTTTCTGTATTGTCACTTTGTTCATACCTATTCTCCCATAACTTCATTATCTGTACCCTTTCTGCTTTCAAGCATTTACATTCAATCAATAGATGCCTAATGTTTTCTATATTTTCCTTACACAATTTGGATGCTAAATCACCCATAGTTTTCCATTTACATGTATATTCTCTTGTTGCTAAAGAACCCATTCGAGCCTTAAACAATAAACTACTTTCCTTACTATTATCATAAATTAACTCGCTTCCAATATTCCGTTTACTTCTATATATATTTAAACTCTTCTTACCTTCATACTACTTCTCCATCTCTCCAACTCCCTATTTTTTATTAATGCTTCTATTCTTTTATCCCATTCTATAACACTCAACAATCCTCCTAACACAATCATCCCACCTTTTATACAAGTATATCGATATAAATTCTTTATCCAAATCTTTTGCATACCGCATTACCTTTCTCACCCATCTTGTTACCTGTTTACTCATAACCCAATTAAACACTATTTTGGCTATTCTTTTACTGTCCATAAACTGCAACCTACCAAACATTTTCATTTTACTTTTTGCATCTCTCATATAGAAACTTGACCATCCCATTTCTCCTTGAATTGCCTCCTTTGCTGTCCACATCTCTGCATCTAATGCATGTCTTCCTACTTCCCTTTGTACTTTTCTCTAAATAATCTAAAATCCTTTTACTAACACATAATGCATCATTACCATATGTTAACCCTGCTACTGCAACTCCCTTCCATACAATTCTAGCTACATCATATTTATTATATGAAAATACTTTTAGTTTCTTTACCAAACCTTTTCTTTTCTTTGCTTCATTTACCAATTTTTTCTCCCATTCAACCAAGCAATTTTCCTGATTACATAAGATGATTCCCAAATACCTATATCTATCCACCACACTTAACTTTATATCCCCCAATAAAAAAACTACATCCACTCTTTCCCCAGTATTAACCATCATTATATTTGATTTTTCTTCCTAAATTTAATCCCCATCTCTTTACCCACCCTTTCACATGTCCTCAACATAATATCCATATCTTCTCTTCTTTCTGCACATAAAAAGATATCATCTGCAAAAAAAAGACCCGACAAAGTATATACTCCTTTGCCACCTATTAATGGTATCTCTACCCTTCTTCCTAGTCTTTCTATTGCTTTTTCCATTTCACTCAAAAACAACAAAAACAAAATTGGTGACATAGGGCATCCTTGTCTTAATCCCACTCCATTTTTAACTTTAACTGATTCTATATCCCCTAATTGATAAGTATAATAATTATTTTCATATAATTTCTTAATAATATTTACTAAAGCTTCATCCATTCCCAAATTGGCTAATCTTACCCATAATCTATTTCTATTTACTCTATCATATGCTTTCTCTATATCTATAAAACTCATATATAACGATCTACCTGAATTCCTACTCATCTCCATAAGTTGTGTAACTACAAACAAACTATCTCCTATATGCCTATCTGACCTAAAACCTCCTTGCATTTCCTCCACTACATTATTTTCTTCCATCCATTTTACAACGCTTCCAGCTACCATATATGCGAAAACTTTATATAAAACTGATGTTACCGCTGTTGGTCTATAATTATTTAACTTTCTATGATCCTTACCCTTTCCTTTAAATAATAATCTTATTCTTGTATTACTCCAACTACTCGGAAAAACTCTTCTGCACCATCTTATTAAAATATGATAATAACTTTGCTTTTGCTCTATGCCCTAAATTCATTACCATCTCTGCTGCCCATCCATCTAAACCTCTCGCCTTTCCACTTTTCAATCTCTTTCCTGCCTCATTCAATTCATTTTTTGTGAACCTAATATTCCCACTACTAACTGCTTTCATGTTTTCTATCACTAATTCCTTCACATCTAACATCTTTTCTATATCCATTACATATCTATTTAAGATTTTTTCTAGCTCGCCTCTAGAGCTACATTCTATTCCCTCATCATCTATTAATACTATCTCTCTTTCCCCTACATTTCTCCTTTTAATGTAATTCCAAAATTTTTTACTCCCATCTCTTCCACTTTTATTAATATCCTCCAACAATTTATTATTTAACTTCATCCTCTCTCTATAATTATCCATTTTAGCTAGCTTCTTCTTTTCCAAGTACTTTCCCCATTTAACATTAATATCATTTTCACTTTCTTTATTCTTAATAGCACACTTATATTCTCTGCATGCTTTTTCCCTCTCTTTTACACTTTTACTAACTCTCATTTTTTTATTACTTTTATTCTTCTTCATATTCTTGACTAAAACCCTATTTGCCACTTTTTCTACTTCACCACACCAGTCCTTATACTCATCCCCAACCAACTGCTCCATGGTTTCTTCAACTTTTATTTTATACTCTTCCAACTTATTCTTATCATTCACTCTCCATCCACATCTTTCACTATTATTTCTACCTTTATTTCTATCCTCCATCACATTACTAACCATTTCTATTACAATAAAGTTATGATCACTATTACACACTCTCTCTTCATTATCAAACACCTTAATTTTTCGTATTTTATTCATTCCCTCTTTCTCTAACAATACATAATCTATTGTGTGAAATACATTATTCCTAGACCATGTGTATTGTCCATCATATACATTTAATAAATTACCAATGCTCAAATTTACTCTTTGACAAAATTCCTTCAAAAACTGACCATTCTTATTATCTACACCATCAATTTCTTCAATATGCCCATTCATATCCCCTATAACCATTATTCTCTTCCCCTTTTCTTTAAAACTCTGTATATCCTTAACTAGGCATTCATATATACTATTGTTCCACTCCATTACAGTTTGACTATCTCCAGTGGCGATATACACTACAGCCACCATCCATTCTTGTCTATCCAACCTTATTTCAAACCACAAATGTTCTTGACATTTAACAGTATTTAAATTTTTTTTTGATATAACACCTGTACCACCACCCCCTTTTTTCTTTTTCTTTTCTGTTTATACCCTGCCATACTACCTCTTCCAAAATAGGTTCTTCTGGCAAAATTCTCCACACAGTAGCGCCACTCTCTGCAAGCCAAAATAATCAATATATTCAGGAAGGTTTGTGTATAAAATCCCTATATTCCCAGACTAGTTTCCAGCTTGTGGCTCTCATCAGTGATTTTATGCACAAACCTTTCTGCATCCATTGATTACTTTGTTCTGCACTGTGTGGTGCTACTGTATGGAGAGTTTAGCCTCTGTGAAAAACAGCTTGGGTAAGCATAAAGAATACTGATCATGTGGTTCGATGGTTTAAATCTAATATTCAGATTTTTAATGATGAATTGAAGCAGTTACTATCTAAATGAGATAATTGTTATTTTAAGGGAGATATTAACATTGATTTTCTCAATGAATTTTCTTCCAGAGATACTCAGGATTATATAAAACAATTTCAACATTATCTTGCAATAACCTGAGATATCTTATTGCTGTACATAATTGGAATCAATTATTTAATATAAAAGATTTTGATGAAGCATTTTTTATAATTATTAATACTATTAAACTGTCTATAAATAAGGCAACAACTATTAGCTATTATAAAAAGAATAGTTTGAAAAGAAATCCTTGCATAAGTAACACCTTAATTTCTAAAATAATTGTTAAAAATAAATTATATAATATATAAAGAGCCTGCTACTAGCTCTAAACAAGCTTAATTATTTTATTTTTTTATTTTTTATGATAAATGCTACAATCATAGATAAAAGCTTCATGTATTTTCTCTTGTAGCATTTATCATAAAAAATAAAATAATTAAGCTTGTTTAGAGCTAGTAGCAAGCTCTTTATATATTACATATTGGTAAAACAAGCTATATAGGTCATGTGATATATGACTGATTTTTACTATTATAAAGTATATAAGCAATTTAAAAAGATACATCAAAAAGTAAGATCAATGAATAAAGAAATTAAACAAACCAGTTGAAGGAAAAGTTGAGATATTATTCTGAACAAATTGATCAATTAAAGAGTTAAAAAAAAACGGGGGTCAGTTTTTAGGAATGGTTACAAAAATAGCGAGAATAGAATCTCACAAATTATTTTAAATGGAGATATTGTTCATAAATACATGGAAATGAAAAGTTTATTACAAATAATTTTAATTCATTTTTTTTTATTAATGTTACAAATATTATGAATGATCAATACGATCCTTTTGAACCATTTTGACTTTTAGAAAATTCAAATTTGAATGCTTTTGTTATTGAGGATATACAGTTAAATAAAATATTTAATGCCAATAGTAAAATAAAAATTAAGAAGAGTTTGGATTTAGATGGCATATAAATAAAAAAATAATTCCTGCTAATTTGTCTACTCTATTACCTATGTTATAATTTTTATTTAATTTATCAGTCAAATCTGATATTTTCCCAGATTTATTGAAGAGGCCACTCATCTCACCTATGTTTAAAAATGGTGATAAGGTGCAAGTAGACAATTGTATTCCTGAAGGTTTGTGATGATGGTATTTTGGCTGTATTTATATATTGGATTATTTCTATCATCTAATATATGTATTGAATGTCTTTAGAAAAATTAAACTTTATTTAAATATTCCAAATACATTCAACTGTTAGTAATAGCACAAGGTTGGTATATGCACAATGTTTCAAGTGGTATTACCCTCCCCTCATCTTTAGGTGTTATTGGCATGACCAGTGACAGTATTAACATCAGAATCGAACCTGGACCCTTAGATTCTTGAGTATTGAATTTTAAAGTAATACTCTAACCAACTGAGCCATCCTGCCAAAGGCAACAGTCTGTAGTAATTTCATATAGTTATCTATGAGGTTCCTCCTGATTTCTCCACTTTTTTCTAAGAGCAAAGTTGATTAGTGGTTTCCATATATTATGTATAGTCACGCTAGGTTGATTTATAGGGTTATTCACTATTATCAAGTGAGCAGCTTCAAATAAAGTTAAATTTTTGTAAAAGCATTCAATATTCACTACTAGATAATGGAAGTAGCCAATATATAAATATAGCTATAGATCTAAAATAATTTAAGTTTGTATTAAAAATAGAATTATTAAATTTATTTCTAAATATAATCTTTTTTTAATAAAACAATTTAGATGTTTACATAATAAATCGACTACTTTGACTTTATCAAAACATATTATACTTTTTACAGATCCACTGGAACATAGTTAGGAAATAATAGATGTTTATCTAAATTTACATAAACTTTTTGATTCGTTACACAGGTAAACTTATTAAGCAACTTTATGAAATGGGTATTAGTGGCTGCATCAATGATTGCCCAGCATCTTATTTAGATCAAAGAAAATAATATGTTAAAATTAATGATGTCTTGAGTGACTATTTTATTAAGATTGGGGTCTCAGAAGGTCAGTTTCAGGTCCATTACTTTTCATTAATGTCACAGCATTAGTATTTTCAGCTATGACTTATAAACTTCAAAAACTAAAGGTTTTTCTACAATAATTTAATTATCAATTATAATAAATCAAAATATATTATTTATAATTTTAATACATGAATTTTTTTTCTACAGTACAAGCTTTTTCATACCTGCACTCCAATATGTAATATATAGGGGGTTTGAACTCAGACTTTCACATGACATTCAACTATCCACGCTATCTCATACTGCTGACACACTTGATCACACACATGTCAAAAAGACAATCACCAATATGCATATTTCATGCTAAACCAGCACTCGTCAGTTGGTCCAGATTATCATCTCCACATATATACACAATCAATGCTCAGATTATATTAAGATAGTCAATCTTTATACTTTAGTGGACAGGCTTCAATCCACTCCACTCCACAACTCTTCAACCATTTATTTTCATTGAAAATCTGATGATGGAATGCTCAAAGTTCACATGGGTGCCAACCTTCCCATCCTACTCATGTTGACCATAAGTCACTCTGACCCCTCATGTACAGGACATAATTCATTTACATACATATACAAGGGATGGACAGACCTTACAGCACTATATTTTATTATATGATTTTTTTTCTACTGTACAGGCTTTTTCATACCTGCCTCCAATTGTAAAAAAGTCTACTTTTCAAGTTATTTCTGTTGAAATGTTAATCAATAAACTAATAAAAGTTGAATCTACATTTTATTTGAGATTACTGCGGGATTCATATCTTAGGTGAGACAAACATATAATTTATTTGCAAAGAAGTTTAAGACTTTAAATTTTTTTATATAAAATTAGGAAATTTCACCGCAAAATATTATATAGTATTATAGGCATTTTTTCTCCCTAAATTAACTTATAGAATATTTCTTTGGAGACGTACAGCTTCATATTATTTAAGGTTTTTAAATAAAGATTTTTTTTCTTTAAAGATTATTTTAAATAAATCATTAGAATATCATCATAACTCTTTATATAATATGTCAGGAATTTTATCATTCAAAAATTATTTTTCTTATAGATTAGACAACTTCCATATTTCTCCATTCTTTTTTATTTTATAAATAATTTCATATAAATAAAGATACAATAAAAAACAAATAATCCCCAAGATGCATTTCATGCGGAACCAGTACTCATCAGTTGGGCCAGGTCATCAACTCTCATATATATCTTTATTACATGAAGAGTATTTATGTAGAGCAAATTGTCTCATTTTTATTTTCAAGTATCAATTTACTCCTCTCCCAACTTTTACATTATCAACTTTTTGATAAACACGTAATGATTATAACTAATCATTTATTAAACTAGAGATTTTCTCTAGTACAGATATAAACTTTAATCCAAATTAAAGATTAATATATCTGATTTTCAGCATGTACACATGGCTATTTACTTTCTCTTTCTCCCATGCATAATATCCTTTTTATAGATTAGACTTATAGTCAGTATTTCATTATTTCAAACTATATCATTCCAATGTATGGTTTTTAAAAAAAGAAGGTAAAACTATAAAATCTAAATTTCATTTGAAAGATTACCATCATTATAATAAAACCAATATTAGATAGCAAATATGTTATGTTGGTCTAATGTATTTCAGTATTTTGATGCAGTAATATCCTGAAAATATTTACAATATTTCATTAATACTTATATAAGGCTAAAACCTCAGTATATGCACCTTGAATGCTTAATTTTAGCAAGAGAGACCTCTACAAATCATAGCGCAAGATTTGACTATATAAAGATAAGAGGGACCCCTCTTATCTCTCAACCTATTTTCTTAATGAAACTAATAAATTCTTCACTGATTAAGTCCATTATTTCTGTTAAACATTAAGATTTTGTGAATGTTAATGTTTAACAGAAATTGTGGATTTATTTAGTGAAAAAATTATTAGTTTCATGCTCCCAAATCAAAATGCTTTAGATTTGCCTACATAATTAAAAAAATAGGTTGAGAGGTAAGAGGGGTCCCTCTTGTCTTTATAAAATCAAATCTTGCATTATGATTTGTAGAGGTCACTTTTGCTAAAATTAAGCACTCAAGGTCCAGGTACTGAGGTTTTAGCCTTATATAAGTATTACGTGTTGACATCGTGTTTAATAAGAATTAATATTTTATTAAATAAATTCAAGAAAAAAATTAAATTTTACGTTTAAATTCTATTAATAACTGAGATATATTTAATATTTGATTATTAACTATCTATATTTCAATGGTAATTTGTTTCCTTTGTAAAAAATGTGCAAAATTATAACATTAATTTAACTTTCATTAAGTCGCTTGATTAATAAGAGTAAGTTAGAATTGATTTTATTGAATTCTGGAGCATTATGTATATAATTAAATGATAAGACAAGACTGTATATATAATATTTCTGTAGTATAATTTTCACTATCCCACTCTCATGCAAGATAAGAACTGGTGTCTATCTGATTTTAAGACCTTGTCAAGGATGTAATCATAAACATATGACCAAAGATGTGAAAAAGAGATATGATCCCAAGGTGCACACATTTCATGCAGAACCAGCACTCGTCAGTTGGCCCAAATCACAATCTGAAATGTGTAAGTGATTGATAATCTGGACCAACTGCTGGTTCAGCATGAAATGTTTGTCTTGGGTATCATACATCTTTTCTACACCCCCCTCACAAGTTGTTAGAAGTAGATAGAAACCAATCCCTACTTTGTGTGAGAGTGGTGTAGTGAAAATTATATTACAAAAATATTACTCATTAAGTGAATAATCTTTTGTCTAATAAATGAAAACAGGCAAAACTCTCCTTTTTGCCTGTTTTAATAACAGATATGTGCTAGCATAAGAAATCGTGATCATGTGATGTGTAACGGAATAGCGTTACATGGGATTTGAACCCAGGCATATGAGGTTATGTTAAACTATAATCAATTGACGAAATGAATGACAGGAACAAAACTTTTAAAAAAAGCGGTCTTGCTTTAATAATAAACGAGAAACAGCCGTTTCTAAAGCATGATCGCAGCTATATAAGAGTACCTGTCAAATTTATTGAAATAAATTTGTAAAAGAGTTTTTTTTATTATTTTGTGTTTGTCTGTTAAGAATAAATCTATAATCATTAGTTGTAGTTTTTTTTTTTCATTTTTAATTAATTAAAGAGAGAGGAATGATTGAGCGCAAGTTTAACTTTTGTTAAATCATTTGAATCATTTTGAACAAAAGGGAAAAAATGAATAAATTAATTTGCAATATGTTCTGAAATTCCAAGCGATCTAAAATTATTTTAAATAGGGGTAATTAGTAAATGTAAAATTAGAGAAATTGAAACAATAGGCAGGATATGTGCTGGTACGCCTAGATAAAATAAGCCAAATTTAGAAACAGAGGTGAGAAAAAGTGTACACTGCTATTGTACAACTCAGACTTCTGTCTCCAGCGAAACAATACCTGAAAAAAATGGTCAAATTGAGCGAAATTCCAAGGTGGTGTAAACGATCCCAGAAATCATAGAATTGAGTTAACACTCGATGGACTTATAAGATGAAGGGACTCACAGGTGCATGGGAGTGATTGGGTGAGAAAAATTCAAGGTGTGAGGGCGGGAAGGAAGAGATCAAAAAGGCCGGACAGCACTTTTCAAGGGGATTATTGAATTAGACTATTATTTATTATTATTAGACTATTGAAATCTAACAGAGATGCATTGCTGAACATAAAATTCACGGCTTGACCGCCGGACCTCCGCGTCCAGCTCCACTGAGTGCTAATAGGATGCTCGTAACACCGGAGAAACTTCACATAAGGACCACACACGCTTTTGAGACCTTGCAAATTGCCGGAATGCTTCGTTAAAGAAGAAACCATCGCTCAGGATCCCATTACAGTCTTTCTACGTTCCACAGGTAGCTATCTTTAAATTGTCGTATTCACTTATGCACCAAAATAAAATAACTTTAATAACCAGAACTATTAAAAAACATTAAGCTAAAATGATAAAGTTACTCTTGACCATTAATGAACGATTCGAGAATCTAACCAAATAAGTTTGCCTACAGATTAACATTCTTTAAAATATGTGCGAAGTCACCTTGAAATCTATATTTAATTATCTCGGCTTGCCGATCATATACCTGCATTAATTGTTAGTAAACAGATTAAATAAAACATTTATTTAACTAGTATTTTTTGTTATTAATTGCTTGGAATTTCAACATAAATTTATATAACAGGAATGAGTGCTAGAGTGATCAAATTTGTTTGTATATGAATAAATGCATTTGATATTTTTGGTGTTGGGATTTTATTTTATTTATGCTTATGTTTGTTATGTTCTCTTAGATTAAATTAAGTTTGATTAATTTATTCTGTGGGATATAGGGCGGGCCCTCATATAATAAGTAGTTGATCGTGAGTGAAAGATCACAGATTCGATGTAATTTGAAGGGGAATATTGGCTGTGTTCGTTTCTTGCTTCCGACTGGAGTGATGCACGGGCATGTTTTGTGATATAGTTGAGTGAGCTTATGCACATACGTGGCGGACTCTTATAAAAGTTCTCCTGGCGCCTATTACTTGGATTCAATCCGAATTTACGTATAAAATAAATAAAGCGTACGTGTATATGTGTTTGAAATTATCTTCACAGAACATTATGTAATCCCCCGGACACAAGAACACAGCAGATTCGTAATAGTGAAGATATTGACAGAGAGGTAGCGCGATCACACATGCACCACCGGGTGGATACAGATGTTTAGTGGTCTAATGGATGACTAATAAAATTTACTAATAAGACTGTATATATAGTTTATTATAATTGTTAATCTTAATATTTTATATTTTATACATATGTTTATTAATTTATATATTGCAACCAGTTGGTTACATACCTGCACTAGAAAAAAATAAATAAATAATTAGAAAGTTGGCAGCATATTCCTCAAGTTTGAGAATAAAAAATTATTTTATTAATAAGGGAAAATATTTAAATTTTCTTGGACCTATTTTTAAGGGGTCATTATTTAACTCAATAATTGTAAAATCCCCATATGACAGTATGAAAATTCTCAAATATTAAATATATTTAAGTGTATTTTTTTTTAAAAAAAAAAAGGGAAGAGCAAAAATAGGATTTTAATAATTTTGTAAATTTTAATTTGTATCAGAGTTGTTTTCCTTTCTTTATCTCTATTTAATGAAATGAAAAAATCAAATCAGTGCTATTAATAAATTATCTTGGGTTTTTTTTTGCATGATTTGATTTTTAATTATAAAGGAATGTCACGAATTTTATGTTGTTAAATTCTTGTTCTTAACTTGTTTTTAATCTATGATTAAGGAGATAATTAGCTGAATAATTGTAGTTATGACATTTTATTTAATTGGTTGTCATGAAAATGATAATGTAAGAGACAGATTGTAATTGGCTTGTGGGCAAGATTGTTCTTAAAAAATATATCTGGTGGAGTGAATTAGTAACTATGCCTAAGTTTCAGGAGAGAGGTTATTGCTAACTTAACTGTTGAAGAAAGCAGTCAAATCTTAATTCTGTTGCTGAAAAACATAGTAGAAGAAAGTATTCCTAACTTAGATGTTGAAGAGAAAGCAGTGACATTTTAATCCAGCTGCTGAAAAGAAAAAATCAGAAGCCTTTACCAACCTGTAGCATAACACAGCAGGAATCTTATCCAAGCTATTGAATATAATAATAGAAATTTTTAATCTAGCTTTTACGATACTATGAGTTTAGCACTAAAAATGGTTTGTACAATAAAAACCATGTGCTAAGTTCAGCTAAATCTGGGCATCACCTTCCTCCATGTAACCTACCTTCATTGGAAGAAAATGTAGGGAAGATAAAACTCTCTTTAAACTGTCTGCAGCCTTGCTGTCAACCAAGAGCAATGACTCTGTCAACATCTGTCTCACATGGAAATTTAAAATGAAAACCAAATGGACAAAAATTGTTATTTTCATTTACCTGGAAATTCTACAGACTGAGGAAAGAACAAATATAATCAGGTCCATGTTTTTAAGCCTTCAAAAAGAAAATCCATTAGGAAAAACTGCAATTGCTATTGGAAAGGCCTTTATTGACAATAGAGCCATGACTATAGGTATTTTTATTATGTGTGCACCCATACATGGCTTAACTTACTCTAAATTTGGCAGTTTTTACATTATTGTAGTATATTTAGGCTCATTTTAAAGCTTAAAAAGTATCGTAAAGTGCTGCCCTCTCTTGAATTATTTTACAAGTAAAAAATCAATAATATAGGCATTCAAAGTTACAACAAAGAGAGAAGGCAGGATTTCCTAGATGCTTATTGGTTGGTTCTCATCGCAAACAATGGAGGAGTGCCTGTCAATAATTTTCACTACTCCAACTTCTTTGTTTTGATTTTGAAAATGAAATAAATGTTTTAGAGCATTTTTTAAGTATTTTTTTTTTACATATTATAATGTATTTTTATAAAATATGCTAAAAATATAATTATTTTACAAAAATAGTAAGATTCTAGTAAAAAATAGTAAGATTTTAGTAAAAATTCTTTACTTTTACATTAATGTAAATTGAGAAAGAAATCAATGACATCTGCAACACTTTGTAATTCATTATGAACTTCTTTTTAGGTCTTCCGCTATCAAATATTTTTATAATTATAAATAGAAATTTATTTTTGAAAAAACTTTCGTTCACTTTCATAATCTGACAAATTATTAATATACTTTTTACAAACAAAACTAAAATGAATATAATATTATATTAAAGATGAATATATTTTTACTGCTGATTGTGTAATTGACCAATCAAAAGTTTAGAGTTTTAATTTACTTGGCCAAACAGAATTCATGTAGCACAATGAATGGTTAATAGAATTTTTTTTTGTTTCATAAATGTAATAAGTTTTTTCTCTCTCTCAATTTGTCCTCTAGGTAAAATCAAAGATTGCTATCTTTGATTTTTTTTGTGAACATATTTAACAAACTCTTAAAAATTTTAAAGAAAGAACTAATGAATTTAAAGTTAATCCATGAATAAAAATTAATTATTTAGTTAACGTAATTTTGTAAAAAGTGTATTTTTTTTTTATGAAATGGATGTTTGAAATTATCTATTAACATGCCATTATGTTGTTATTAATTAGATATTAAATAATTGTTTTTTAAAAAAATATTCTTTCTAGTCTTAATTACTTTATTCTATCCAATTCCTGTTTCATGAAGTGTTGAATGTGTGATCTTATGTCATGACAGCTTGTATTATAAGATTTAGTTTTTTTTTTGATAATCCAAATAAAACTAGTCATTTATAAGTAGAGGAAACGCATGAATTTCTTAAGATTATTTGTAATAAGCTAGGCATCCAAATGATGATGATAATGATTTCTGGGTTGGCAAGAAGAGGATATCCTTCAAATTCCATGCACTACCTTTTATTTAATTTGGTCTTTATAAATTTTATTTATTTTTTAACTTGAGAAGAAAAATACAATTCCTCAGATTCCTCATGGTTTAAACCCCAATTTTTTTGGAGAGTTACCAATGGCTAACCAATTTAGGGTAGTTGATGTTCATGTACTGGTGACCATTACTCCAGGTATGATTCCATATTTTCCTGTAGCATTACAATATATGTTTATTAAATATCTTTATATTATTAGATGATAGCTGTTTATATTTCAATTATTTTTTTGTTTTAGCTGTTAATTGAATATTAATTTTTTATTATATTTTTAACTCCACACATGATGTTTTCTTCACAGGGAGTTTATTGTAAATTGATATATAAATAAAATAAATTAATTAAAATATTGACGTATTAGTTAATCATGTGATATTCAAGCACTAGAAATGACAGGTTGAGTTTCATTCAAAAATATTTAGCTTTCAAGTCCATCTCTCTGTCACTCAAGGGCAGACTAAAAATAATCAAACTGTTTTTATTTAGATCCCATATAATGTTTAAGCATCAATGACAGTGTCCATGGATCTTTAATTCAAAAATTCAGCACTTTACAACTGCATTAAACTATACATTTTACATTAATACATATGGCATGATGTCCAAATAAAATAAATGTCTTAATTTAATTATTATATATTTATTTGAATAACTTCATTGCATAGTGACTACCATATCTGCTGCCATAGCAACATCCTGTGATTGAGTTCAGGATGTAATCTTAGATAACTTCAGGTTTTTTTGTTTCAGTTATTAAGCATATAGACCAACATAATCAATCATCAAGAGATATTTAGTAAATGGATATCCATCTGTTATCATAAGAAACCATTCAGTATTGGTTAAAAAATGGGTATTTTGATATTACCATGACCTGCCATTTAGTATTGGTTAATAAGTGGTTTCTTAGGTATTATCATAAATATTCCACCAGTATTGGTTATAAAATGGGTGTCCAGGTATTACCATAACCAGACATTCAATGATTAAAAAATGAATGTCTAGGTATTATCGTAATCAATCATTTGATGTTGATTAGTAAATGGATATCCAGATATTATCATAACCTGCCATCCAGTATTGGTTAGAAAATGGATATCTAGGTATTATTAAAAGTTTCAGACTGATGTAGTTAGATAGATGAATGATTATAAGTAGGCTATAAGGACAGAAAATACATTATGATGATCTTTACCACTGGCAGTAGTGGTGTTGATGTTGTGTGTGGGTGTCTGTTATTTCTGAAGATGCTGAAATCATGATTTACCTTCATGAGCTCCTATGTCATTATTTCTCATCTTTATATATACATAGACATAAATATTCTTAACTGTACATTTATTTAAAAATTATAATTATTAGAATGATTTTGTTATTATTTCTCTATCCATATTTGTCATAATAATTTATCATCTTATTTTTTAAACTGTCATAAATTATAAAATCTGTCAAAACCCTTAAATCATTACAAAATTTACTTGTCATATAAACATCAAACTTTTCTAAAAGCAGTTTTAATCACCTAAAGCATCTCTTAGTAATATTATATTTATTATTCTTGTTTAACATGTTGAGATTAAATGTTTCTAATTTCTATTCATCTCTTTTCAGGACCCACTGTTAGTCATAGGAGGTAAAGGTAAGTTGTCCAAATATTTTAGTAAAGATCAATAAAAATGCAAATGTGTAGCCAGATTTATTAATAAATAGAAGTTTCATGGGGTAAAATATTTTGAGGGGGGGGGTGAATAAATGGAACAAAAACTTGAGTAATTTAAAAATATAAATGTATTATTATTTTTTAAAAGTTTATAACTTACACACACACACACACTCATTTTTTTTAAAAAATGTATGGTATTAATTTTAAAAAGTGCATATGTAGTTATAATTTAGATAAAACTGCTTTTAAAACAAGTTTTTATGACAGATATTTTTTTCTCGTAGTTATTTTTTTTTACTTATGATAGATTTAAATAATTTTCTTTGACTAAATTAAAATCATGCAATAAAACGGAAAAAAAAAGTCGCATATTTATAATAATTTATTATGAGAATAAATTGCTTTATAACTGCGTGATAAACAATTGGTCTGCCGATATAAAAACCTGATGATGAGCAGAAATTTGTGGGTTAATCTCTAATTGTGGAAAATCACAACAAATGGAAAAAATCTGTCTAAAAATTTGAGATTTGTGCTAACATTCGTAAAAATTAACTAAATCGTCTTAACTATCGGCAGAGTTTTCAAACCTGGACAGATAATCCAGAATTGCATTTATTAATGAACTGATATTAAAGCGTTGGTGGCCGAGTGGTCAGCACAGCTGCCTTACAAGCAGTTGTCCCGGGTTCGCTTCCCGGCCGTTGCTTTGACACATGAAAAAATAAAAAAGTGTAATTATTTATAAGTATTTTTAATGATCCTTTTATTGTGATAAACGAATGAGAACTACATTTTCATCTTCTCTAGAATGTCTTTTAAATTCAATGTTGTGATTAGTTTTTTTATATGCACTGTGCAACATTTTATTTTATTTTTTTCTCATGTGTCATAGAAGCGAACCCGCTAACGCGGGACAACTGCTTGTAAAGCAGCTGTTGCTGACCTCTCGACAACCAATGCTTTTACATCTCATAATTTGGGTTGGAGAATAATAATAAAAAATAAATGTGAAATAACACTTATTTGTGAAAAAAAAAACTCATTCACAGATTTTTACAAATAAAAATAATTATTTTAATTTCAGTTTTCTGGACCTTTATTTTAAATTCACAGATGATGAAAATATAAAAATAATTAAATTGATAAAAAAATCTCAATTTAAATCTTTGAAAATTTAAGAACTTAAGTACTATAATAATAATCTTATATATATTAAAGTTATAACCTTAAGACTATGCACCTAAATGCAACAGTAGGGACCTCTACAAATCTTAGCACTAGATTAACGACTTTAAAAGACAAGAGCCGTCACTACTGTCGCATTTGGGTGTATAGTCTTACGGTTATAGTCTTAATATATATATATATATTACTTATGTAATCAGTATGCGTTTTATAAATTATTAATTACAACTTTAAATAATCTTTTATATAAATATTTTTCCAAATTTTTAATTATTGATATTTATTTTAATCTTGACTTCATTAATAATGATAATAAGCTTTATAAATTGATACAATAACATACTTATTTAATTTTTAATTTAATTTAGGTTATGCAAAGTATGAATTTAATAAATTAAGATATCTATCTCGGAATAGAATTGTGGCAAAGTAATTAATAAGGAAAACTTTAAAAAAAAACTACAAAGTTAAATTCAAGTAGATAATTTGACATCTTAATCTTTAAATATATGAATATATGAGTTTTTTTGTTTTTTTTTAATAAAACTTACATTTCTTTTTTCACAATAATGCATAAACAATAAAAGTAATGTAATTCATTTGCTATGAGAGATAGTGACCTGGGCAACTGATGGGTTCTGGTTCAGCACGAAATGCATCTTGGGGGTCATTTGTCTTTTATTATATCTTTATATATATATGAATTGAAAGAATTGGGCAAGTGTTTATTATATCTATAAAGATATTACATACGGGACCGAGAAAGGTGAATAACTCCAGTGTGTGTAAATTTTAAAAATCAGATATATTAATCTTTAATTGAGGTTTCAAGTTTATATCTGTGCTAGAGATAATCTCTAGTTTTGAAAATGATTAGTAATAATCATTAGTGTATTTATCTGAAATGGATGGTGTCAAAGTTGTGAGTGGAGGAAGTTTGACAATGGTAAATGAAAATATAACAACTTATTCACAAATAGCATTAGCAATATTTGCACTATGATTATTGAGGGAAATGTCATAAACTATGACATAAACATTCTCATTGTGTGTCCTAATCAATTCTCTGATTTAGTCACTCAGATGCTGGTCAGTGAAATATGGTGAAGATATTAAGGAACAGACCAGAGCAAAGACCAATCACCAACTACTAAAAATGTGGTGGGCTATCTAGATATAGTCCACACACATAATTCACTGACATGAGAATCATTATTTGAAACTATTATTACAGTACATAGTTAAACAGATATTGACTAAGCAATCTAGAAGAATGAAGAAACTCTCATAAGGTACTCCAAAATCTCCATTGTGAAATGCTGCCTGATATACATATATATTGAAAGGTTAATAATGTAACAAAATTTATCCTTGTATTTATATAAATAAATTTCACTATAATACAATGAAATGAAGTTTCAATTAAAAACAAGTGTTGCAAGCTAAAATCACATGATCTAGCAATAATATTTATTTGAACTGCTTTTGAATCAAACGAAATCCTGTTAAATTGTTGATATTTAATTGTATAAATCCATGGAAATCTTCCACTTAAAATCTATAATTCTTTAGGGAAGAGTCCTTTTCAGTTGTAAAAATATTTAAGAAGTTGATATATCCAATTTCCACACTTATAAAGTATCAAAGCCAATTTAAATTTTTTTTTATAATCTTGGACAATAAGTTAAAAGAATTTAATTTTGCCTGAAAAGCTAAATGGTATGATCCTGCTTGCAATGTCTATTTTTAATTGGTGCTTACCTTCATTACATCATAATTGAAATTTAATTGTATAGATACATGGACAAATTCTGTTAAATTATTAATGTTTAAATTTATAAACTTGCAAAAAAAAATTTAATTAAAAATATATACATATTTTTAATATCCATATAAAACCTAAAAATCATATACTATCTTCACAATAATAGACCAGTTTTCATGATACACATGTATATCAGCTTTGTGGCTTCATCGTTTATGCTAGGTATTTTGAACACCTGCCAACTATGTTAGAATAGTAGTCAATGCTTTATATGTAAATATCTCAAAGCAATCTTGTTTATTTTGAAAGTGTAAATATATTAGCACCCACTCACACATATATATATATATATAGTATTAAGTCGGAAATACAATTTTAGATGCAGTTTGCTGGTTACTTGTTGCAAATATATATATATAAATTATTTAAAAAATAGATATTTGATTTTTAGATTGATATAACTGAAAAATATAAAAGAAAAAATAATTACTTGTTTAAACTTTAAACACTTAATAAGCATTTAACAAGTATAATTTTCCAATTAGAATGGAAACTATTAGTTTTAATTGCGTATTTTATTTTTTAATGATTTTATAATCTTTTAAAGATTTTTTTTTTAAAAAAAAAAGATATTCATGTGGAGTAAAATTGGAAAACTGATTTTTTTTTTTTTTGTTGGAATATTATAATTTTAAAAATATATATCAAAATTTAAATGTATATATTAAAGTAGGTATTGTTTTATTAATTATTTCAAAAGATTCACTACTGATATTATACAGATATCTATATTATTTATAGTTCCAGGCATAACTGGATTAATTATGGTCGGCGTCTTATGTCTTATTGTTTCTTCGTCCATAAAGTATCATAGGCAAGTAAATTTTTATTTTTATTTATATATATGTAGTTTTATTTATTTGTTATATTTAAATTAACGAAGGGGTGTGTCTTGTAATATTGAATTATTGCTTTTTAATCAATCCTAAATGTAACACTAAAATATTTTTTGTTGTATTTATGCATTGGACTATTTTCATCATCTAATATTAAAGTATTGAATGTCTTTAGAAAAATGTAACTTTATTTAAGTATTCCAAATACATTCAATTGTTAGTAATAGCACTCAGGTTAGTAATGCACAACATTTTGAGAGGTATTATTCTCTCTTCTTGTGTACTGGACTGACCAGTGGTAGTGCTGGGAATCAAACCTAGAGCCTTAGATTCTTGAATATTGAATTTTAAGGTAATACTGTAACCAACTGAGCAATCCTGCTAAAGGCAAAAGTCAGTAGAAATTTAATAGACTTATCTATGATGTTCCTCCTGATTTCTTCACTTTAAGAGCAAAGTTGATTAGTGGTTTTCATACATTTTGTATAGTCCCACTAGAGTGTCTTGTGGGTTATTCACCATGGTCATGTGTGCAGCTTTTTTTAATTTTCTTCTTTGGACCTTTTCCTCTCTGTCCAATATTGATTAGTGGTCTTCATACATTTTGTATAGTCCCACTAGAGTGTCTTATGGGTTATTCACCATGGTCATGTGTGCAGCTTTTTTTAATTTTCTTCTTTGGACCTTTTCCTCTCTGTCCAATATTGTTGTAATTTTCTCAATTGATCACATGTTCATGGTCTGCCTTCTTAGACACATCTATTTTCTTTTCACTAAATCATCAGTTTGTTCTCTTGCAATTGCTTTTCAATGGAACAACTGAAGAAAATTTAAAGGAACTGCTTACATGACAATGGCGAATATCCCCATATGTCAACCTAGGGTGAGTATACATAACGTATGGAAAGTACTAATAAACTTTGCTCTCAGAAAAAAGTGGAGAAATCAGGAGAAACCTCATAGATAAGTACATGGAATTTCTATTGACGGTTGTCTTTGGCAGGATGGCTCAGTTGGTTAGAGCGTTATCTTAAAATTCAATATTCAAGAATTTAAGGATCCAGGTTCGAATCCCATGCTAGTACTGCCACTTCTCAGGTCAGCGACACCTGAAGAAGAGAGGAGAATAATACCTCTCAAAACATTGTGCATATACTAACCTGTGTGCTATTACGAATAAGTGGATGTAATTGGAAAAATTAAATTAAATTTTTCTAATGACATTCAATACTTAGTACTAGATGATGGAAATAGTTGGACACTTAATAGAAGATCAATACAGAGACTTCAGACCACTCAAAGAAGTATGGAGAGATGTATGTTGGGAGTAACAAGAAGAGATCGAAAACGCAATGTATGGGTAAGAGAACAAACAGGTGTTACTGACCTCATTGAAAAAATTAAAAGATTGAAGTGGAGCTGGGCTGGACATATTGCTAGAAGAGATGATAATAGATGGACAATTGAAATTTTAAACTGGATTCCAAGAGATTGTAAAAGACCCAGAAGAAGACCACATGTAAGATGGATGGATGAAATAAGAAAATGTGTAGGGGTGATGTGGAGAAGAGAAGCTAAAGATCGGAGAAGATGGATTAAACTTGGAGAGACCTTCATCCTGCAGTGGATTGATAATGGTTGATAATGATGATGATGATGATGATGATGATGGAAATAGTCCAATATATAAATACAACTAAAATGCCACTGTCAGAAATCTTCAGGAAAACACTAAAATAATTTCTGTTAAAAGTTTTTGTAAAGTTATGTTAAATAATTATATTAACTTTTATTGTTTAGATTACCTTGTTTATTAAAAGGATTTTTGGAGACATTTAATTTGTTTCACAGTAGATCATTTAATGTATAATGAGAGTCCTATTTATACATGTAAACATACAATGAGAAATTCTATTTATATAAATGTGAACGTAAATAAAAGGAAAAACAGTAGTCAACTGTAGGACAAAGATCTCAAAAAATTCAATATTTATCTCTTCATTAATAATAATTAGAGACCCATTGAACGACCAATTTTTTGATGGTTGATTAGGTTATTTGCTATCTGGCAATCTAAAATACTAAGCTTATGCAGGAATCGTCATCAATTTGAAAAGGGTTTTAAATATTAACCAGATTTTAATTTGTAGAATCTGGAATGTAAGGTTCTTTATAATTTCTTTCATTTAAATATCTTTAATATTATAGTACACAATAATATAACTCCCCCCCCCCAATTTTTTCTTCTGTTTATTATTATTACTTTATTATAATTCCCCTGTACCCCCTCCCCCATGTAAGTACCATATTTGTTTTCAATTTAAAATTAATATACGCACATAACTTTATAAAATATACCAACTTTGTAAGTAGAAATCATTTTAAGAGACTATATGCTATGTAATGTATATCTTCAATAAAACGAATATTTGTAAATTTTTTAAAAATTTATATGAATAAAATAAAATATTGGTTTTATGTAATAACATTTATCTTTTCTTGCTGAAAGAATATAGCATTTAAGCATTGATATTCAGTATTTACATTAGCCACTTGCTGAAGTTAGGTATCACTACTATAAACATCATATGATCACCATTTCTTATGCTTGCTTATAACTGTTGTTAAAACAGGCAAAATTCACTATATGTATTTCCACACACAAGCCAGAAACTAGTCTGGGGATATTGGATGAGTGGGCACTAGATAGGGATTTTATGCACAAGCCTTCTGGCATCCATTGATTGCTCTGGCTTGCACTGAATGGCATTACTGTATGGAGAGTTTTGCCTGTTTTTTATCACTACTATACAAAGTGATTCGTTGTATTATTACATCCAATTGATTACTTAAAATAAAAAAGTCCAAATCTTATTTAAATAATTATTCTCACAAGATCTATACTTTTTTATGATTAATAATATATATAATGTCCACATTGAAAAGGTAACTGGTTCTCTTTACAAATTGCCTGCAGTACTACCGCTGAATCAGCTCATATGTAATGTAGTAATATAGTTTAGCTATGCACCACAAATTTTAAAATGTAGTATGTCTAAATCATATGTTATGACATTGAATATGTCTTGCACTTTAATCTGTGGTGGAACAATTCACAAACATTAAATTTTGTTTTCAATTCGGAAAAACTGTTATCGAAACTTGAAATAATTCAGGTTGTGCAACATCAGTTGAAAGAATGTTTTTAATGTACTTTTTAAGATTTTATGATGGCAGAGAGAATTGATGAAGATCTATGAAAATGGGTCATGTTTTGTGTCGTAACACATGATCCAGATTAGCTCATGCACTAAACTATATCATTATGTAACATATTTGTTGATTAAGAAATGGATTACAGATAGCTTTGGAAAAATATCCAGTCACCTTATTACTGGGGTAATCTATCTATTCCAGTACAAACTATGAGATTTTACTCTTATAAAAATAGCAAAATTTTAAAACCTAAAATCTTTTTGCAAACATCTTTCTGGTATATGTTCTCTGAGATTGACAATGAAAGGATATCTTTTTTAAATCGTATGGCAAAAATAAATTCCACTGCAAAAAAATTTCAGGTTTTTATATCACTTCAGGATATATTTGTCATATGGGTAATGATTGATATTCAAATCATTTGTTTTTGACAGTTCTTTCTAAAAATGTGGAAGGTGTATCCAATAATACCTATGAATATTTGATGGAATTGTCAGAAATTGATTTAAACTGTGAGTACTTTAAACAGGAAACCTAGAGTTTGTATGTATGGTGATGGTGATAGTATTTAAATTGCCTTTGAATAGCATAATTGGTTAGAATATTATCTTAAATTCCATATTCATGAATTCAAAAGTCCCATATTTGATTCCTGTGCTACTCAGATCAGAAACACATGAAGAAGAAATGAAAAAAAAATATTTGAAATGTCGCATTATATACTAACCTATGTTCTATTATTAATGGTTCAATGTATTTCAAAAGTATAAAAGATGAATGAATAATAATAACTATGGCTGAAATAATATGTTTAATGATCTTCTAAGTCAACTTTCGACACAACACGGATTGTCTGTATCAAAAGCATAACTGAGAGAATTAAAGTTTCAATTATTTCATAGAAAATCTAGTAGTTCCTTAAGGATGCATGGAATATATATATATATTGGTGATTATTTATCTTTTCTACATGTATGTGGTCGTGTGTATCAGTGATATGAGATAGTGTGGATAGGTGAAGGGTGCTTGAAAGTCTGTGTTCAAATCCCCTATATTTACAATTAAGCTCCATGTATATGAAAAATGCCTATATTTCAAATCTTAAGAATGACAAATAAAATAAAGCACTTGATGTTATATAAATCATAAAAAAATATTTATTTATTTTTATTATTTATTATTAAATGAAAACTCAGTATATAATTTTAAATTAAACCACTAAACATCACATGATCACTGATGCAGTGCTCTCAGTTCCAAGGCTCCTCACTGATGAAGACCACAAGCCAGAAACTAGTCTGGGGATATTGGATGAGTAGCACTAGATAGGGATTTTGTGCACAAGCCTTCAGGCGTTTATTGATTACTCTGTCTTGCTTTGAGTGGCACTACTGTATGGAGAGTCTTGCCTGTTTTATATATTTTAACTGAGATTATTTGCATTGATATCCACTAAGCATTATTTCATTATAATGAGGACATTTGCTATTTATCTATTGAAATTAATTTTACATCTTATTCTGACTATAAAAAAATGTTTTTTGTTGAGAAGAAAAAATGAAAACCATGTTGAACTTATAATTTATAATTATGTGATTATTCATACTTGTAAATGAAGCTAATTCAGCTGTGGTTATAGGCTTAATTTTAATTCTACAAAAATAAATAAATAAATAGAAAATAAATCTGATTATAAATGGACCATAATGAAATACGATTATAAGTTAAACTTTTAACTATTTGTTTAACAATGACCAATTTTACTTTTTTTTTTTGTTTTTAATTGTTTTTATTGAAGTTTGTTTTTTTGCAACATTTCGATAAATGAACAGTCTTCTTCAAATTTTTTTTTTATGTTTGATTGAGAATTATAATAGGAAGCATTCAAATACTACTGCTAACCACTCAGATTAAAAGAGAAAACAGAAAACTTAGTAACAAAAAATTGAGAAATTGATCATTTTTAAATAATACTTAGTATAAATAAAATAAAAAAACAACAGCAAATCTATTGCAATCTTATATTAAACATGAAAGTGTTTCCAAATAATGAAGTGGATTATCTGTAAAACACTTGTGAGATATTCATTGAGTTAATGATGAAAGTAATGATAAGTTTGTTTTTCTTTTCTCATCGTATATAATAGTTTTTACATTTTTCTGTACAAAGAAAAACAAGCGATCTCTCTTTGTAGAAAATGTGAAAAATCTATTAGTTAACTGAGGAATCTCATTATAAAAGTCTTATAATAAATTTTTATTTTAGTAATTATTATTCAAGCATGATCAATATATTTTTTTTAAAAAAATTTAAAACAATTTATAAAAAGATCTTCAAAACAACAATATCTATATAATAATTAAAGAACATACACCATTTATAACTTTCTTAAACACTTTATCAATACTCTTTATTTATATCAAAACTAACAGTTTCGGCTGTTCTGCAGTCATCATCAGAAAGGGCTCTGGTAATGACTGCAGGACAGTTGAAACTGTTAGTGTTGATATAAATAATGAGTATTGATAAAGTGTTTAATAATGTTGTAAATGGTATATGTTAAAGTAGAAATCAATACATAGGAAAAGGAAGAAGATAATAATTAAAGAACAAGCAAAGATGCTGAAAATAACAAATAGAAATTATCATCAGGGATGATTCATTCAATAGTAATAGTGGTAAAACAACAATCTTCAAATAGCTTATTGCGAGGCAAAGGTCTCTCCAGTAGGTTCTTGTAGATGAATAGTATTAAAAAAGACAATACTTAATTGTTTTTATAACATTTTAGTACTGTAAAAAAACAATAGAATGATACCTTCTATACAATTTTCTTTTAGTAAAAAAACTTATTAATAACCATTTCCCAGGGCTGCTGCATGTGGGTGTATAAGTTGGGTAGGATACAAAGGCACTTCATCATAAGAGCACTAAATCCCAAAATAATTAATAAAATTTATAGTAAACGAAAATGTTTAGATTTTCAAATCATTTTATTGCTAGAAATAGTTCTTTGTGTGAATATTTTTTATTTAAATATAAAATAAATACTTCTTTAGTTAGACTTATTGTGACAATTGTCCAAGCCTTCAAATTCAAGGCTCGTATTTGAAATATATTACATATATACTTTTATTATTACATTAATCTGAAGA
This sequence comes from Epiperipatus broadwayi, assembly GCA_028023455.1. NCBI lineage: Eukaryota > Metazoa > Onychophora > Udeonychophora > Euonychophora > Peripatidae > Epiperipatus > Epiperipatus broadwayi. Next base: position 4,255,805 of record JAQFVV010000111.1, on the reverse strand, counting down.
GGCTACCATTTTGTCACAATAATTAATAAAACTTACATGTAAATATTTATTTTTTTAAATCACTTTATTGTTAGAAACACATTCTGATTGTAAATATTTTTTATATAAATATAATAAAAATCCTTGTGAAAATTGCTCGAGCCTTCAAATATATATATATATAATATTTGAATTTATATATATTAAATCCAGTAATATTCATATAAATTTAACTTATTTTATTAGAAGTACTTTTGACTATATTCCTTGTAGTCTTTATCAACTATATAATGTTGAATAATTAAAATGAGACATCATTTCATAACTCCCATAATTCAATTCAGTTCTCCCACAATTCTGTTATTTTAATGTTTGATGATTGACGATTCACTAATATTTGATGATTTCTTAAAGTTAGTTGTGTCTTTTATTTAACATTTATTATTTAATTTATTATATGTAATATAAATAAAATGTCCCTTAATTATAATTACAATTGAAATAATAAATTTAATGGTTTACAAACTATTATACACAATCCTTAAATCCGCAGAACTACTTTCGGTTAATTTCTTGAATCTGCCTCAACTGCCATTAAATTCAAAAACAAAGCGGAAGCAAACATCATCAATTCAAATTCCACGAATCTCTTATTTTAATGTTAGCAGATTGCATTTTATTCCTATTTATAAAAATTGCCTCTTTAATTTTTCTTTTATTATGGTTTCTCTCTTCATGAAGAATTTTCACATTTTCAAAATCGAATTTAAATTTATATTTACATGTTTTTTCATGATCAAAGAAAACTGAAGGAGACATTAAATCATCATTATTTTTTTTATTTTTTACACACTTATATAACAATTCATGCTCCCTCAATCTCTTCTCAATAATGCACCTAGATTCACCTATATATGATAGCATACAATCACAAAAAATTTGATATATGACATTACCTTTCTGCTTGACAGGTATGACATCCTTAGAATTATTGACTAATTTATTAATATTGTTTGGAACATAGAATGAAACATTAAACACATTCTTATATATATCCTTAAAAAATTTCACTTGGGGATTTGAAATAAATGGAATAGATATCCATTGTTTACTATTAATCTTCATTTCCTTTAAATCATTATACCTTTTTTTTAAATTGACATAAAGTATTGTTTATTTGTTCCATTTGATAACGAACATCAAGCAATTCTTTGGCAAATATCTCAATATTTTTCAGTTTATCACTTTGGTAATGACGTAATTTTTCATTCGGAAACAAAAAAGATCTAAAACTTGCCATCTTATGCATCATTGGTACTTTTGATTTACAATTTATATATCCTCTTTTTTGCAATGGCTTAATTATTAATTTATAATTTAATATACTGTTATCTCTTGTGATCATTAAATCTAAATAGTTAATCTTATAGTCCTGTTCTTTTTCAATAGTCCATTTCAAGCCATTCAACTTATTTAATTCCTCTATAAGTGTGGATAAACTCAAACCATGAATACCATAGTTAATGACTGCAAATTCACATATATAGTGGAGGAATTGGAGAACTTAATAGAGCATTGGTGAATCTATTTTAGGTTAAAATCTCTATAGGTTTCTTTATTATATTTTACTAATTGTTAAGTTAGAAAAATGTAGTGACATGTGATGACATTAGAGAGATGGAAAATAATTTTATTTTTTATTATAAATCAAGATACAAACTGGTCTAAATGTTTTAAATAAAATTATCAGTTTTAATGAATTATTTAAATCATTAAAACAAGATTAATCGTTCATATCTTTTTTTTTTTGTTCATTAAAAAAAAACATAGCCAATCCAATTTCTTTTTTCATTCATATTCATTTGACAAAGCTATTATGCCATAATAGTTAGTATTAAAAAGTCAAACAGTAGCGCCACTCAGTGCAAGCTAGAGTAATCAATGGATGCAAGAAGGTTTGTGCATAAAATCCCCATACAATATCCCCAGACTAGTTTTTAGCTTGTGGCTTTCATCAGTGAGGAGCCTTGGATCTGAGAGCACTGCACCTAGATCTTGGGATCTTTATGCACAAATCGTCTTGCATCCATTGGTTACTCTGTCTTGCACTAAGTGGCACTACTGTATGGAGAGTTCTGCCTGTTTTTACAGCTTGAGCAAGCATAAGAAATGGTGATCATGTGATATTTAAATTTGTCATATCTGATTTTGGTCTTTCTTTATTTAGTATTTTTTTTTCTTAATAAAATTTGAGATCCAAACCATTTGGCAACAAAGAATTAATTATGTAAAACATTTATCGATAGATTTGCTCATTTCAAAATTATTGTTGATTTTAATATATATTTATATTATAAAAAATGTATACTAGGATAAAAAAAAAAAAAAGAGCAGCTCAAAATATCAAATAAAAAATAGTCAAATGGTTTATTGGTTAGAAGGTCATAACAAATTTGAGCACTGGAAATGTTAGATTTAAGGTTTTATTCATTGACGCTGAACTTCAGAATCTGCTGTTTTACCGTTGCCCTAAATCATGCAAAACACTCATATATAACTCTTATTTTACTGATATACGAAAGTATTTTTTAATAATATTTGAAATGACAACAGCCTTGCACAATTCATTCAGAAAAATAGACAAACTGTTAGATTGTTTGTATTTATATGTTGGACTATTTTCATCATCTAAGATGAGTACTGAATGTCTTTACAAAAATTTAAAAATATTCCAAATACATTCAACTGTTAGTAATAGCACACAGGTTAGTATATGCACAACGTTTTGAGCGGTATTATTCTCCCCTCTGCCTCGGGTGTTGCTGGCCTGACCAGTGGCAGCATTAGCATGGGAATTGAACCTGGATCCTTAGATTCTTCAGTATTGAATTTTAAAGTAACGCTCTAACCAACTGAGCTATACTTTGAGCTATTGTTACACTACTACGGTGGGCATAACGTTATTCTATATTCTTTTACTTGAAATACTTAAATTATTACTTCACTAAATGTTATAAACTAATATGTATATGCGCTGTATGCACAGATCATGAAGCTAGAACGTATATATTTAAAAGCGAAATTTTATTTAATTTACTAAAATATAAAACTATTAAATTATAGAGCTTAGCTTTTTCAAGAGACTACTTGCTCTCAACAACAGTTATGAGTACAAGAGCAAGTAATTTCTTGAAAGCGTTAAGCTCTATAATACTTTAGTAAATTAAAATTTCGCTTTTAAATATATACGTTCTAGCTTCATTATCTGTGCACACAGCGAATATATATATATTAGTCTTTTTTTTTTTTTTGTGAATTTAATTTGAAAATTGCTTATATAAAGACTGAACACTAAATAGACTAATACAAATATCTTTCATCTATTGTCATGCTATGGTTGCAAATAATGGACAACGTCTTAATACCATATGGAATTTAATTCAACAATTATTTTCACTGGCAAACTATATATGTAAAAAAGATATGACAATTTTAAAAAAAGCATTCTTAGAGCGTGGCAGTCAGAAAGCAATAGTTATATAATAATATTCAAAAGCTAACCAAGATAAGTAAATTCTTGATTTTGTAACTTTAACATTAAGGTTAGAGTTTGCCATTTTTTTATGACAAAAAAAAAGGTTAAGAAACTTATAAAATGATATGAATATTAAATTTTATATATATCTAAAAGACTATAATTATTAAAGAAAAGCAATGCTTCACTTATATATATGGACTGCAACTTATTTAGAACTTAAAATACTGAAATACTCTTAGGAGTGATATAAAAAATAATATAATAGTTCTCTTTTAGATTGTAAAGTAATAATCCAATACTTGGATATCGGCCATGATTTTAATTTAGAAATTGTCTATAATATAATAACTTAATTTCGCAGAGTTTTCTATGGATTGTTTTTGGTGCTCTAACTCGGATTACAAAGTTTTAACTTTTTCTTATAATAATTAATTGCAAATTATTATATCTTATTTTTCTCAGCCTATATTTATGCCATATATAATAGTGATATTTATTTTTAATAATAATCATAGGTAGATAACTAAGGATTAAAAGGATTAAGTTAACATTGCGATATAGATTGGGTTTTAAGGATATAGTTTTGTTTTTTCAGAAAGCAGTAAAAAATCCAATTTATGGTCATACTTTTAAATATGATGGTGTTGACCAAGATAAATTACTATCTTACTGTGATTAAACCCACCAAATGCTTCATATCGAGGATTGCGTCCCTATGTTTTGGGTTGTTCTGGTGGAAGAAAGTAGTAGCAATAAGCTACAGATGGATGCAACAACCCAGGGCCATTAATGGAATGGGTCTTCATGACATATCTACCTTGTGGTTCCAAAAGTCTTATAAATTAAAAATTAATCAAGAAATCCCTAAACTCATTATTCCAATGGACCGGCCTCCACCAACATGGAGAAGAAACTGGCTCTTGATTAATTTTTAATTTATAAGACTTTTGGAACCACAAGGTAGATATGTCATGAAGGCCCATTCCATTAATGGCCCTGGGTTGTTGCATCCATCTGTAGCTTATTGCTACTACTTTCTTTCGCCAGAACAACCCAAAACATAGGGACGCAATCCTCGATATGAAGCATTTGGTGGGTTTAATCACAGAAAGATAGTAATTTATCTTGGTCAACACCATCATATTTAAAAGTGTGACCTTGGGAAGCTAAAGGAGTGAAAGTAAATGAAGATTATTTAAGTCATTTAGATTTTTCAGATGATGTAGGTATTTTCCAAATAATGTTTTAGAGCTGCAGGAAATGTTGATCTTCAATTAAATGACCTCACAAAATGGATAACAATGATAAAGACACATTCCAAAACCAAGTAAACATACTGGAAGGCCCTTGGTATAAAGCTCATTGAATTAAAATGTCACCTCTCAAGTCTAGGCCTCTTGAATGATAATAAAGAAATTCAAAAGATGGAGCTAATAATAATGAAATATTAATTTGACCAACAAGTTTATTTTGGTGTGTGGACTTCACTACTGAGGGTTGATATAAACCATATCCTGTTTGATGCTGATTTCCCTTTTAGAGTATAGATATGGTTTGAGATCCATTCTTTTTACTAGCAAAATATGTTCTGACCCAAATATTTTATCACATTCCTTTATAATTAATAGCCATGCTTATCAAAAATATTTATTAAAAAAATATATTTTTCAACATCTTCTAGCAGTTAACCTCTAAAACTTACTTTGTCTATTTCAATCTATCTCTAAGTATATATTTATTGATCAATAACAATAATAAAATCAATAAATAGTAAATAGAAAAGAAAATGGATGGAAAAATATTTTCTCTTTACAAATATGAATTTATTTTGAACAAACTATGATTAATTATCAACTTTAATAATTTGATAACTTTTTGTTACTTTTTAATTCTAACAACTCTGATTTGCTTTTTTTATAACGAGCAATATTTTACCATTTTATTTCCTTTTCAAGTTATGGTTATTAAAGTATCATTTTTTTTTTGTAGAAAAGAAGCATCAAATATTAAAAAGAGAGCAGGTATAACCACATTCTACTGCTATTATGCTGATTCTATTAATCCTCTTTTTACCAAGCTTAAGCAATTGTCTTTTTTATTTTGTAGCTAATTATGCATTGCATATATATATGATAAACAAAAATGCAAGTTAAAAAACTTGCTAACGCTTGTATTTATGTCCACAGATGGCGTTCTACCAAAAACGCCAATCAAGCGTATGTTTCGTTTACATAAACGTCAGAGTAGTTAGTATTCACTATCTCTAACTATAATTCCACTTTCAGATCATGATTTCAAGCTATTTGCTATCGTCAGTGAAAGACAGGAATAAATATATATATTAATTCTAATATTCTCTCAGATGAATAATAAATTCATAGTATTATTTCCAGGAACTTCCATCTAATAAAAATATAATCGCTAAATAACTGATGTTTCAGTACAATAACATGTATTTCCTCATAGTTTCTCCCTCTTTTTCTATATATATACCATTTAAGATTATTATCTTATAGCAATTATGGTTCTACTTTATAGTAATTGTATCCTGCATGCGGTTTGACACAATGGGCAGAGCATTCAACTTGAAATCATGAGGTATCTGGATTGATTAAAACAGGCAAAACTCTCCATACAGTAGTTCTACTCAGTGAAAACCAGAGTAATCCAATGGATGCCAGAAGGCTTGTGCATAAAATCCCTATCTAGTGCCTACTCATCCAATATTCCCATACTAGTTTCTAGCATGTGGCTTTCATCAATGAGGAACTTTGGATCTGAGAGAACTGCACCTAGATCTTAGGATCTAATGCAACCCTCCAGCAGCCAAAGCCTTCTGGCATTGATTACTCTAGCTTGCACTGAGTGGCACTACTATATGGAGGGTTTTGCCTGTTTCAATAACAGTTATGAACAAGCATAAGAAATGATGATCATGTGATATCTGGATTGATTCTGGCACTCACAGTTCTGGTACTTGATCTTCTTATGAACACCTAAGCAATAAATCCATATGTCCTTTATGTACCCAGTGTGGTATGGGGTAAATTGTTGATGCTTCCAACTTTGGATTAGGAGGTTCCAGGATTGATTTTGGCATTCATAGTTCTGATGCTCAAACTTCATATGATGTCCCGAGCAATAAAGTCATTAGCATTTTTTAATAATTGTTACACCTTCTAGCTTCAGAATTCAACAGTATAAAAGAATGGACCAACATTTATTAAGTTCTTTCTGGTTATAAAGAAGATTATCATCAACAACTCTAGTCAGGAGATCAAGTTTTGATCACATATATTCTAAGATAATTTTTAAAAGTGATTGACTTTTTAGTGCACATCCATCACCTGCACATCAAGATGTCACTTGTTTCATTGTGAACATCACACGATCACCATTACTTGCTCATAACTGTTATTAATGCTTATTATAGTATCAACAGGAACAAGTTTTCTCTTTCTGCTACTAGATGGTAGTGCAGTCTATTAACTCTCAGCTTATAGAGAAAGTGGGTTATTGATTTTTATGCTAGATATGGGAAAACATAAGGGGGATTTAAATATAAAGACCATGGAGTTGACAAAAATTATGTTGTGGAAATGGGATGGAGCAGGATATGGAAAAACTTAGAATGGTGAATGGAAAGGGAAGGTAAAATGGATAATAGATTTCTCTGGGCATAGTTGCTGAGAAATTCCTGACTCCATATAAGAAGTCACAGTGCATCACATCACACCTCTGGGCATAGTTTCTGGGAGATTACTGACTCCATATAAGAAGTCACAGTGCATCACATCACATCTGGGCATAGTTGCTGAGAGATTCCTGACTCCGTATAAGAAGTTGCAGTGCATCACATCATATCACCTGGGCATAGTTTCTGGGAGATTCCTGACTCTGTATAAGGAAAATTCACAATGCATGACATCACAGCCATTATCAATTTTTAGCTTTTGCCTTTATCAATGAGAATTTGGGATAGAATTTTTATTTTGATCAACCTAATATTTTTTCAATGCAGAAATATAGACTGATTGTGATAGTCTCAAAAAATCGAATTACAAATGAATATTCCAATACAGTAGAGGTCCCTACCTTCGCATTTTCAAGCGTGCATTCTTGAGGTTTATTGCCTTAGTAAATATTAATACAGTTTTAAATAAATGCCATGTTTTGTTGAATCCACACTTGAATTTTAAAGCGTAATCTAACTACTTAGCGGTGTCATGACTTGGCTCTTATGAAGCTGATACATAAAAGAGGAGGAAGTGGAACGAAATTATGATGCTATCAGTTAATTCATTTAATCATAAATAAATCATTGAAGAAATGCCGAGAGGTCATAGCATCCGCCTTGCAAGCAAGTAGTTGGTTGCAGACGGTTGTGGGTTCGCGTCCCGGCCGATGCTATGACATATGAGAACAAAAAAAAGAAATACCTTTTATAAATTTGGAAGAATATTGCATAAATTTGCAATGTTAGGCTTAGCAAAATAAAAGTTTAGCCATGAGGTATATAATCTCTAGCTTTGTTTATTCTTTTTTACCTTGCTTTTAGTGATTTTATATTATGTATAAAAAATAATCAAATAACTTTGTTACTCGAGGCTTCATAAGAAATTCGAGCACTGGAACTATTAGAAATGGAATCGATCAAAGATCTTACGATTCAGTCTAGCACTGTATCAAACCACGCCGACCACATTATACATACACACGTACACACGTACATATCTGGACACGATCCCATGCTTTTTCTATTAATATTTTTTTCTTATTTATTATTAAACTTGAAACCAGTTTATGTAACTTTAAAAACTATAGCATTATGTAATTGCAAGTAAATATTTGAATTTCAAGTAATCTTCTTGAAAAGGTATTTACTAGCTTAATAGCAATAATATTGGCATCGGCATGCGATTTGGACTTTCCATCATCAGATTTTTAATGGTATGGATGGCTGAAGAGTTAGAGGTTGGAGTGGACTGAAGCCTTTTCATTAAAGTATGAAGATTTGCTATTGTAATATAAACTGAGCACTGATTATATATATATGTGGGAGATGATAATCTGGACTAGCTGATGAGTGCTGGTTTAGCACGAATTACGTAGATTGGTGATTATTTATCTTTTCTGCATGTATGTGGTCTTATGTATCAGTGGTATAAGATAGTATGGATAGTTGAAGGGTGCTCGAAAGTCTGAATTCAAATCCTCTAGATTTACAATTAGGCTCCAGGTAAATGAAGAGTGCCTGTATTTCAAATATTTACTGTCTTAAACTACTATGATCGTTTGATTATATTTGATCATCATTGATGGTAATTTGCTACTGCTAACACCACCACCCCCATCTCGTTTTTAACTGTTGTAGTTTGAAAATATATATATATTGTAAATAATATATAGATTTATTTATCTTTATTACTTTTTTTTTATAAAAATCTGTCAAGAGAAAAGATAGGCAAGCGATGTTTTTTTTATCTTGATGGCTCTTGTGTGTCATAAGTATTTGCACTGTTGACTGAAATGAAAGTAAAAATAGAAAATATGTCTCAAAAGTTTAAAAGAAAAAGAAAAGAAAGATTTATGTGATAAATTGCAGTTTTTTTTTTAAATATATTTAACCGCATTATATTTATCAACCATTTTTTCAAAAGCATACACATATTTAGACCCAACTTGATAATATCAACGCCTTTGTTATTTTAAGGTGATCCTTGTAAATATTAGAATAATTATTTTAAGTTTGATAAGCAATAACACAAACATGCATCAATGGTTTGGTTGTGGAAACCCATTGCTGTAATCGTGGCATGTATTTTGCGGGAAAATGAATGAATGATCGATGTCTTTATTGCTTGGGAATTCATACGAATTTTGACTGTTGAAAATGGTGGGATTGGTCTGTGACCTATGAACCTTAAGCTTTATGTTCTACAACGATCACTGAACCAAATCATATAGGGCTTTTGAAAGAGAATTTAGTATACACTGCATTATATTCTTTACTGCATTATATCTTTATTAAATTATAAAAATGTTTGATTTTCATCATTAAAAAAAAACCAAATGGCTTTATTGCTTGGGAGTTTACAAGAAGTTCAAACGCACATCACATGATCACCATTCTCACTGATGAAAGCCACAAGCTAGAAACTAGTCTGGGGATATTGAATGGGTAGGTATTAGGTAGGGATTTTATGCACAAACCTTCCTGCATCCATTGATTACTCTGGTTCACACTGAGTGGCACTACTGTATGGAGAGTTTTGCCTCTGTGAAAAGTTCAAATGCCATTACTCTGGTTCACACTCAGTGGCAGCTACTGTATGAGAGTTTCGCCTCTGTGAAAAGTTCAAACGCCAGACCTGTGAGCACCAGAATTGATCCTAAGCTCTACCGATCCCAAATTGAATATTCTACCAACTGCACCAAACTATGCAGGTAAAAATGGTAATGGCTTTATTGATCAAGGATTTATAAGAAGGTCAAGTGACAGAAATGCAAGCACCTGAATCAATCCTGGAACTTCCTGATCCAAAGTTGGATACTCTATCAATTACACTAAATTGTGCAGGGTATCTTGGTCATAATTATCACATTAGAGGATGCAGGTTGATAACTAGGTGGCGCTGTTTTTCAGGCAGAGATTTGAATCTTAGTGAAAAAAAATTATTATTTGTATACTAGATCTTTGATAACATTTATTTATAGCATTTAATATTATCTGTTCTACTTGTTTAATAATAGTTGGTTATTTATATACATGTGTGTCTTTATTATAATTCACTAAGTTCAATCTTTTGTTTTTTTCTCATGTGTCATAGCATCAGCCGAGAAGCGAACCCGCTATCCCGGGACAACTGCTTGTAAAGCAGCTATTGCTGACCTCTCAACCACCAATGCTTGACAAGTTCAATCTTTTGTTTACTAGCTTCAATTAAATCTAATATTGGAGTCTTAAGAGGATGAAACAGAGCACAGCCTTTTTTTTTGCTTGAAATGTGTCACAAAGATGATACAGATTAGGCTTCAATAAATAAAATGCATATCTCACAATAGATATTTTACTTTACTCCATTTATAGTAATTTATTTAAAAGAAGAAATATGAAAACATATAAAAATGATACATTAAGAAGGATTGAATATCTCGAATTTTGATAATGATATAAGAAAGTATAATTGTGAACTACCAAGGAAATCTATAAATGAGAATAAAAGTCTCAAGAGTGTAAAACAACATTTTGGTATTGGTTAAGAAAAAAAGATGGACCTATTACTAAAAGGAGAGATGACATCATGAAATAGGTAAAAGAGTTCTATATAGTAATAAAAAACAAGTATCTCCAACAATTATTATAACTTCTGAATTGCTCAGGATTTTAAATGAAGAAGTGATACATGCAATTAAATTTATGAAGAAGGGAAAAGCTCCAGGTAGTGATGGAATTATAATTGATATCTTAAAAAAAAGCAGGTGAAGAAATAGAAATTTTTTGGCAAAGTTATATACAAATGTTTAAAGGATAAAGATGTACCAGATAATTGAAAGAATGCAGGATGATAAAGAAGATATAAGAAATTACAGCCTTATCAGTCTTTTATCAACTTTATACAAAATTTTTACCAAGATAATTACAACTCATACAGAGAACACTGGATTTCAACCAAGCAAAAGAATAGGTTGGATTTAAAAGTGGTTTTAGTACAGCAGATCATATCCAAGTATTGAGAGAAGTTATAGAAAGGACCAATGAATATGATTTGCCTTTATGCTTTGGATTAGTAGATTATGAAAAGGCATTTGATTCTATAAACATTTCTTCAGTGATTAAAGCATTGGATCATCAAGGTATAGATCCAGGATATTGTCATATTTTGAAGAATATATATAAAAATGCAACAATTTGATTACATAATGATATTAGGAAGGTTAACATTGAAAAGGGTGTAAGACAGGTTGACTCCATATCTCCAAAACATTTTACAGCAGTGCTGCAAGAAGAATTTTGTGGATTAAAATGGGAATCTAAAGGAATAAAAGTAAATGGAGATTATTTAATTTATTCAGATTTTGCAGATGACATAGTTGTTTTTGCAAATAATGCTTCAGAAAATGTTGCAAGAGTTATCAGATGAAAGTAAGACTAAAGGTAAGTATTAATAAGATTAATGTTCAATGAATTTTCTAAAAAAAAAAAAAAATGAAAATAAAGATTGATTATGATGAGTTAGAAGAAGTTGATAACTATAAATCCCTTGTTCAGATTATTACTACAGATGAAAACATAATGGATGAAATTAGTCATAGAATTAAACTTGGTTGGAATGCTTTAGGTAGAAATAACAACATTAAAAGGAAATATGCCTATGTATTTGAAAAGGAAAGTTTTTAATAAATGTGTTGTTTTTAATAAATGTGTTTTACCAGCTCTTACTTATGGATCTGAGACTTGGTAGAATAGCAATACAGAGACTTTAGGCCACTCAAAGAAGTATGATAAGATGCAAGTTAGGCGTAACTAGAAAGAAATTGAAAATGCAAGGCATGGGAAAAAGAATATACAGGAATTACTGAGATCATTGAATGGATTAAGAGACAAGTAGAGTTAGGTTATACATATTTTTAGAAGAGATGATAATAGATGGACAATTGAAATATTAAACCAGATTATAAAAGGTTGTAAAAGACCCAGAAGAAGACCAAGTGTGAGGTGGATGGAATAAGAAAGTATGCAGAGGTGATGTGGAGAAGAAAGAAGAGAGATCAAAGAAGATGGATTGAACTTGGGAATACCTTCATCCTGCAGTGGATTGATAATGGTTGATGATGATGATAATTTAAATGTCTTTTAAAATTAAGATATTACACAAAGATTTTCAAATAAAATGAAGTAAATAGCTCTATTTTTAATTTCAAAGTAAACACTTAAATTGTAATTTGAGATAAAAAAATTTATTGTAAGGAAGTGCTTTCTCTTACTAAATGACTGTTTTCAATCATTCTCCGAAATTCTGAACTAAATTAGGAAAGTCAAGTGATTATTAAAAAATTATCTTATATTTGCTTTGTAAACATTTATATTTAATTTTAAAATTCTATTTGTTTGATTGTTTGTCTATTTGAGTCAAATATTGTAACTGATTTTTAACATACTTTTATGGAACAGATTTTCTTCAAATTTTGTACACCTGTTAGGGATCAATGACAATGCAATATTTCAGAGTTATTTTGTCATGCCAAATCTCAAACTGCATTGATATTGCTTCAGAAAGTTTACAATGATGCTTAGCAGTTGATGGTATATGTTTTAAAAATATATTGTCATTGTATTTTTGACTAATTTACTAAAAAGAGTTTACAGTTAATTAAAATAGAAAGAAAAGGAAATGAAGGATGAAATCTTAATTTCTTTTGATTATTTAATATATAGGGTATATGAGCACAGATTTTCACACAACCCACCACTCTCCACACTATCTCATAACACTGATACACCTGAACACATATATATTGAAAAGATAAACAATCACCAATACACGTATTTCATGCTAAACCAGCAATCATCAGTTAGTCCAGATTACCATCTCAACACACATATGCTATAAGTGCTCAGATATATATTATGATAGCCAATCCTCATACTTTAATGGACAGGCTTCAATCTACTCCACACCCCAACTCTTCAACCGTCCATCCATTTGAAAAGCTGATGATGGAATTCTCAAAGCCCATCCTGAAGCTGAGATTCTTGTCACACTTATACTTTTTTAAAAAATGCTGCATTTGTAAATATAAATTAATGATTTTTAATGTGCATGAATATCATTTCTAATAATTATTTCACTTCACAATTTTTAAGTTTGATTATGAATCATTACAAAAAAGTCCAATATCTGGACACTAAAAAATCAAAAATAATATATGTAAAATACTTTGTAAAAAACAAATTTTATTTAATTTGAAGTCTAAATCACTAAACACACACACAAAATGTTTTCTTCAATCACAATTTTGATTGTTATATTTAACTTGAAAAAAATAATAATTGAATTAATTAATTTATGGAAACTCACATTTTTATTTCAAGTTAAATGTAGCAACCAAAATTATGAATGAAAAAAAATATTTTTCTTAGTTTTTAGTGCATTATTGATTAAATTAAATAAAAGGGTATTTTTTTATATTATTTTTCCTTCGTAAACATATTATGTGGATTTTTGTAATACCCTATAGGTAAAAGTAAGATAAGACAGCTTTTAAATAAAGCACTAAAGGTCAAAAGTCTTTCTAATAGCCACTAGAAAGCACTGATGCCAAAAAAAACCTACTCATTAGGTTTAAAGAGAGTTTTATTATTATTTTAATTTCTATTTAAACATATCTACATAGAAAAATCCTAAGCCTGTTTGGAATATTCAGTTTCATTGAACCCAGATTTATACTCCAGGTTGTGGGCATGGTAAGAAAATGCATTGAGCTGTGAGATCCTTTATGCTCTATACAAATATAATGTGATGTGATGCACTATGACTTCTTAAATGGAGACAGGAATCTCTCAGCAACTATGCCCAGAGAAACCTGTTAGCCACTTTACTTTCCCTTTCCATTTCCCACCCTAAGTTTCCCATAGTCTGCTCCATCCCATTTCCATAACATAATCTTTGTCAACTCTATGGCCTTTATATCTAAATCCCCCATATCTTTTCCCAAACCCAGAATAAAAACCAACAACCCACTTTATGTATAATCACTTTGTTCATATTTATTCTTCCATAACTTCATTATTGGTACCCTGTCTGCTTTCAAGCATTTACATTCAATTAACAGATGCCTAATATTTTCTATGCCTTCCTTACACAATTTGATGACCAAACGCCATCTATCTGTAAAAGTATTAAATAAATTTACCATGCCACATTTAGCAAACTAGCAAGTAAAGCAGATTGTCTACTCTTTACATGTTTCAATGTAAATAAAACTAAATATGCCAAATGTGTCAAAATTTTGGAATAGAAAGAATATTACCATCAGAGATAAAATGGCACAATAAATTATGAAATCATATCTAATTAGGCAGAGAATAAAGACAGAGTCTTACTTTTAACAAATTCTGGATTGGTCATAACTATTTTTATTCTCTGCTTAATTATATATGATTTCATAATTGATTGTGCCACATTTATATCTGGTATCAATGTTCCATTCTGGAATTTCAACTTATTACCATTAAGAATAGGACTGCTTTATTTTTTTAATTTTCTAAATGTAATGTGATGGAATTGTCTTATTATTTCATGGCTAGATGAAGTTTAATTTTTCTCCTGTACTTTCATATACATTTAATCATTGTGTGAAGATACTATTTAATATCTAAGATTGTGTTTATACAAGAGAAATCTATGTGAGTGGTCTGACACCTTGTGTAAACTTAAGTAATTAATAAATGCTAAATGCTATCTCTATCTACTGCTGTCTTATCTATATCCCCTGAATAGTTTCTAGCTAATGCTTTATATTACTGAAGAACTAGAAACTAATCTTGGAATATGAATAGGACAGCATTGAAGATTTATTAAGTTCTAACATCTGGCATTTGTTAATTGCTGACATTTGCACAAGGAGTCAGAACTTGATAGAAGAAATAAATGATTAAAGTGGATTATTGGTTTTTATGCTGGGTTTGGAAAAAGATAAGGAAGATTCAGATGTAAAGGCTATGGAATTGACAAAGTTTATGATGTGGAAATGGGATGGAGCAGGATAAAGAAGAATATGGGAAAACTTAGGACAGGGAATGGAAAGGGAAGGTAAAGTGGCTAACAGGTTTATCTGGGCATAGCAGCTGAAAGATTTCTGACTTTGTATAAGGAGAAGTCACAGAGCATCACATCACATCAGATGTACTACTTGAAAGTAAAGTTTATAATGACGTAAATATATGCAATAAATTTTCTATGCTAGTATGAAAATAACTTAGTATTTATGGGTGAAAATATATTTAAAAAGTCTTATTATTAGATGAAATTGAGAAGATATCATTAAGGAATACTGTAGGTTTGTATCAAGTAAATCTTTTATTGCAGAAGAAAACAAAAAAACGCAAATATCAGATGAACTAATCAAAAGTATTTTACTATATAGACCTCAAATTCAGAGAATGATTGTCAGAGCTTCCAGGAGTAAAATAAAAATATGAAAATTGAGGAGGGAAAATTGATTAGAATGAGTATAAAAATATTATGGAGTGACAGGATTAGAAACAAGAACATTGATCAGTTTACGAAAAAAAAAAAAGATGATATAGAGAAAAAATGATTTGTCATGTCCATGCACAAAAATGGATAAAAGTAGTACACCAATATGGATAATGAATTGGATAATAACATGGACGCATCATCCAATATGGATAATGAATTGGATAATAACATGGACGCATCATATAATATAGATTATGACGTTAAAAGTCTATTAAAAAGTTAATTTATACAGCATGTGAGACTGGAATTTAAATATGAGTCAATGTTGAAGGATTTTTTTAATAGAGCACATGGTAATTATAATAATAGTAATAATAACTATATTTTAAATAAGAGTATATTTTATATACCTGGAGTCTAGCTGTAATATAGCGGATTTAACGCAGACTTTCAAGCTCCATTCAGCCATCCACTCTATCTCATACAACCAATACACATGAGCACACACCTGAAAAAGATAAATGATCTCCAATATATGTATTTCACGCTGAGCCAGAATTCATCAGTTGGTTCAGATCATCATCTCCCACACACATATATAATCTGTGCTCAGTTTATATTAAGGTAGCAAATTTTCACACTTTTATGCATACGTATATTGGAGATTATTTATCTTTTTCGCATGTGTGAGTGGTCATGTGCATTGGTTGTATGAGATAGAGTGGGTAGCTAAAGAGAGCTTTAAAGTCTGTGTTCAAATCCCTGTATATGTATATATATATGCATACATACATGCATGCATGCATACATATATACATACATACATACAATTTTTCTCCTAAAATAAAACTTCTTGCATTATTGTCTGACTCTTCATGAGTATGTATGTACCCAAATGCATCCTATTTATTACTAGCATCACCTAAAAACTTTTTAAAATAAAATGAGACAGTCTATTATATAAAACTATTGCTGAATCATTTTTAGAATTAAAAATAAAAATATTTATATAATTAATTGCTCACGAAGCTATGACATTTAATTAACAAAGTGATTAATCTGTCACTTTCCTAAGGTGTTAAAGTGCATAGAGTAAGCAAAAGTAAATAATTAATTGCTTGTGAGATTATTTGAGCACTTAAGTGGTGCGTTGGAAATTACTGTTTTATTCAGTTGGCCAATCTCATTTTGTGTTAATTTATTCAGATTAAAATTAAATTTACCAATGTGCTAAATCATAGAGAGGTAACAAAAAGTTTCGAGTTTGCTTAAAAATCTTCATCTACTTGAAAATATTAGCAAGTTCCACCCAAATTCAAGTACTAGATCATGAGAACATGTCAGCTATATGAATTAATTATTGTATCAGAGACATTTATAGTTGGGGGTGGGTGGATGTATTTATATAATTCATATAACTATAAATCAGTTGCAAAACTCTACAAATAGTCTAAATGACAGTATTTAATTTTAATCAGAAATCCCTAGTCAAATATTTAAAGTCTAAGAAGATATAGTATATGTTTCAGTTTTATGTCAATGCAAGAATTGTTCTATGATTGCATCACTATTATAATTACCATTCACTAATTTATTTATGTTGGTTTGTACGGTAGTATAGTTTTTTTTTTTCATGTGTCATAGCATCAGCCGGGAAGCGAACCTGCTAACCTGGGACAACTGCTTGTAAGACAGTTGTGCTGTTCTCTCAACCACCAATTCTTGACACAGTAGTATAGTTGTGGAATCAAAAAACAAGTACTTCTAAATCAATCCCCCCCACCCGAGGGAAATAAAATCTCAGGTTGGGCAATCGGTCAGAAGTTTAGTGCTCAACTGTCCAATTTGGTGCTCAAACATCATGTGAACTTCCAAGCAATTGTTTATAATATTATTTTCATTTGTCGTTCAGCTTTTTAATGAAGACTTTAGAGGGAAAGTTTCTTGTTAAGTTACATGACCAAAACCAGAGGTTAATTAGGAAATTGTCATTAAGGTAACAATACTCGATGACTATCGGACTAATTGGGCATTGCTTGCAACTTTCTTAATATTATTTATTTTAGAATTACGTCATAAATATTAATAACCCCCCACATCGTCACAATGTGATTGCAGATTTAATAAGCACCAGGAAATTTAGAGATTCTTTTAAATCAGTTTTTACAAACATTAGGCCAAACCCATGTATGAAAAAGAATAATCTATATATCTTAGCTAGTGTGGGTATACATGTATGTGTGTGTTTATATAAACTTGTGCAGTTTAAGATTTTTAGTTTATGAAACTTGATTCTAAACCAAAACATATACAAGATATTTTTGTAGTTTTCCGTCACCAACATTTTAAATTAGTCTGAAGTAGGCTTCCCACTAATATCAAAAGATTTTCAAACTTGAACGTGTGAAGGAGTTAACAAGTATTTTAAACATCAAATTTTTGTAGTCCCATCAATTCTTTTAAAGTAGAATTTATCTTAATTCTCGTTGACAAAAAATAAAAAAATAAAAAATCTGTTGTGATTTATTACCCAACATGTGTAAGAGATTTAAAAGTTAATAGAAGTATGTTTTGTGCAATAAAATTATTTTTACAAGTGAACTTTAAGCAATTAATTTTAATTAAATATTTTTTTAAAAAATATGATTGTTTTTGTAAGATTGAATTCTAGAAGAAAATATTTTCTAAATCATATAAATATATAATAAGCATATATTTCTCGTTTTAAATATTTTTGTTTTGTTACTACGTCACCATCAAATTGGAAAACATTAAATTAGGGTATTTGTAGTGCTTAAGAGGGTATGAACTATGATTCACCTAATTGGCTAAATGCAAAGATTGAATTTTTGCAGAATTGGATTACATTAAGTTTTACCGAAATACTTAGTGTTCAAAATGCAACACCCCAATATTCTGGGTTATCGGAAATTTTAAAAAAACATTAATTAAATATAACTAAGGCATGGGTAATATTTTTGAAAGTAATGTTCACGATGTTACTCATCATAAGTTGGGCCATACCTTTATAAGAAAATGTTTACCAATATCGCTTTAAAATAAATAAATAAGTGTATTTTTGTATATAAACATGAAATTATTTTTAAAGAAAATTCATAAATTTTATATAACAAAAAATAGAAAATAATTACGAATTTGGGGAAAGTTTGAGTAAAAAAATAAGAATTAACTGTACAAAATGTTTCAATGGTAGTACAGTTATGAATTAATTATGCTATGTGGAAAGTCATAAAGAATTGTAGGTTGCATATGCCTGATCTAAGTGAATATAGTCATTTGCATTATAAAAATGCAGGGAAAGATGCAATTTAACTACTTTCAAAAAATTGTTTGAAGAAATTTCTAACTTTTATACATAAATATTTTTATATAATGAGCATACAAGCTTTTCAAAATATCCCTTTTCTCAGACCGGTTTCTAGCTCTGGGTTTCATCAGTAAAGTGCTAGGATATTCAAGCATTAGATTTATTTAAAATACCAGGTCAATCCCAGCACTTTATCTAATGGTTAACCATTAACTAAAAAATCTGAAAATTGCAGACATTCATATGTCTTTAAACCCAGCTATCTAACTTAAATAGCCATATGAGACTGAACTAAGTTCAGATACACTATATATATATATATATAGCTATTTAAGTTATCTGGATTAGAAGATATAAGGATGTCTGAAAATTTCAGATTTTCTACTTAATAGTTAACCATTACATAAAGTTCTGGCCTTGACCTGGTACTTTATACCTAATGCTTGAATATCCTAGCACCTCATTGATGAAAGCCAGAGGTAGAAATCAGTCTGAGGATATGAATATTCTGAAAAGCTTGTTAAAAGCTATTGGTGTGCTCATTATAAAACATTTGTAATAGAAGCTTAAATTAAATCACATGATATATGACTTGATTTCCTTGCAATAAATATTTTTATAAAAAAGTTTTATTGAATTATTTATGTTGTAGAGTTTAGTGCATCTGAATAAAATGACAGGGAGTCAAAATCAAGTGGAACTTAAAAATTTTATTCAATAGCTGAAACAGTGGGATGAATATAGATAGGTTAAAGAGAGGGGAAGCAGTGTAAATTTTGTATAATTATTACATCAGTGCAAATGACATTGTAAAACTTCATGAAGTATATATGTACACGTCACATGACCACCACTTCTTAGGTTTGTGTATAACTGTTGTTAAAACAGGCAAAACAGGGTTGCATTAGATCCTAAGATCTAGATGCAATGCTCTCAGATTCAAGACTCCTCACTGACGAAGGCTATAAGCCAGAAACTAGTCTGGGGATATTGGATGAGTAGGCACTAGATGGGGATTTTATGCACAAGCCTTCTGGCATCCATTGATTACTCTAGCTTGTTGTGTGTGGTAATAGGTATAGTGAGTTTTGCCTGTTTTAAGTATATATGTAGTGAGAGAATGCTGTCTAGCTGGTGGTGGTTTGTGATATGATATTTGGACAAGGAGTGAACTGATGAAATTGGAAAAAGTTGGGGTAAAAATGTTAGAAGTTCCTAAATTTTTAAAGTCAGAATTATCAATACTTTTATTTTGTAAAAAGTGATTTATCAGTGATAACTCTGTACAATAAGTGGCCATTTGGCATAACCTATTTGTATTTATAACCCCTTTTTAAAGACAGAATCAACTTACCTAAGACTTTTTTTTTTTATTAATTAGGAGATATGATAAAGTACATAATTTAGGAAAACATAATTTTACTTAATTTTTATAGGATGAATTTCACCCAATGTAACTACTGGTACTTAAACCAATCCTAATATTAATTTTATAATTTTTTTCCATGTCTTGTTCATTTATGTATTGATATATATACAATACCATTTATACCTTCGTTAATCACTTTTCAATGCTATGTAATAAAATCAGATTTATTCCTTTATATTTGCTTGTAATTTCAATGGTTTGGCAATCATAATCAAAACTACAATATTCAAGCATATATAACCATATTTGTACATACATATTTATAGTTACAATGGAAATAACTAGACCTACTGAGTTATGTAATTATCAATCAGTCGTGAAAAGATAATTGATTGGCATTTATATAGCTCAGTGGGAAGTTCAGTTACTTTCGTTCTAATTATAATTTGGCTATGAATATTTATTATCACATACATGTTTATATATAATCATAAAAGGCATTATATAAAATATCCTCCATTTCATGGTAGCATATAATTTGCTTATACTAAATGTTTCTTATATATGTCATTTGAACTCAGGATTTTTTAATCTATTCATCCTCCATCCCATATTAAGCAAGTGACACATGCGAAAATGATACATGATCTCCAACATATGTAATTTGTGCAAAATCAGGACTCTTCAGTTGGACCAGATCATCATCTCCCATACATGTATTTATACAATCAGTGCTTGGTTTGTATTAAGATAGCAATTAAATATTCTCCATTATGGATTTTTTAAAAAATCACAATTTTTTTATAAACATAATAATTATATATTCTTGTACTAAAAGCCTAAAAGTTGATCAAATTCAGTAATGTAATTGATCATAAAATGTTATATTTTTTGCAAGACTGCTATTGATAACTTATGTACTGTTATTTCATGTAAATAATTAGAAAATATATAAGCCATGGAAACAGCTATATATCGAATTATATTCTTTTATTCTAGTAATGTAAGCAAAGCTATGGGTACATCTAGTATAATATGATTATGTATTTATATTTTTTCAAAATGTGCAATTCTTTTTATATAACCTTATCTCTCTTTAATTCTTAGCAACTTTAGCTGAAACAATGTTCATATTGTCTTAGATTTTTATATATTAACTTATTTTAATTAAGAAATTTAAAAATAATGATTATCCAATGAAGGTTATAGAAGATAATATAAAACTGTCAGAAGAAAGATTTAATAATAACAAAAAAATAGATGCAATAAGGATAAATTTATAGATATAAAAACTTATGACAACAATATTGTAAAACATATAAATAAAATTATCAACATTAATAAAAAAAATTGTCACTGTAATACAATTTAAAGTACTAAATGAAAAAAAGAATGTACTTAATATATTGAAAATATAAAAAATTGTATAAATGGAGTATGTAAAATTGATTGTAAAACATGTCAAATGAACAACATCAGAAATAATTATATAGGTGAAACAAATAATTTAATTTATACATGATTAACCCAACACAAATATAATAAAAGATTGCATATTTATTAGAGGTAGGACATAATTTGAAAAAGATCATATAAAAATGATTAATTATACTGATAATAAAAGGAATAGAAAAATTAAATAAGTTATCATAATTAAAAGTATTACCAACTTTAAATAAAAATTTGGGTTTGTAAATTTTATAAAAATATTCTTATTAATTAAAGAAATACATACAGACTGATAATTAAAATATAATATAGTTTTAAAAGCTAGTTATAGAGGGAATTAGTATATAAAAATGTAAGATAATTTAAAAATTGTTCAATTAAAGTTGTTAAGAATTAAAGGGAGGTAAGGTGATATAAAAAGAATACAAATTGTAAAAAGTATAAATTCATAATTATTTTATAATTAATTAAAGCATGACTAAAACTGTACTGAAATAATTAAAGTGATAAAAATAAATTAAATTATTAAAAGATCTAAAAAGTCATACAAATGTAGAATTATATATATATTTAAAATATAAAATACTAAATCATTCAAATAAAAATATTAAAAATGTATAAGGATATATAGTTACTGGGTTCATTGAAAAAAGTGTTTTTTGTAAAAAAATCCAAAAAGTGCCTCAATAACCTTTATCAAATAATCAGCAGGTTCACAAAAGCATCACAACTTAAAAATCAACCCAAACAAATCCTCAACCTGGAAGATTTATTCTCGAAAAAAATCACATCCAACTACCTAGCTAATCCTCAGAAGTTCTTGGGATTTTCTATTTACAAATCTCAGACAGTAATGTCTAAGGAATTACAGCAATCAATAATTCAATATACCAGTCAAATCACCAACACTCTCTCCATGCTATACCTATCCCGTCAGGGTAAGGTTGCCCTCCTCAACATGAAAATTATGTCCAAAATTTCATACTACCTTCCTGTTATGACCATTATTAAATCATTTACTAGGAAAATTAATGGGTTATGTGCGAAGCTGTTTTGGAAGGGTCGTATGGCTTCTATTAGCATCTTCAAAAATGTAACACCACAGGAAGTTAAATGGGATGTCACTTTATTCAATCCTGGTGATTTACTACCAGAAAGCTTACTCCACTAGTCTATAATCAAATCCAAAAGTACAGATACCCACAAATCTCTGAGACAATACATCCAACAGATAGGCCTCCCTCTAGGAATAGATGCTGGCTTGACCAATTACTAAATACCCTAAATCTTCATAATAACATCTCTCAAGCTTTTTTTAAAAACAAGATCACTCTATGGGATGCTCACCATCTAATCAATCCTGAATCAAACATAATAAAAACAAAGCTTGGGATCTCCAACCACAAGATCACCATATTATTTAAATTTTGGGCTCTTGAGCCAAAATTTCTCAATTTTCTTGTCAAGATAAACTTTGAGGCTATGCCTACCAATTGTTATCTAAATTGCAAAAGACAGATTAATAACATAGACTCCATATGTCCTAATTGTCTTAGTCATGAAGAGACATATGACCACATTATCCTTTCCTGCACTGGACTTGGAAAAATTAAGTCATTTATTTACCAAAACTCAAAAATTGACTTCTATAAAATTATATCTTAAAAACTGCATATTTAGTAGAGACATCCCAACTATCAGATTGTCAATTTTCTTAACATACTCTATATGGCTAGTTAGATGCAAGAAACAGTTCACACTCCCACAGACAGATGCAGATACTCTCTTCATCAGGCTAATCAAGGAAATTAAGGAGAGAGAGAGAGAGATCTCTCTCAACAAAATTCTTACATGAAGAGACATGGAAGCTGTTCCAGATTCCAAGATAGACTCTTATTAACTAATTATCCGATGTAAGACCTATAACCTTTCCTATTATTCCTTTTCTCTAATTGTTTTTTTTAACACAAATGCGATTGTTAATTAGTTATTTTTCAATGTAATTCATAATTTTTAGCAAAGTTAATTTGTATTACGTATATAACACCTAATAAAGTTATTTTATAAAAAAAGAAAAGTATTTAGAAGGATTATATATAGATATTTGAAGTAGTTATTACTTTATAGAGATTTTCTTTTAACCAATTAAAATTCGTTCGCTCGCGCGAGCGCTCACGCGAGTAAAACAATAGAATAGATGGGGTTAGGGATTATTATATATTATTTTCATTATATCAATTTTATATAGCCTTATTATATTATCACATAATATGCATTTATATTAGATAAATACATTTATATATATTTAAAGAAAATTTTGAGATTTATTATGATTACTTTGATTATTATATAATAGGCATATAGAAATGGAAGTTGAAATTTTAGATCAATTAAAATACTTATAAATCCTTTTGATATAAAGTATAATGCTATTATTATTGTTAAATATTATATAGTGTCTAATATATTTCCTTAGTGGTCATGCAGTATTGTTTGTTTGTTAAATGTCATCTTAATGATTTATTATTTATTTAATGGCTGGCTAAAGGTCTACAATTATATTAAATCATATTTACTAAGGCAATAAACCTCAAGAGTGTGCGTTTGAAAATGTGAAGGTAGGGACCTCTATAGGTCTTAACCACAAATCATGGCAATTTGGTTGTGTTAATATTTGATATTTATTAGAACATTTATAATGGTTGATTAATAAAACATATTATATTTCTTGGGATTTTTGCATTATTTGCTTCGTTATTGAATAGATATATAAATCTTTTATAAACAAGATTACTTTCATTAAGATTATTTATTTATTTTGCAAATGAATAGTTTAAAGAAAGGCTGAGTTAGATTAGTATTTTATTTTGTTATCAAAGTAATAGAATTATTGTGAGTGGATTGGATATTTTGATTTAGGTTGGGATGTGTCTCTACTCTTAATTCAAATTAAATGTCGTAAGTAAACAATATTAAAAGGGTTATATGCTTATGATTTAAAAAGGGTAGTGTTTAAACATTAGAAAGAAGTCGGTGCATATTTTAGTCCTTCTTTCCAAGCTATAGGAAAGCGTATTTATTTATTCATTATTGATGATTGACATAACAAGGACTAAATTTTGTATACATCATTAGATTGACCGATTTATAACCTTGTATAGAAGTCCGCTCCAGCGGTCAGAAACAATATATATATATATATTACACTATCCATAAATTTAAAAAAAAGTAAAATATCTAATAAGAAATTATGTGCACGTAACAATATATATAACATAATCTATTCTGTCATAAAACTGTAGACAAGATTATAGTCATCATCATCATCATCATAATAATAATAATAATAATAAATGCTTTATATATTTAATATTAGTAATACAGAGATTTGTTATCGAATAAAATTAGACAAAAATAAAATTCTCACCTAGGGACTTTGATTTTTAATTTTTGAGCTCAGTAGAAAATATATGTGCTGTTTTAACACATTTGCTCCAATATATAAATGAACTTCTTCCTTCTCTGTGCACACACAAAAGATTATTTTCAAGTTATTTTGGACAAATTATTTCACAGACGTGGTGGCCTTGTTTTTTTCTTGAATGGATAGCTAACTGTAAAAATTAATTGCTGGTATTGTAATTATTTGAAATATGATTAATAAATAAAAAGTTTAATTCTTATAATTCTCTTCAAATTTTATTACTTCAACTTTCACTTCACATTCTTTTTTTCTTTTTTATATAATCTCTATCTCTATATATAATATTAAAAGTTGTAATTATAAATTTATTAAACGCACATTGATTACGTAAGTAATATTTTACTGAGGCTATAACCTCGATAATATGCGTATAAAATGCGATAGTAGGGACCTCTACAGGTGTTTTAACCACAAGCTTACGCTATGGAAGAAGTAAATATTTGCTGTTCATCAAATACATCTTTAAATGAAAAAAGATATTCAAAGCTAAGGCTAGATTATCTGGTCGATTTAGCAGGATTTTATTAGACAAGCTTTTAAAAGATTTTAATTTAGATAGATTTTGCAGCAAGCTGACATTCTAGCAGATGAGCACAGGTATTACTTGCTTTAACTCTAGTGCTATGTTCTTAAATTTCCATTAACACAATAAAGCTTTTTATAATATTGTGAAAGAAAGTCTCTCCTTATTCTGCCCAAAGTATCTTTTATTGTATCTAATAAAAGGATAAATCTGATTTTGCTGTACAGTGACTTGTTTAAAACAATTTGTTTGGAATTGTTAAGCCATTCTTTTTTTCCAACCTGTTGATCTGATCTGTTTTTGAAAGGCAGCTCTAAATACTTTTTCAACTTATTACTCAAGCTAAATCAAATGGAAAATACTTATTTTTTTTATTTATAAACAGTTAATTTTACTATACCTGGTTGTTTTTTAAAGATTACCAACATAATTACAATCTGTTCATTTTTTTTTCTTTTCCAAAACAAATTCTCTTGCAAATCGTCAAGCGTTGGTGGCCGAATGGTTAGCGCAGCTGTCTTACAAGAAGTTACCCCGGGTTCGCTTCCCGGTGACGCTTTGACATAAGAAAAAAAATCCAAATTATAGATTGAATTTTATATTTTTATTCATTCTTTGAGTTAAAAAACAATCATATTACATAATGCAATCTTCATACATTTACTAATGCCAATCGTGTTTAACATTCACTCCTTTTTAATTTTAAAATAAAACCTCATTTATGGTAGAATACTATGCAAGTTTATTGAACTCTTGGTTTAACATATATGAGAAGAACATGTATACATCAACAATATTTGTTATGTCCATTCTATACATAACTTTATAGTCAAGGTAATAAAGAAAATGAAATGAATTTAAATATGGTTATAAAATGGTAGATTATATCCAAATATTAAGGGAAAGTTATAGAAAGGACCTATCAATCTAAATTGTATATTGCATTGGATTCGATAACAGAAAGGCATCTGACTCTATAAGTATTTTTATAATGGCATTGTACACATATACATATAAATTACCATTAATCCAAAATCCCAGATTTTAGTGATTTTTGATCATATTAATTTTTCAGTTTTAATAATAACCCTCTTTTCTCTTCTTATTATAATTCCAAACTTTTGTCTGTATAAAAATAATTTGACATTTTATTACGGTTTACACATTAGTGACATACATGGGTTTGTTTTTTTATACTGTACACATTCATTGTAAAAATAACAATAATATTTTTTTAAATACGAAATATACTTATACAGTATTTATAACTACATAATGCTTTTATGTACCTGTAATTAAAACAATATTTTATCATTTTATGGGAATAATAGAAATATTTGAAATAAAAGTATTTGTGTTAGTGGTAGTCTATCTGCATTATCATCTCTGAAAAATATGTACTACAGTTCGGCATCAATAATCAAAGTACATTCTTGACATTAAAGAGATTATTATTGATAATTATATATATATAACAGAACAGTTTCTTCAAAATTCTTTACAGGAAATATTCTTTGATTAAATTAAAATGCAGAACAAAGGAAATAAAAATAAATGGAAATTACTTAAGACATGTGGTTTTTAGAGATGATGTAGTTTATGCAAATAATACTTAGCAACTGCAGAAAATCTTACAAGAACTATGATTAAATATAAATATTATATTACAAAAGTCTTCAATGTTTTGAACTTAAAAAAGCCTCAAATAAATATGTAAAGAACAAATAAAGATTGTAGTAATAAAATATAAAATAATCAAATGGCTTTATTTTTTAGAATCAACTTGAAATTATTATACTGCTGCTTCCAACGCACACCAGTGAAGCTATATTTTAATTGTTTTATTCTGGCTTAGTGCTTCCAGGGCATATTTGTTCCCATATTCATAACCTGTGTTGTTCTCACTTTTGTGTTATCCTTGTTTACCATACCATTAAACCATTATGGGTGTTAATAGTAGTGAATAGAAACTAGTTAATAATTATAAATATTTTAGTGAAATTATTAAATTATTTTTAGATTAAAATATAATGGATAAAGTTAATTACAAATTTAAACTTGATTGGGGGCATTTTTAGTAAAATATTACAGTAAGACCAAAAAAAGTATATATATCAAGAAAAAAAAGTTATTTATTTAAAGCAGGGGTGGGGAACTTTTTAATGTCAAGGGCCATTTGGATATTTATGATACGATTCATGGGTCATACAAAATTACCATCTTAAAAAGTCGCCTGCTATATTTGATCAAATAATTAATTTACACCAAATCATTAAGGGTGGACAATCTTTTCAGCTGGCAAGCAATTTGTACTTGCTCTTTTTAAATGAGAACCATAATTTTTTTGTACATTAAAAATAAAGTAACATCATTATTATTAATGACTGTTTTAAGTTTAATGACAATTTTTTCAATTTACCTTGTAACTATTCTTCAAGACTTATTTACATTCTCAAATTTCTTTTTATGTTCTGGACAGATTATTTTGCAGCAGCCAGGATACAGTCATTTGTAAACTCTTATAGAAAATATTTTTTAAATTCTGTTTTTTTTAAAAAAAAAAAAGTAATTTGCTTCACAGAATTTTCTGATTTTTTTTTCTCCATAGGTCATAGCATCGTTCGGGAGGCGAACCCGCAACAACTGTCTGCAACCAACTGCTTGCTTGCAAGGCGGTTGCGCTGACCTCTCGACTAACAACGCTTGACAGAATTTTCTGATTTGTTTGACTTTTTATAAGACATGTCAGCCACTTAATGAAGCTCTTTTTAAGTTTTCTATTTTAATATTTTTTTCTTTCCCAACAATTTTAATGTAATCAGAATGTTTAATAAATAATGTTCTTTATTAACTGAAGTAATCTCCAGACATATCAGCTGTATTTCTATTTATAAAAGAAATATGTGTTGATCCATTTCTATTGAAATACATAATTTTCTGTGTTAATTTTTTTCTATCATACTCACTGTACAATCTTAATAGAAATAAATACATGCAAAATCTTAGTAGTAGTAGTAGTAATAATAATAATAATAATAATAATAATAATGATGATGATGATGATGATGATGATGAAACAAAGTAAAATAACTTTTATTTTTATGAATATACGGTTAGTGTGCAAAAATCACTATGAAAACAAACAAAATGTTCTCAGCACCATAGATTAAATCTTTAATCAGATAGGCCACACAATACAGAAATTTGTTGGAATATTGCATCTCGGATAGAATGAATTAGACTATTATAATGATTGGATGTAGTTAAGAAAATAAATATTTTATTTTAATTAACCCTTAATTGAATATTTGTACTATCATGTTTAAATAGAAGTTTATTTAGGGACATTTTATATATATTTTTGAAAATGTCCAGGGCCATATTGAGAGCTTTTGAGGGCCATAGTTGGGCCCAGGGCCAGAAGTTCCCTACCTCTGCTTTAAAGGATACGTTCTACCAGTGCTTACTTAGGAGTCAGTAATTCGAATATTTAATAGAAGTAATTCAAACAATAATAACATACAATAAATTATGTAAAATACATGTTAAGACTAACAAAGAAGAATAAGAAAACAAACAGGCCTCGTTTAACTAATAAATTGAATGATTGATTAATCGCGTTGAAAGTCATGTAACATGCAAGTAATAGAAGTGACCAATTTGACTTGTAATTTAGGAACCAGTAACTCTTGAATCCTCCACTCCAACAGCACACTAATCGTTCTAGGGCACTGGCATCATCGAAAGAAGCTAAGGTGACTATCATGCCAAAAGAAATGATAAAAGATAATCAGTTGAAATTCTAAACTAAATGGTAATCAAGATATTTTAAAACATCCAGGGATAGGTGAATGCCAATAGCTCAAACAAGCTCTTAATTCATAAGTGTGGTAAGAGAAACTATTTAAAATCTCTGTACAGAATGTTCCTATCCCCAAACCAATTGGTTCTGAGCTTATGGCTTACTACAGTGAGAAGCTAGAACCTCCAGACACTAGATCTAAAATATCAACTCAAAACCAGCACTTATTTAATACGTAATATTTAAGTAGAAACTCTTAAATTTGCAGACGTGAAAATGTCTTTAACTCCAGCTATCTAACTTAAATAGCTATATGGGACTGAACTAAATTCAGATCTCCATATATTAATAGCCTTATCATAGCCAAGGCATTAAAGGTAAAATTATAGTAATCGATAAATCAAGTCATATAGGAACGTTCTGGATAGAGATTTTAAATATTTTCTCTTACCGCACTTATGAATTAAGCGCTCATTTGAGCTATTGATATGCTCTCTATATTACATATTTGTAAATACAAGCTTATAAAAGCAGTGTCAGGCTATATATGACTTGCTTTATTGATTACTATAATTTTACCTTTAATGCCTTGGCCATGATAAGGCTATTAATATATATGGTAGATCTGAATTTAGTTCAGTCCCATATAGCTATTTAAGTAAGATAGCTGGAGTTAGACATTTTCATGTCCGAAAATTTCAGAGTTTCCATTTAAATATTAAATATTAAATAAGTGCTGGGTTTGAGTTGATATTTTAGATCTAGTGTCTGGGTGTTCAAGCTTCTCACGAGATAAGCCATAAGCTCGAAACCAATTGGTCTGGCGATGGGAACGTTCCGGATAGAGATTTTAAATATTTTTTCTTATCGTACTTATGAATTAAGAGCTTGTTTGAGCTATTGGTACCTCTCTATATTAAAAATAATTTTAAAAAGTCATTCAGGTTTGATTATGAATTATTTTTCATTTAAAGTCTAAAATTGGACGCTTTTTTTATATATAAACTTTACAATAATTTACTTTAATACATTGTACAGGCTTAAACCTGCATTTATATATGTAATATATGCGGGATTCGAACTCAGACTTTCACACGACCCACTACTCTCAGTGCCATCTCATATTTACTTTAAAAGCACAACTTTACAAAAATCTAATATCTTAAGACTTTTTTTTTAATAAATAATTTCAGGAAGAAAAGCATTTAAAAGTCTTAATAAAAAAAAACAATTCTATTGAACAAGTATATAACATAACTTCCACCAAAGAAATATTTTAAAACAAATGATTGTGTAGTCTACTAAAATACTCTACTGACATTTTTTATTAATAACTTTCCTAATTACTTATCTCAGAATTCATTATCTGAAATAAACTTTACACCCGTTTGTAATAGTAAATGAGAAAGCTATAAATTCAGTTAAAATCTCCTTAAGCTGCTGTAAATTCTTTATGCCACTATAATGACATTCATAAACTTTTAATTATCAGATTACAAAGAGAAGCAAGCCAAATGGTAATGTCTTTAACAAAGAAATAAATAATACTAGAAAGGAAATGAGGCGGGGAGTGACTTAAAAAAAGCATTTTTATATCAGGAATTTATTCATTATATATTAAAAATGCACGAGGCGCAATATTTTAAATACACAGAATCCAAATCTGACTGCAATGGTTATTAACAGTTATTTAAAAATACCACATGCTGCAGCAGTCTGCAATGCTTACGACTTAGGATTCGAATTCAGACCAAATATGTTTTTCCCAAAAGGCATATGATTTGTATTCTTAGATAGATAGCCCATTTAACATTGATCAGAAAATGGATATATAGTTATGTTTGTTTAGCTAGAAATAAAATAAGAAGTAAACTGCTCAAAATATCATCGTCTAGAAATAATGTTACCTTTTTCTTTATTGTTGCTTTATGGTGGGCTATTAGAGAAATCTCCGTCCTGGCTGTTTATTGAAAAGTCATTTTACCTACTTATTTAAAATGATCTAATGAATAAAGCAATTGAGTAATCGAAAAAAGTATGTATTAAATAAGACGAAATATATATTAAAAAATAAATACGCACAGAAATATAAAAAAAAAAAATTATAAAATTAATAAACTGAAAATTACAAAACAAAATAAACTTTCACACGACCCACTTCTTTCAGTGCCATCTCATATTGCTGACCCATCTGATCACACACATGTTGACAAGATAAATTAATCACCAATTTACGTATTTTATGCTAAACCAGCAATCATCAGTTGGTCTAAAATACTATCCTCACACATATATACAATCAGTGCTCAGTTTTATACTAAGATAGCCAATCTTCCTACTTTAATAGACAGGCTTCAAACTATTCCAACTCACAATTCTTCAGCCTTCCATTTTCATTGAAAATCTGATGATGGAACGTTCAAAGCCTTTGTTAGTGCCAAGATTGTCATCCTACCCATATTGAGTAGTGGGTCGTGTGAAAGTCTGAGTTCGAATCCCGCATATATTACATATATAAAGCAGGTTTAAGCCTGTACAATGTATTAAAACAAAATAAAATAAAAAGTTTAAATTATTCTTATTGGGCTTTTATTGTAGAAAATAACTTGATAATTTATTGTTTTAGATACCTTTTTATATATATATATAGAAATTAATACTAAACCAGTTAATTGATTTGGGCCGTTGTTGTTGATATATATATATTTTTAATTTTTACGGTTTAAAAAAAATTGCTTACTGTTACTGTTAGATTGATAATTGTATTTCTTTGAGCACAATGTATGGAAATATACATTCAAAATCATTTTTCATATATAAATTCTATTACAAAATCTGGATCCAACCATTCACTTTCCTTAAACTTCTTATCCGTATATTCTTATATTCATTGAGACAGAGGGGGGAAGCTTAAACCTGTTTATCAATAATTTTAAATAAATAGTGACGCATCAGTAGTAACAGTTTTAATTTGTTTTTTTTATGTGTTTTTTTAAAGAAAAATTTTACTGTATTGCTATATGAGTGTTACAAATGCAAAAATGACATCAATTACATATCTATTTGAAGCAAAGTAGATTCAAACTTCTCCCATGTTGTCAAGCATTGGTGGTCGAGAGGTCAGCGACAGCTGCTTTCCAAGCAGTTGTCCCAGGTTACCGGTTTCGCTTCCCGGCTGATGCTATGACACATGAGAAAAAAAACCTCCCAGGTTGCTCTTGTGATATAGCTTGGAGCAATTAGTCTGTCCCTCTTCATGATTTTCTCCATGACATGCTTAAATTTAGTACCATGTGGGTCTCTCATCCCTTCAATCGTTACTTTATACTCTGACACACCACAGGGCATAATTCACCAAAATTGCTAGTCTTATGTCCGTAAATAGACTCTGACCTATATAGTCTTTAATTGATTTATAGTTTGCACTCGTATTGCTGTACCATTCATGAGTTATAGTTCTGTAATTGGACATACTGGGACCTTTAAGAAAAATGTGGTCAATTGATTCCTCCTTTCTCTCACACATTCTAGCACACAGGATTGATCTTCTTGAAATTTCTCCTGTATGCCAAAAATGAGTTTGCCAAAAATGAGTTTGTAGAGAGAGAGTCCAGGTTGAATTTTACAGTTCATCCACAAAAATTCCTAGGCTTTATTTTTTTCAAAATCGAATAGTGCTATGAGGAGAGAAATTGAAGAATCCCTGTTAACAGATATTTGCCACACAATGACCTCCCTTTTTAAGATATATGTTTCACTTCATGGTAAGATAAGACTTTTAAAAACTCATTGGTATTCCCAAAAATTAACTATTTCCTATCTGGTATCTGCCCCTCCAAAAAATTTATCAAAAAAATAAACTCTCTGTGTGCAAAGCTATTCTGGGGATGAAAGGTTGCTGCCATCAACCTTCAAAAACTCCAAATGCCTAGAAGGCTCAATGGCCTTTCACTCCATTGTATCAAAACCATGATATTTCAGAGAGACTATAATCTACTCCTCTGGCTCCATAATAAATACTTGACTATATCATATGAAGGAGTTTTCACACCAATGGATAGACCATCTCCCACTAATATTAGATGGTGGAATTCATTATTTGATAATATTCAGAAAGTTGTTGATCTGAACGAAAATCCAATTATATCAAAAATTAAATACTGGAATGAGCATAAAATAATGCATGGGGAAAATAACATAAACAAAGGGTCTCTTGGGATTACCAATCAGCAACTGATTTCGAGATTAAAATTCTGGTTCATTGAGTCAAAATTTCAAGATTTCTTAATTTATTTTAACAAAGTTTCTTTTATTTTTTTGAAATATTTAGCATTTTCAGATTATCTGAAAAATACTTTATTTTTTAATTAAGATAAAATAACAGATTATCCTCTCCCTGAATCTTTTATTTACATTTTATCCTATGCGATTAGGCATAATTGATAGAGCATTTGCCTTGGGAACTGGAGGTTCCAGGATCGATTCTGGCGCTTGAACGTCTTATGAACTCTTGAGCAAGAAAGCCATTGGCATTTTTTTTTCTTTCAAGGGGTGAATGAAAATTTTATTTAGGTAATTGAGTAATTTTTGATTAAAGAGAGATATGGGAGGGGATAACTCTCAAATCTTTCTTTATTTTATTATAGTACTAATTCAATAAAAATAATTTTTCAAAGTATTATGTCTCATTTTTGCACCTTTTCCCCATTCTATAGTTAAGGCAATTGCGTCACTATCTCACCTATCAAAGTAGCTCTAATTTACTGATACTACATCTGCCTGCCATATCCATGATCTGGTATTCAAACTTAGGCTTAGCCACTTTTTAGATTCCAAACTGACGGGGTTTTTTTTTGTTTCACGTAGACAGCTCATAGGCAAAATTTAGCAAATAAATAAAATGCATTTTTAAAAGCAAGTAATTTAAATATTAGTAATGAGCATTAAAGATTCAAACTTAGCCTTAAAGTTTAACTCTAACATTGATATTTACACACCAATACTTTTATTAAAATAGTTTTGACTCTTAATATTTTTCTAACTTTAGCTCATTAATAATTAGGGTAAGAATATTCCTAAATTAGGCAATTGAAAGTTATCTAAAACTACATATGAGTTTAAAACATTTAAAGGAATTAAAATTTATAAAAGCTCTTACAAAATAACTTATAGAAGACATTAATATTTGAAATATCAAGTCCTAGCAAGTTGGTTTGCTATAGAAATTAAAAATATTGAGCAATTATATAGCTAAGATTTAGCTTTAGTGATAAAGCTAAAGGTTATAGTATATAAAGCAAGTTCTGCATGTTAATACGTGAATAAATTGAATATTTATATATAATCCATGATAAAGTACCAGTGGGTCCACTCTACTTTTCCCTTATTGATGGTTAGTTTACATATAGTTCACTAAGGGTTTTCAGTAGCTTCAACATTAATTACATCTGTATTTGAGCTATTGCAATTAGTATAGATGATAACTAAATAAAACTGTTACAACTTTTTCATTTATAAATTTTTTGCACAAGAGCAGTAATCAACCAAGGATTATATAAGCAAAGAGCTTTGCTAATTGCTCAACAAGCTTTGTGATAAATGCTTAGCAAGCAAAAGCATTTAAAATATCTCTATAAGAAACCACACCCAAACACCAGACCAATGTTTTCGTGCTTTGGCACTCCTCGGTGAGGTTCTAGAATAGTTTCAGACACTAGATCTAAAAATACCAACCCAAAGCCAGCATTTATATAAGAGTTAACTATTGAATAGAATATCAGAAATTTTCAGATGCTTAAATGTCTTCAAACCCAGCTATCTAACTCAAATAGCTATATGGGGCTGAGAAATCTTCAGCTAAACCATATATTAGTAGTCTTAGCAATATAACATCATTTAAGACTTAAAGCAAAGACTATAAATAGTCAATAAAAATATATGATTTGGCTAAAGATCTTTCAGTCCCATATAGTTATTTGAATTAGATAACTGGATTTGAAGACATTTAAGTGTCTGAAAATTTCAGATTTTCTATTCAATTGTTAACTTTTAGATAAATGCTGGCTATGGGTTGGTATTTTTAAATCTAGTGTTTGAAACTATCCTAGCTCCTCACTGAGGAGTGCCAAAGCATGAAATCATTAGTCTCTGGGATTTGGATGTGGTTTCTGATAGAGATATTTTAAATGCTTTCTCTTACTAAGCATTTATCATAAAGCTTGTTGGGCAATTAGCAAAGCTCTTTGTTTATATTTTACAAGCTTAAAAAAAAAAAAGTGATCTCTTTTTTAAGGTTTATATAATTATTATAAATGCTTTTAAAAATGTTATTGAAAGTTAAAGGATTTAAGTAGTAATATAAAGAATGTATATTAACGTTATAAATAATAATTAAAATTTTATGGCATGCTTAATTTTAACTGTAGATTAAATCTCACAATCATCATCATCATTAGACAATCAGTCACTTCACAAAAAGCTATGATTTTGAGAGCCATGACTCTCGAAAGCGCTCAGCCTATGGTTTAATAAGATATTAAATATTAGCTCTGTGTTTCTGCGTTTATAGCACTAGTATTGAATTACTGAATATTAAACAAACATGCAAAGTTTAAAATTAACTGCGTATTACGACGACGTTAGATTTGGCATTAGCAACTATTATAAATAAATATGGCCATGCTAACTCCAGAAAAAAATGTACAAAGATAGAGAAAAAGAATATAGGGGGGGGGGTAGAATTAGAATTGTTATGTCTATAATAAAAATGTAGGCACACAGACACACAATTCTATTATTACAATTAGTATAAAGAAATAACTGATGCATGAAAGAATGTATATATTATGTTTACTTTCCGAAGTCACACTCTGTGAAAAAAATGGTATTGATAAAGACGTCTTTTCAGATCTGCTTGTTCTTATTACGCATGCGTATTGTAAAAGCATTGTACTTCCAGCTACTTGTTTAATTGCAATTAACAATAGCATCTGAGACAATCGCAAAACATAAATGTAAAAAATTAAAAAGCATTCCTCTAGTACAAAAATCCACATTATTTTGATTAACTTGAATTAAAATTATAAACACAGTTCTTCTACAGACAACTTTTTTTAAGTGTATTACTAAAATAAAACAGAAATGAATTTAACATTTATCAAATTTACTTGTTTGTAATGAAAGCAGTCATGTGGACTTTGAGTGTTCCATCATCAGATTTTCAGTGAATTTGGACGACTGAAGAGTTGTGGGGTGGAGTGTATTGAAGTCTTTTTATTAAAGTATGAAGATTGGCTATCTTAACATAAGCTGGCATTGATTGTATATATGTGTGGAGATGATAATCTGGACCAACTGATGAGTGCTGGTTTAGCATGAAATACCAATATTGGAAATTATTTATCTTTTCAACATGTGTGTGATCAAGTGTGTCAGCAGTATGAAATAGCATGGATAGTTCAGAGTCATGTGAAAGTCGGCGTTCAAACCCCTATATATTACATATTAGAGTGCTGGTATGAAAAAGCCTGTACTGTAGAAAAAAATTCATATTTTAAAATATAAGGAAAATTATGTCTGTTGCTCAATAATATAACAAACATGTAATCTAGAAGCTTAATGATTTAAGGAGCCTTATTATTTTATGATAATATTTTTAAGTACCCGTGATCATTAAAATTTAAGATTTAATTTATGATAATATTTTAAATACCCATGATCATTAAAATTTAAGATTTAATTATAAACACAGAGTGTTAAGAAGATAAGTTATCATAAGCCATGGTCAGGTCTGTCAGTGGCTTAATTGCTGAATTTTTCTGTGGATAGTGACAGGGCTACCTACATGCTGCCTTACAAAGTGGGTTATTGGTTTTTATGATAAGTTTGGGAAAAGATAAGGGGGGTTTAGATATAAAGCCCATGGAGTTGACAAAGGTTATGTTGTGGAAATGGGATGGAGCAGGATATGGAAAAACCTAGAATGGGGAATGGAAAGGAAGGTAAAGTGGCTAACAGGTTTCTCTGGGTGTAGTTGCTGAGAGATCCTGACTCCATATAGGGAGAAGTCACAGTACATCACATCACTTTATTCCCCCTCCCACCACCAATCAAAATTAAATAATAAAAAACACTTTCTCAAATTTAGAAACAAGTATTTTATATCAACATAATGTTATTTCTATGTTGGACTATTCACTTTAACTAGAATTAATTGCTAAATGTCTTTAGAAAAAATTCAGAGCTTATTTACACTTTTGAGATACATTCAACTGTTAATAGACAGATTAGTACATGACTTAATATTTTGAATAGTATTCTCTTCTGTTCTTCAAATGTTAAACCACTAAACATCACATGATCACTATCTCATACTAGCACAATAATTGTTATTAAATTCAAAACAAAACAACACTCTCCATTTAGTAGTGCCATGTATTCATCCATTACACATGTGGTCTCTTTCTGGGTCTTTTACAATCTCTTGGAATCCATTGATTGCTCTTGTTAGCACAAGATGGCACTACTATATGGAAGGTGTTGTTTTGTTTTGAATTGTTCTTCAAATGTTGGCCTGGACAATGATAGTACTAGCATGGTCTTAAACCTGGAACCTTAAGATTTACGAATACTGAATTTAAGGTGGCATTCTAACCAACTAGACTACTCTGTCAAAGGCAGCAGTCCGTAGACATTTAATATCTATAATGATCCTACTGAGTTTATCATTTTTTCTTAAAAGCAAGATTAATGAGAGTGATTTCCAAGTATTTCGAATTATCACAATAAATTGACTTAAGGAATTATTTGCCATTACCATAGGAACAGCTTTTTAAAAATTTTCTTTTTATCCAATATTTATTTTTCCACTCTGACATTCGTTTATTGGTTCATGAAATACTAATTTTACATAGGTAAAATCAGCAGTGTATTCATAATGTCGAGTGTATTTTAATTCTATAACTTTTTTTTTTTTTAATGTGTCAAAGCGTCTGCTGGGAAGCGAACCCCGGGACAACTGCTTGTAAGGCGGCTGTGCTAACCACTCAACCACCAACGCTTGACATAATTCTATGCTAATTCTACAATGTACATTTTCCAATGTTTGTCTGAAGTTTTGTGAGGGTAACATTTTAGTAGTGATTATATGCTGAACTATTTCAGTAACTTAATATTAAATGTCGATTGTCTAGAAAAATTCAAATTTCATTTAAACTTTTCAAATAATACATTTTGTAAATGTATATAAGTTGTACTTAATGTTTTTGCCTTCAATTAGAAAAATAATAAGAATTTATTTTTTGCTCACTTAATGTTTCATTCTATTTGGTATATCTTATAATTTCTTATTTAAATGTTTAATTGACTAGAAAATAAGTAGACAATTTGTGTAAATAATCCATTAACACAATATTTGCTGTAAGTTAAATTTTAAATATATTGAATTTCTCTGTCAAGTGCATGTTAAGCATTAACCAGATTGCAAAATATGGGTATAATTTTTAACAAATGAAAATAAGCATTTATTATCATCATCACTTTCAACCATGATCGATCCACTGCAGAATGAAGGTCTATCCAAGTTCAATCATCTTCTCAGATCTCTAGCCTCTTTTCTCCACATTACATCAGCACACTTTCTTATTTCATTCATCCATTTCACATGTGGTCTCTTTCTGGGTCTTTTACAATCTCTTGGAATCCAGTTTAAGATTTTATATGTCCATTTATTATCATCTCTTCTAGAAATATATCCAGCCCAATTCCACTCAGTCTCTTAATTCTTTCAATGATGTCAATAACACTTGTTTGTTCTCTCATCCATGTATTTCATTTTCAATCTCTTATTATTATTCCTAACATGCACCCTTCCATACTTCTTTGAGTGGTCTGAAGTCTCTGCATTGCTCTTATATTAAGTGTCCATGTCTCACATCCATAAGTAAGAACTGGTAAAACACATTTATTAAAAACTTCTTTTCAAACACATAGGAATATTTCCTTTTAATATTAAGCTATTTCTACAAGCACTCCAACCAAGTTTAGTTCTATGGTTAATTTCATCTATTATGGTTCCATCTGTAGTAATAATCTGACCATAGTATTTGTAGTTGTTAACTTCTTCTAACTCATCATTATCAATCTTTATTTCCATCTTTTGAGAAAATGCATTGAACATTGTTTTAGTGTTTTTAACATTTACTTTTAAATTTACTTTTTTACTTTCATCTGATAACTCTTGCAACATCTGCAAAATAGATGACTTAAATAATCTCCATTTATTTTTACTCCTTTAGCTTTCCATTTTAATTCACAAAATACTTCTTGCAAAATTGCTGTAAAAAAATTTGGAAATATAAGCCACC
Source organism: Epiperipatus broadwayi (assembly GCA_028023455.1). Classification (NCBI taxonomy): domain Eukaryota; kingdom Metazoa; phylum Onychophora; class Udeonychophora; order Euonychophora; family Peripatidae; genus Epiperipatus; species Epiperipatus broadwayi. The sequence goes on along the minus strand of JAQFVV010000111.1, from coordinate 4,215,763 downwards.
CTGTCATACACCCTTCTCCGTGTTAATCTTCCCAGTATGTTTATGAAATCTAATTGTTGCTGTTGCATTTTTATAAATATTCTTCAAATTATGACAATATCCTGAGTCTATACCTTGATGGTCTAATGCTTTAATCACTGAAGCAATGTGTATAGAATCAATTTTTTTATAATCTACAAATCCAAAGCATAATGGCAACTCATATTCATTGGTCCTTTCTATAACTTCTCTCAATACTTGGATGTGATTCATTGTACTAAAACCACTTTTAAATCCAGCTTTTTCATTTAGTTGTTACAATCCAAAGTTCACTGTAGACCAGTTGTAATTATTTTGCATAAAACTGATAAAAGACTGATAGGTCTGTACTTTCTAATATCCTGTTTATCACCTTTTTAAATATTAATATTAGTACTATATTCTTCCAATCATCTGGTACATTTTTATTATTTAGACATTTGGTATATAATTGCAATTTTTTTTCTATTTCCCCCCCCCCCCCCGCTTCTTTTAAGATATCATTTATAATTCCATCATTACCTGGAGCTTTTCCCTTTTTCATAAATTTAATTGCATGTCTCACTTCTTTATTTAAAATACTGGGAAATTCAGAAGATATAATAGATGTAGGAATTACTTGTTCTTTATTACTATATAATTCTTGATAATCTTTAGTACTATATAATTCTTCATAGAACTCTTCTACCCATTTCATGATGCCATCTCTCTTTTTAGTAATAGTTCCATCTTTTTTTCTTATTACAGAAATAAGTTTTCTACCAATATTAAAATGTTTTGCATACTTGAGAATTTTATTCTCTTCTATAGCTTTCCTTGCTAGTACCACAATTATACTTTCTTATATCATTATCCACTTTTTTCACACCATTTTACAAAATTCGAGATATTCAATCTTTAATGCATCATTTTTATATATTTTTCCACATCCCTTCTTTTGTTCATAAATTGTCTTGCCTTGGAAAAAAATTTTCTGGTCAATTATTACTTTTTTGCACCAGCTATCATTGTTGTAGTATTTAAAAGTATATAACTTATCTTTCTATTGAATTCATTCAAGTTTGAATTATGTTTAAAATCTATTAATACTTGAAGATGATTTGCAAGTTCTAATTTGAATTCATTGGAATGTTTCTGAAGATTAGGAATATCGACTGTAAATATTATTTTTTTTAATATTTTTTTTCTTTCTTCTTTTACATTAACATTATTTTGCATATTACTCATTGATGATCACTTCCCGCATTGAATTTATTAAAAAACATTACAATCTTGAAATACATATGTTCTTTTAGTCAAAATATAATCCAATTCTGCTGCACCTTCATTTGTATGTTATCAAAAAAAAGGATTTATAATATAAAAGAAAAAATTTCTACAAACTACATAAGTCTCTGTCCTCTCTGATTTCTATCACCATAACCAAATTTGCCTATAGTACTGTCATCTTTTAATTGTTTACCAATTCTAGCATTAAAGTCTCCCATGGCAATTTAAAAATGTTATTTGCTCTGATCAAAAACTTTTTGTGCATCCATATAAAAATTCTCTACTTCTGTATTTCAATGAGAACTTGATATGGCATAAACCTGAATTATCTGCATTTGATATCTGCTATTATGTTGTATAACTAATCTTACCACTCTGTCCGATACTCCATCAATCTCCACAATATTGTTTTTCCACTTTTTTATTTATAATGAAATCCTACTCCACTTGTACTTCCAATGTTTGTTTCTTTATAATACAGTACATGTCCACTTTTTAAATCAATTGTCTCTTTACTTTTTCTTCTGACTTCACAAAATCCAACAATATTCCATTTAATATGGGATAGGTTTTCTTCCAATTCTTGCAATCTTCCTTCACTTGAAAATGATCTGCAGTTAAGTATGTAAATAAATTTTTGTCATCAAATGGTAGCCTATGTCTGCAATCAGGAGATTCTTAGTGCACTCCATCTTCGGCCACCAACTGCTGCCTTGGCTGGCGACTTTACAGCCCATCCATCATATACTATATGTATAATCACATAGTAATAACATCTGCAATGGCAAGAACATTAGAAATTTACCCTGCTCAGTTCCTTTAAGGTTTCCAAGAGGAATCAAAGGGTCTCCTTTCAGTTAACAACAAATTCCTTTCTACAGCCAAAAATAAGTATTATAGTATATTATAAAAAATGTTTTCACTGCGTGAATCACACAAATAATGGGAGCTATATTACTTATACATCACATATTTCAAATTATTTGCATTTTTTATATATGCTGAGAATTGAGTTTATATGAGAAAGGACTATACATATTTTATTTTTCTAATGTTAAATTGTAAATAAATAAACAATTATGGTTAAATGTTTAGGAAATCATGTGACATTTGTCCATAATAATGGCAGGATAAGCGCAACAGTTTTATTTAATAATTATTTTTTTATATTGTGTTAAGCAGCTAATAATCTGTCAGCTTCTGGTCTGTACTGCATCACAAACATATGTAGCAGTAGCCGTTTTTGTGTTTTGAAGCCCATTTACTAAATTTGATGTGATAATTACATTCTGTTCATGTTAATTAAACTGAGAACACGGGCATTTTTTCTTCTACTGTTTTTTTTTCCTTTAAAAGTTTGATGTAATACAATGTTTTTATGTAATAAAATGTTTTCTAAGCATAATTTAAGAGAAATTTCTAAAGTACTTAAGATGTTTAAGTAAGAAAGTGAAAGTTATCAATTTGTTATATAAAGAGCTTGCAAATAAGCTCTTAACAAGCTTTGCAGAATATCCTCAACCCCAGACCAGTTTCTGGTACTGGCTTCCTCAGTAAAGTGCTAGGATATAATTATCAATTTGTAATAGAGAAAAAAATCATATTTTGAAGTGGTTCAAAAAGGGTGAAGGTGAATCATCTATTACTGAAATAATGTAAAAAATAAAAGCATGCTGTGCCAAGATTGTCTGCCCTCCTAAAATGGCTACAGTTTTAATCTTTATTTAAAGATAAATTTTTAGTAAGGCATTGAATTTATAGATAGAAAATGTGGACTAACAAGGCATTTATGTAAATGATATTCTGTTGCATTAGAAAGCATGTGAAGGATTTGACATTTTTGTTGGCCATTATAGCTTGTTAGATAATGATCATGATGATGATGATGATGATTGAAAGGAAGTGAATGGGCAAATACACATTCACTCAGTATATATGTAAATATGCTCTCTGTCTCTCAGTACAGCGAACAGTACATGTATTGTAAACAAAGCTTGTAAACAAAGTGTAAGATATTATCTGCTATTGGAACAAGGAATGGTAGGTACCAAAGCTCTGTTACTGCATACATTTTCTAACTTCACATGCACACGGTGGCACTACTATATGGAGAGTTTTTGCATGTTTACTAACAGTTATGTGCTAGCATGAGATGGTGATCATGTGATGTTTAGTGGTTTAACACCAATCCTGCCTAATAGGATAATGGTGGATATGGTTGTTAAAGAGCCAAAGTCACCAAAATGTATGGGTGCTGAATTGAGTTCAGACCCATATGACTATATAAGCTATTGAGCTTAGATTGAAAATATTATTGTGTTTTCCAATTTCATTCTCATAGTTTTGTAGTGAAGTAGAGATAAAAGGTGGCTGCTGGAGGGTTGCATTAGATTCTAAGATCTAGGTGCAGTGCTCTCAAATCCAAGGCTCCTCATTGATGAAGGCCACAAGCCAGAAAATAGTCTGGAGATATTGGATGAGTGGGCACTAGATAGGGATTTTATGCACAAGCCTTCTGGCATCCATTGATTACTCTGGTTAGCACAAGGTGGCACTACTATATGGAGAGTTTTTGCCTGTTTATTTTCTAACTTACATTTAATTTATGGTGATATTTCTCTTTCTTTCTAGAACTGGAATCAAGCTGTGTATTCAATGCTTATAAGATAGCAACATAGCCGGACTTGATTTTTTGAGAGTTTTTTTTTAAGACATAAGTAATCTATCCTTTTGAAAGCAAGTGCTTTACATCATAAGACTGTTAATTGATCAATTTTTGTTTATAATGTATAGTTTTAGAGTAGAATAAAAGAAGCCCTTATCTTTATATTTTTACTAGAAAAATAGTTTAGTGTAGTTTATGAAAGAAAGAACTTCAAGGCTGCTTTTGAGTAGTTATTATTCAATGTCATAATATCTTATTGTCTCTTAATACAAGTATTGTAATATTAGGAAAAGGACATTCAACCCATAAATTACAATCTTTCAGTAAAGTACAATGACATTTTTTATTAAATTTGTATTAAAACTTCATAAATTAATCTAAAAAAATTGTACTTATGTAGTCTTACTCTCTTCGATTATATTATTGGTTTATATATATATATTAATTACGTATTTATAAATTATTTTGTAATTATTTTTTTAGAAAAGGGTGCAGTAATTGCAAACTTAAAAAAGCACTGATTATATATATATGTGTGTGGGAGATCATAATCTGGACCAACTGATGAGTGCTGGTTTAGCATGAAATACTATATTGGTGATTATCTTTTCTACATGTGTGTGGTCATGTGTATCAGGGATATGAGATAGTGTGGATACTTGGTAGGGTACTTGAAAGTCTGAATTCAAATCCCCTATATTTACAATTAGGCTCCAGGTATGTGAAGAATGCCTGTATTTCAAATATTTAAACTTAAAAGAAGTGAACATGTTTGGGTATATATACAGCTGGTAATATTTTTGTTTGAAAAAAATTTCCGACATATTTATAGCCATCAACTGACATAATTGTGGGACGTATCTCAATCTAACAATTTTATTTCAGGTGTCTCTGGTGTTTTACTGTAAATGGGGAATTAGAGTAACCTCATTAGCAAAAACTTTATATAAATATAAGTATAATGCTGACTGAATTATTTCAAGCAAGCTTAAAAATTTGATGCTCATTTAGTTGACCCATAACCAATTCAGCTAGTTATATATATATACTTTTTTTTCCATGTGTCAAAGCATTAGCTGGGAAACAAACCCATGAATCCGGGACAACTGCTTGTAAAGCAGCTATGCTGGCCACTTGGCCACCAATGCTTGATGGGTTATATATATATACTTATTGGTTGAAAAAGATATCTTGTTATTTTTATGGGGTTCAAATATGGATATAAGGCATAAGGTTAGTACTATAAGTTCTAAAGTATATAGGGCAAATCATTATTGTGATGGAGATGAGTATGATAGAGAAATTGATAGGATAAATAAGGATTTTAAGGAAAGTGGGTATCCAGAAGAGGTAGTAAAAAAGTATAAAAAAGTGGAAGAGAGGTATAAAAAAGAGGGAGAAGGAAAGAAGAAATCAAAGGATAGGGGGAGGAAGGGTTATATAGGGATAAAGGTTAATGATGGTAGTATAGTGAAGGGAATTAATAACATTATTAGAAAAATTAGTAAAGTTTTTAAGAAAAATATTAATTATAAAGTGGTAAATAAAAGAAAGAAAAATGTAATGGATATATTAAATGGTAGGTATATAGGTGGGGAAAAGAAATATATTAATGGAGTTTATGAAATAAATTGTAGGAAATGTAAGGATAAAGGAATTGTAAGTAAATATGTAGGGAAATGAAGAATTCAATATATACAAGGTGAAAGCAACATAGATATGATAGAGGATCACCAGTATATTTGCATTCTATGGAGACAGGTCATGAGTTAGTGAGAAAGGATGTTAGAATAATAAGTTTTGCAAATAGTAGAAGAGATAGAAAGATAAGGGAGGCAATTTTAATAAAAGAGATAAAGCCAAATATTAATAGAGAAAATGGTTTAAGGACAATTTTAGTATAAAGATGAAGAGGAATAGTAAAATATAAAGTTATGGATAGTTAGTGTTAGTTTGTTTGACGTATAATAGAGGCAGCTATATTATTATAAAAAAGAGTAAGGAAGTAGAAAGGATTATGGGATAGAGAAATGGAAGAAGTAAAGGAGTGAGAAATAAGGTAAGAATTCAAATTAAAATTATAAATAGGTAGGGTTAGATAAAAAATAGAATAAAAATAGAATTAAAAGATATATAAATAAGGAGTGAAGGGGAAGGTAGAGGTAAAATTAGATTTAAAAAAGGATATAATTGGGTAAAAGTTAATGAAAGTTGGAGATATTTATAGTAATATAAAAATTTTAAAGTAAAATAAGAAGTAGGAGAATTTAAATAAATTACAATATAAAGAGATTTGATACTAATATGAAAGTAATTATGTATTTAATTATGTTTTGATTTATAAAAGTTAAAAAATGTTACAGTAAGATTATGTAGAAAAGAAAAATTTAATGGGTTGGATAAGATAAAATAATTGGTAGATTAAATTGTAAGATTATAAAATAAATAATATATATTGGATAGGAGTTAATATAATAGTAAAGGGTAAAAAGTGATTTATTAATATAATAAAATATAATAGAAAGGGTATAAAAATAAATATACTAATAATAATAATAAATAATAAGAAATAAAAATAATAGTAAAATAAAAATAAAATAATATTAAGGTTAAAAAGATTAAATTATTGAATATAATATAGTGTAAAAATAGTTAAATTGTAAAATTATATGTATAAATGTATAAAATGTGATTGTATTTATGTAATGTTTAAATTTGTAGATCTGACAAAGATTTCTGGGAACAATTGAAACTGTTATCAAATTAATAAATATATTTTGCTAAAAGTGTAAAAGAGTGGAGGTTTAATGTTATATATTGTATGAAGAAAGTAGTGAGAAAGTTTTAGTAGTCTGAAGTAAGATTAATCTCACTATTAGTTTTTAAAAATATTTTTAAATGTTTCTAAACTAGATTTGATAAAAACCATATGCTAAGTTTTAGCTAAAAGCTAAATATCATTAAACCTTATCATGTAACTTGATCACTGAGAGAAAGAATAACTCTGAAATAATCTGTAGCAGGTCTTGTCTCCATCCAAAAGCATGACTGTTTCTTTTTTATGTGTTTGCCTAACTGGAAAGTAGATTGAAAAATCATTGATAAATTCATTATATGTTTACTTGACCAGGAAAATTATTAAGTGAAAAAATAGTTCAATTCATTATGTTCTTAGCCCAAACTGCAAGTTATTATATTGGAAAGATGAAGGAATTTAGCTTGTGCAAAATCTGAAAATATGGACAAATTTAGCTGTGAACATTATCCTGGAAAGCTAAAAATTACAATTATGAAAAGACTCAAAAGAAATACAAAACATGGTAATCTAAGGTATTTTAAAGTGCACATTATATTTACATTTATAGATATTTTTTAAATAAATAATAAATGGTAATAAGTAATTATTAGTATTTTTTAATTGCAACATTTTTTTTATCTTATTTTCCCTCCAGTTTTCAATTATACAGGACTATTTCATTTTCATAAGAAATGGAAAAGAGGGTTTAAGTTTAATATAATTTTTTTTATCTTTGAAATGTTGTTTGTCAATTTTAATCATTGAAAGTTGAAACAATTCTGTTTATAGTGTAATACTAATTAATTGAATTAGTAAGAGACAACAACAAATTAATATTACTATCTGAAATTATATTTTGTTGATAAAAATGCAATAAGTTTGAATTAATCATATCATGCCATTTGTCAATTTATTTAATTACTGATTAGTTAATTTATTAACCAATAGCCCAAATCTTATGAGATGTCTCACGTGTGATTGACATCACTCTAATTTCATCATTTTTAATGCTACGATAGTGAATTTATGGTCATTGGAAAGGTTTTTAAAAGTTCTGTAAGATGCTGCTCTCTCTTGAATTATTTTACAAGTAAAAAATCAATAAAACTGCCAGTAAAGCTTAACAAAGAAGAAATCTTGATGTTCATTAGCTCTTAGCCATCAAAGACATTCTGATTGTCTGTCAAGGACAAAGAAACTGCCTAATCAAAGAAAAATGCTAAGATTTTCATTTTGAAAATGATAAATATTTTAGACCATTATAAAATTATTTTTTGACAAATTACAAATCATTTTCATAAAATATGCTAAAAAACAAAATTATTTTAGAAAAATATTTAAGATTTTAGCAAAAAAAATATTTACTTTTCCGTAACGTAAAACTGAAAAAAAAAATTTACGTCAGCAACTCTTTTTAATTCATTACTAACTTTTGCTTTTAAATTTGTCGCTATTGAATATTTCTACAATAAATAAATAGAAATTTATTTTTTAATAAACTTTTGTTCACTTTCATAACCTGACAAATTATTAATATACTTTTTACAAATGAATCTAAAGTGAATATAATATTTTAAAAGATTAATATATTTTGACAGTTGAGTTTGTCTTGGCCAATTAAAAGTTGATCTTTTTACCTCACTTGTCCAATAAAGTAACAGCTGCTTAAAAGGTTAAATAATTGTTTAAAAATAATTTCAATGTCTATATTTCTCCAGCTATCTGTTCTTTGAATTGTTAATGTATGTGACTTGATTTCATAATAGCATAATATTTTGGGGATTTGTAAATTATTCCAATAAAACTATTTCAATTATAAAAAAGTAAGATGATACATTTATAGTTATAGTGCTTAGGGCCCTTGCTTCACAAGCTAGTCAAGAGTAATAGAGGTTACTTTATATAGATATAGAGACTTATATATGTGTTTGGTCATCCAAATAGTTATCTGGGTGGAACAAGGATATCTTTAAAGTTTATTCACTACATTTTATTTTGTTAGAGAAAATTTAGTATATAATTGGCCTATATTCTCATGATACTATATGACCAGATTATTGATGATGATCAGTTTATATCAGAATCTCAGCATTATTTTTTTATGATAGATACTTTAGCACTTAACTATATGCATCCAAATTATTGTTGTTTATCATGCTCAAAGTTTGGCATCGGCTAGATCAGTAAGTAGCCTACATTTTGATATAGCAACTCTTTTAAATCCAATCATAAAGGAAATTGTTGATTATTTTTGGTTAATGCTAGTGATGTATATAATTAATAATTACTTATATTCTATGCTGATTCTCATGTTCCTTATATATTTATTCCTTCTATATTTATCATTTTATAGTTGCTCATTGTTTTTGATGACTTCCCATTTTTTATGTTACCCATGCCTCCTTACCATTCCAATTTATATTTCAATTTAAGGCAATATCAAAAACATAATTATCTCTTTCAATACTGTTTGGTCTAGTAGAAGAAATTAGGGTTATGGTTACATTCTCTAATGAGATTTCGTTACTTTAAAACACAATCAGCATTTATTTACATGGAAACTAAGACAAATTTTATCAACATTTCAAGCATACTTCTATAACAATCTTCTGTAGTAATATGAATTTAGGACTTTTCAATGGAGGGAAAAAGTATAAATGGGGATGTGTAATGGTTTGAATCTTTTAGAAATTAAACATAAACAAAACAAGTAATAAATCAAGTGAATGATTAGAAGGAAGTTACAAAATGTTCAAAGAATTGCAAATGATAAATTGAGTTTCAATTCAGCAATTTTTTACTTATGACTCCATTATTCAATTACTGCACTAAACCATACAACATGAATGGCATATTGTTGAAGATGTCATATGATGTTTAAACACTGAAAATCATAGAGATGGAAATAAGTCTTAACTTTAATGCTAGTTACAATATGGAAATAAATCTTAACTTTAATGCTAGTTATATATAAAATTGATGTCTGTAGTAAATATAAGCAATTACTAAAATTGTACTTCAAGTTAGAAAGATACCATTTAAGGATGAGTAAATTCGAAGTCGATTTTTAGATAGAAGAAATATTCAGTTTTCAGCTGAATTTGAACTTTTGACCTTCAGTTCAACAGAAAGTTACTGTTACTGCTGCTTATCTCACGAATAAAGATTTTATTTAATTAGATCTGTCATTTAAAAAATAGTAATACGGTATTATAGATTATTAAGGAAAATATTTTATGTTTTTAGTAGACGAGGTTGATAACCATAAAGAATAAATAAATAGATGAGTAATTGTAGATGTACAGAAATCACATTAATTAAGTGAATGAGTTAGTAGCTATTTGAATAAATAGACGCCTAACTAGCCTGTTTATTCTAGTAATCTATAAACAGAAATCGAGAACGATAGAAAGATACATTTTAAAACTTTTTTTTTGTTTTCACCCCTCGAAGAACTTGAAAGCAAAAAATCTTGAGTTGACTTGTCTATTATAATTGATGTTTTAGAATTCTTCAACAAATCCACGTTAACAGTTTCTCTTCTTAACATATGCAGTTTAATTATAAAGATTTAAGCTGTAGATTGTCAAGTCAAGAAATACTCAACTTTCAATAAATAAACATTTCACCTGTCAGAAAATTAGCAGCTAAAAGCATCTTTATGAAAGATGGCATTAATCAAAATCTTTTACATCCATAAACGAACTAAATAAATAATGAAAAAAAATTAAACGTATTTTGAAGGATCTTTTATTCCTTTGTTTTTAAATGTGTATATTATATATCACATTATACTAATAGGTAGTGATAAAACAGCTTTTAAATTGCCCACTTCTGAGCAAAGGCCGCTTCTACGCGGTCTCTCATAAGCAAACAGCGAAGAACGAAGCTTAACAGTTGCTGGATGATTGGGGTTTGATCGGTTTCTCATTCTGACAAACGTACTAGATAATCATTTACTGACCAACACAAAATGATTATACCGATTAACTATTGTTGATTATTGGGAGGGGGGATTAAAGGTTACTAATTCAAATCCAGTCCGACATTGCAGGCAGATATTATTAGTATTGTCTAGACATGATAAAAAATATAGCATTCTCATCATTTGAGTATTGAATTAAGTTACTTTGTAGTTGCGATCCAGATTGATATCAAATTGTTAGCCGAGAGGTCAGCGCAGCTGCCTTGCAAGCAAGCAGTCGGTTGCAGACGGTTGTTGCGGGTTCTCCTCTCGGCCGATGCTATGACATATGAAGAAAAAAATTGTATTTGCAAGTTTTTGTTTTCATCAATGCATCTTTTCATTGTTAATTCAATACTATCAAAACCATCCATCAACCTAGAAGTCAGATTTATTTCTCATATTATGGATTACATTGTGAAAAAATGTACTTTTTGTAGTAAGCTACATGGTTACAATTTAACTTAATGTTTACATTATTTTAGAAAAACTTAATTTCATGTAATAAGTATTTAAATATATTACATACTTCTATTCCACCACACATTAGAGAAACATATGATCAAAGATATGTAAAAAAAAAAGATCTCCAATCAAATTGTATTGTTTAAGCCATTTAATAATATTCATTACCGTATTTGCTTTCCAATGCTACCTTGTAAAGCAACACTCACTAATTTTTTTAAAAAAGTAAGAACTTCGAATATATGAATATATCTGAATAATTCTTTTCATTACTACATAGTATATTTTTTATTTAAAACATTATATAATATAGAGGGTATATGAGCACAGATTTTCACATGACCCACCACTCTATCTCATATCACTGATATGTCGAAAAGATAAATAATCACCAATATACATATTTCATGCTAAACCAGCAATCATCAGTTGGTCCAGGTTATCATCTCTACACACATATGCAATAAGGGCTCAGATATATATTAAGATAGCCAATCTTTATACTTTAATGGACAGGCTTCTATCCAATCCACACTCCAACTCTTCAACTGGTATGTAATAAGCCTGTATTTCAGTTATTACATAGTAGAGATGTCTTCCCATCCCTTGTATATGTAGTAAATTGATTATATCCAGTACATGAGGGATCAGATTGACTTTAGGTCAACGTGGATGTGACGAGAATCTCGGCCTCAGGGTGGCCTTTGAGCATTCCATCAGATTTTTAATTGGATGGATAGTTGAAGAGTTGGAGTGTGGAGTGGATTGATGCCTATCCATTAAAGTATGAAGATTGGCTATCTTAATATATATCTGAGCATTTATTGCATATATGTGTAGAGATGATAATCTGGACCAACTGATGATTGCTGGTTTAGCATGAAATATGTATATTGGTGATTATTTATTTTTTAGACATATGTGTGTTCAAGTGTGACATGTGTGTTCAAGTGTATCAGTTATATGAGATAGAGTGATAGATTGTGTGAAAGTCTATGCTCATGTACCCTATATATTACATACATTGATACAGGTATATAATAAGCCTGTATTTCAGTTATTAAAACATTATAATTTTGTTAATTCCCACTTCTTTTCTATATTTTAAAAACCGACTAACTATTAAATATTAACGATTATTTTTAAAGAAAAAATATGTGAAAACACATATTCTGTTGTATTAGATTTGGTTATACAGATTACTGAGGAAATATTTTTGACTATGACTTATTTTGATGTCAAATGAAATAATAATGAGATTATATGATGTATTGTACAGTAATATATGTATATTAAAGTTTCCCTGCTTGTAATTAAAAAAAATAAATAGGTGCAATAGTAATGGATTTACCATTTGTGCATAGAAATCTTGATTTAAGAAGTCGTTTTACGTCATCATTTATGATCAAATGGTGATACTTCAATGCTTTCTATTTTTTTAATGTGATTTATTCAACCTCTTAGTTTTAAAGCTATATCATACATTTTAATGCATTAGTTATATCATTAAGATACTTTATTCTAATTTTATATTTTACATTATTTAAAAAAACAATTTTAATTAAGTTTAAAATTTGTTTTGATAAACAAAGAACAATTATTTTATAGGTCTAGTCTGTATAATGTGTTTTGGTATACTCATCATCTCTTTATTGTTTTTCTGCTATTACTCATCATTCATCCGATGAGGTAAGTAAACTTTTCTAAGTGCATGTCTATGAATTTATATAAATTGATAGTTTAACACTGGATATATATGTAGTTACATAGAAGGAAATTAACCTTCCAACCTGGGCTGTTGTTTTAGGTTTGTAATTTCTTTAATCACATTTCCGCCCTTTTCAATACTCATTAAAATTTGAAGATTAATATATAAAAAGAATAACTGAATAGTTTATTGTTGAGATGCCAAAAATAATAGGGCTAAGTTGCATTCCATAGGCTTTGACATTTAGGGTCCACCATCTCTACCACTGCATTAATTCATTCAAAGTATTAAACAAATGAAGGTTTAATTAACTTATAATTAAGAATTATCTCTTAATCATGATCAATGGTGGTTTCCTGTCTTCCCTCCCTCCTTCTAGGTTTTATTTTTATTTTTTGTTTTTGGCCCTTTTTCGGTTACGGGGGGGGCAATAAACAATTCAATCATTTTTTAAACAACAATTGTGGTTTTTCATAGCAGCATTTTTTCACTTCGCTGTACATGACATAAAGATAAAATATTATATGTTGATATAAAATTAACATGCCATAAAAAATAATAAAACTAACAAAATATCATTATAGTCAAACAGTTTCAATAAAACAAGAATTTAAACATTTTTAAAGTTATTATTTTTATATTTATTCATAAATTATAAGTTTTTGTAGATAAAAGAACAACTTTATTACAATCCTCATAAAATTATAAGTAAAATGTTATATAAAAACATCTTATAAATCATAATTCATGCCATAAGTAAAATGCTCATATATTTTATTTTTACACAATATACATTTTCATAAATATGTGAGAATTATTAAATCTTTCATATTAGACCATTCAATAATTTCTCAAATGTTAATTAAAATAATATTCCATAAGTGTATAAGTCACTATATTATCAATTATTAAAATAATATTAACAAATTATAATTTGAAAATTCAAAAATATAACATTTTCTATGTATGTGTGCATTTTTTTTACTTTTAAATATAATCTTCATTGATGAAATATGTGGTTACATAGTTTATTTTAGTTTAAGTGTATAGTACATGTGTGCTATAAGTGTATAGTACATGTGTGCTATTTATATGAGATTCAAAGAGGTACAAATAGTAGAAAATTAATCCAAATATGAGCTGTGCTGTAAAACTGGTTTTTATGTGTTAGTGTTTGATTGGATGACTGATTAATTATATAGGAGTTTTACAATGAGGAAACTATGTGGTTAAATAAAGGTACTGAATATTAAAGCAAAGATCATATCCTAATTTTAATGACAAGTGATTACAGCAGTGTAGGTACGATTATTAAGCCCTATGTGGCTGCGTATATATCTGGAAGGGTGAGAGTTTGATTTTCAATTTTATTTATTTATTTATTTTCATATGTCATAGCATCAGCCAGGAGACAAACCCACAACAACCGTCTGCAACCAACTGCTTGCTTGCAAGGTGGCTGTGACCTCTTGGCTAATATTTTGTTGTAGAAATGTGATTATAGGTTCTTGAAGTTGGGCTGAAGCAGAAATGACATCTAAGGAATGAAAGAGTAAATAGAATAAAAATAGTTGTTCTTTCTATGCTATTGACGAGCTTTATGAATGGGGCTGATTGTGATATAGTGACAGATGTAATGAGAGTTTGATAAATTTGAAGTGATGGGCATTTAAAGAGAAAATATTGGATAGTTACCTCCTCTTTGTAGGTAAAGTGAATAAGTTGAATCTGTATTGGCAGAACGCATTTGTTTAATTAAGAATCTAAAGATAGGTAATACTTCTAAATTAATCTTGCTATGTGGTCAATTTATATGCATATGGACAAATATTTATGGAATTAAACCACTAAACATCACATGATCACCATGCATCCATTGATTACTTTGGCTTACACTGAATAGCACTACTGTATGGAGAGTTTTTCCTGTTTTAATTTATGGGATTACTTGCACAGATTGCTCACTAACTTCTTATTGGTTTGAAGATAATAGTACACAATAATTTCATCTTCTAAAAAATAATTTTGAAATAATAATTCATGAGAGGCTTTATAAATCTTCATATTAATATAAAATTGACTAGGAGTCAAATATTTTTACACTGGATATTAAAAAATCTATTTAAAAGTATACAAATATTAATAAAAAATGTAAATCAATATATAAACATAATAAATATTACAGTAGAAAGTTTAACATTAATGAATTTTGGAATATACATAAATGATCACATACTGGGGGGGGGGGGCAATCAGTGGCTTAATCTTATCAATATTTATAAATGAATTAGAAAGTATTATAATTAAAAAAAAAGAATAATTAGCCAAGAAATAATACAATTCTCTAGATAAAGTTGATGATATTTTAATTATTAGTAATAAAAGAATTATGAATAATTTTATAATGATTATAATAATAACATATACAATATTAAATTTAGAAGCAGAATTTGAAGGTAAGATTAAATATTTAGATGTAGAAATTCACACAGGTAATAAATAACAAATTTATATTAAAACTTTTTATTAAAAAAATAAGTTAAGAAAAATTATTTCTGTATATTTTCAACAAGCATGGGCACAAAAGATGGCAATTATTCAAAATTTTACATATAAAAATGATAAATACAATACAGATAAAAATGTGATTGATTTATAAAACAATCAATGTATTAAATTATATATAGATTATAGATATAATTCTAAAAATATTTAAAATATATTTTTTATTAATAAATAATAACATTTCTATGCAAAATATATTATAATGATGATAATAAAAATAGTTCAAATAAAAAATGGATCAAACTTTTATATTACCCAAAACTTATAATACATTAATAAAAACAAAAATTATATAAATATTGGATGATCAAATAATATCTAGAAAAAATAATAGGCAATTATAAAATAAGAGACAGTATAAAATACAAATAAGGAATTGTATATAAAATTAATTGTTATCAAAGTAATGTGATTTATTATGGTCATTCAGGGAAAAAGATGTAAGAACCAATAAACATAATGTAATTAATAGGTGAGATATTAAATGTGCTTTATATATTCATTACTTATGAACATAAAATAAATGTTGCAAAAATATTAAACTTTTAAATTACATTAAAAATCCAAAAAGAAAACAAATATTAGAAACATATTATTATATTAAACATAGCTTAAATAATTGTAAGCATATTTATAAAATTCAATAAATTTAGTTAATAACTGGTCAATAAAAATAAATGGAAAATTATATAATAAGGTAGTGTATATTGTAACGGTCATATTTGTACACTCATGCAACAAAATTCAGAGTCCTGGCAAATTATACCAAGGCTTATTTAGATGAGGGTTTGAGACCTCAAATCTGATTGCACCTCAGCTCCTCCACCAGCACTCCATGATGTACTATCCTATGAATGACACATATATGAGGCTATACTCAGAATTTCTTAGTTCGCATGCTGGCAGTAGCAAAGGGTAAAACAAGAGACTCAGGGAACATTAACTAAATTATTATACTTGAAATAAACACACATCTATGGCTGGCTAGATAATGCATATATTAATAATTAACACTAATTTTAAAAAACTTAACTAAGATTTAGTATTAAAAGATTTAACTAAGATTTGGGAAGAATTACAAATGATATGCAACACAGTTATTATAATTTAATATATTTTAATTAATCAATATAAATCAAATAAACAAAAGTGCATTGAAGGCAGGTGGAACAATGATGAGCAAGTAACAGAATCTCATCTGATACACTATAATTTAAGAGTTTATTACAAGTTTAAGTATCTACGGTCTATCATGCCCTGATTTTACTAAGCCTGACCTATTAGGTTTGCAATGGTTAAGTCAGTGTAAGAATGATTATTTATCATCACAACATTTAATAACACATAACGAGCTGCAATAAGCTCTTTATGCAGATTGTATACGTATAAATCAGATTACATATTCAGATCAATGCTGAAATATTACATTACATTATGGAGGGATGAACTGGGGCTTTGTAGTATGACTTCAGAAACTACAGCATATATATTACAAGAGAGGTGTGCATCTCGAATGTGTAGTTACTCAGGAGATTCAGTACCAAACACTCGGTTCTCATGGACCGTACGACTTGCTGTAAATAAATAGAACATATAGCTTGGTGATCAGAGCAGCTTATAAACCATCTGGACCCTCATGTTCCAGTTCCAAAAAAGAGCCACCCAAACTAAGTAGATGGGGTGGCCATTAAAACCAGAAGCCCATTCATATAAAAACATACAGCAAGGTATATATGCATGTATGTGCTTCCTAAAGACACACTCGCCACATTAAACATAATATTACTTAATAACTAAAAGTACACAAAATTTTATAGTTTCATTCCACGAAACTACCATATGCCAGTTCATTAATTAGCCATCTTAAACATGCTAAAAGGAATACTTAAAAGTAATCTGAGTTCTTAATAAATCTGCATAGCTTATAATATAATTAAAAGAGGGTTAAAGCATATCTATGAAATTAATCCAGTGATAAAAGCAGACTAATATTGTTATAACAATAATCTTCTATTTAGTTTTCAAAGGCGCGGAACTACATCTGTAAATTTAAATGTGTTGGAATTCTAGAAAAACATTTAAGAAAAAATTAAAAAAGAAGATTCAATATTTTAAAACCTGCTTCAAGTAATTAATTTACTGCCTTTGAATATAATAAAGAACTACTAAAAAAATAATCATTGTAATTAACAAGGTTATAAAAGTTATCAACATCTTAAAATGAGTTTACAAAATATATATTTAAAAAGACAAAAATTTATAAAGATGTTATTTGGCTAGATAATTTATGCCAGGGATTTCTGCTGATGTTTTAAACCTGAACATGTAAATTTATTTCTACTTAATCAATGCCTAAATATAATCATTAGTAATTCTCATTTAAAAAGCTGCCTTATTATTGGAGTATTATATTGAAGTAGATGTTAAATATTTTACTACATAAATATTTTTAAGAATGAATATCTGGATTGCGTCTTCGAAGAATGATCAATGAACTTTATGTTTCAACATTCATTGTCATTTTATTTCGTCTAAGGAGGGATATAAAACTGTTATTCTTTCTTGTCTTGGATTACTTCATTGTGTATTTTAATAAACCCTTAAACTTTATTTCCTTTGTGGATAATTATATTTACTTAGAAAAATTACTTCATATATTAAAATGGAGAACTGATAAGATGAACATTTTTTTTTTATTTAATAAAATTTAGATGTTGATATTTTAATATATGAAAATGATGGCTGACTAAGGTAAACATTTTTAAATTATTTCAATTTGGAAGTAAGTTTTATTATATTCCAAATTGAATCTTCCATGACAATTAACATAATATATTTTTAAACATACATAACTAATATCAGAATACATTCTATTATTAATCTAGTGTGAATGGATGTTATTGTATATAGACATACAACACATACTGAATCATTTTAATGACACAATAGGTAGATTTATAATGTATCATGTGTATTATTTATTATATGCATGATTTTAAATTATATATATGTAAATGATTACAGTATTTTTTTTAATATTAAATAATTTATTAGTGTATATCTATAAGCATAGATTATAATTCTAAATTTAATGTTTTTATGTGATAATATTTTTGTTTTTTATTACGGATTAAAATGTGTTAAACTTGATTTTAAAATTAAACAGGTCTCATTTGTTTATTTTATTTAGTCATTTTATAAAACCAATAATTATACATATACATACTCACGCATATATATATTGAATCAACTTAGTAATTTAAAATTTATAAGAAAGTTATATATAGCTTATACTAAATTTATCATTATTATGGGATATTTGTGGAAATGCCTGAAGAGAGTCGATTGCAAATTTCTACTCTGAGCTCGAATTCCGAGAGTAATGAGGTCATTAATAGAGGAGTGAATTGAATTGTATTTTAAATCACATCATCCATGGCATTCTATAAGAAGACTCAAAGTCTGACTATAGCTAGATGCAACTTCCTCGAGTCCTGAAAAGGATCGTCCCGTTATACATGGTGCCATACTTGAGGCTTGAAAAGGATCGTCCCGTTATACATGGCGCCCATACTTAAGGCTTGAAAAGGATCGTCCCATTATACATGGCGCCAATACTTAAGACATAAAACAGTAGTTTTCCATTAGTTAAATCCATAGTTTAAAAAAAAAAAATTATATGAGTGTGTTGTGAATTGGTAAAAACACTGAATAATAAATAATAGAGACCTTGAAATAAAATAAACTGTAGCAAACAGATAAATCAGTCGCTTTAAAATAAATAAATAAATACAATTATAATTTGGGCATTAATATATATTATAATAACATCTTATAAAAGTAGGAAAAATAGAATTGCATGTAGGGTCATAAGCACAGCATGAAATCTTATGGCATATATTAAATTATTACTTTGAAAGGAAAGTAACTTATATTTATATATAACTTTAAATTTTTTTTTCATTAATGATAACTAGAAGTGGGAAAAAGCTAATAATAATGGAAGTAAAGAGTTTCAAAGAATCTTTAAGTAATAAAGATAGTGAAATAGAAATTACTTCAATTAGTGATGAACAAGGGTCTTTACAAGTCCTAATGTCGGAGGGGTCTGTAGCAGAAGTTGTACATCCTTCACAGGTTCACATGACAGATCAAATATTACCTCAAACACAAAAAGAAACTGAATCTATAACAGTACAAGAAAGGGATAAGCATATAGCTCAATTGGTTCAAATGATAATGCATCTACAAGTTAATATGGTAACTAAAGATGATATAAATAATATGGCAACCAAAGCTGATATAAATAATATAAAAGCTGATATGAATAATATAAAAGCTGATATGAATAATATAAATTTTGAAATAAATAAAATGAATGCTGATATGAAGGGAGAAATGGCTAGAATGAATGATAATATGGTAACTAAAGTTGATATGGATAATATGGAAAAAAAAATTAAAAGAAGACATAATTTCTATAAAAGAAGAGTTTAAGAAAGATATTGATGAGGTTGAGGAAAAGATGCAAGTAGAAATCAAAGATATTGTTGAAAAGAAACAAACTGCCAATGAAGTAGAAAGACTTCATGACACAAAAGCATCAACAATATCAATGGCAATTCAATGCCAAGAATCCAAAACTTATCCTGAGCATGAGATTTGTGAATACATTGATAGCATCCAGAACAGATCACTTTTAGTTCAAATGAATATTTCAGAAGAAAACTGTCATGACTATCATTTTCCCATACAGCAGAACAATGAAGTAGAAGATCATTGCAGCATTACTAAAGTGCTTGAATATGATCCAAAAATCTTAGAAAAAGAAGAGGATATGGATCATGTGAAATATAAACTAAATTCTGAGTGTCAGGACTTGAAAGAAACACAGTCAACTGATAATACTGAATGTCTAGATAAATTAAGACTTCGGATTTCTTGTATTAATAACAAGTTAAATCATGAACTCATGAAACTTGAGATGACTCCAGAATCTAAAGATATAATAGATGAATACAACAGTGAAATGTATTTTGAGTCATCCCACCATATTTGTTTTTACTCCCAAAACAAAAGTAAAACATTTCATTAACAAAGTGTTGATAAATTGCATGACAACCATCTGATAATATCATTATCAATGATAATATTTAATGGAAAAGAAGGTTGTTTTAATAGAAAGTTTAATTTAGAAGATATGAATGAAGGCAATAGATTTAATTGTCTTGAGTGTAAATTATGGTGTAAAAAAAGCATCACCATAATCTTGAAGACGAACAAATTATAAAAAGTCTTCAGACAATAATAAAAGTATTTATAATACAAGCTAAGAGACAGAAAGGTTCACAATTCCATAGGTTGTGTAATACTAATGAAGGTCCCTTCACCTTCATTGAACATGTTAATGGATGTGCTTAAAAAGTAAAGCACATATATAAGGAAGGACTTCATGGATTACGACTTTGGGATGTGACAATGGACTTTTGGTAATGATAGAATCCATTAGGCTGTTCTTTTAGGAGAATAATTGTGTATATGTATATAAATAATTAAAGTTGATATTAATAATTATGAAATGCATCAAGTTAACCAAAGTATAAAAAAAATACTTACAGGTTTATTAGAGTATAAGTTAAGGTTAAAATGCAAGTCCATTATTATATATTTTGATCTGGATATGTATAAATAAGACATTTATTTTGTATAGCGTGATGTTGTTAAATTGTAATAACAATCACCATTAATCCAATGTGCATGCGCTTTGTGGATATATATATGGATATATAAAAAGATAGAGTAAAAACTTATAAACAACTTGTTAAAAAAAGGCCAGTCAAAAAAATAAAAATGTGAAGACAACTTCACACAAATTCCAAATTGGGAATCAAGTTTTTATAAAAATACCTCATATGAGTAAACCTCAAGAGAGCAAATATCAAAAGTTTTACCATCAATATGAAGGACCTTACACTATCATAAAGCAAACAGGTTCCAATGCGTTTTGGATAAATATAAAGGAAAACATTAAAGGCACTTACAATGCTGGAGTTTTAAAACCCTATTTTGGTGAAACGAATTAATAATGTTTTACCACATTTTACTTATGTATAAAGTAAAATATTGAAAGAAAAGATAACTTGGAATAGGTAAGGAGAGAAAAAGTTTTCATTTAAAAGTATATATATATATATATATATATATATATATATATATATATATATATATATATATGTATAAGGATGTGTATAAGTCAAAAAAGACAATAATTTTCTTTGATGAGGGTATGTTAAGCAATTAAAATTAATTCTTAGGATACCTGAAAACTAAAAACATTTTAAGAGTTAATCCATGCTGAATGATGGATGTTCTTATGTTTTGGATAGTTCTCAAAAAAGTCCATGAGTCTTAAAGAAAAGCAGGATGGAGACTACCAAACAAATATATGTGTCATCTATAAAAGAGGCACATAACAATAAACCCAGTAAAGAAAAATAAACAAGGGGAAAAAAAGAAAGAACCCTATATATATGAACCTCCTTATCCTTCTGTTTAAACTGAATGATGTTTAGTTTTAAAAAAAATAGAGCAAATAATAAGGGTTAATAAAAGCAGGAAAGAAAAACAAGCTCCACAACTTTATATTTAATGCATACATTGGCACACATTAAGTGTCCAAATTTTAATGGTAAATATAAAATTTGAACTTTTTAAGGGAGGGGTAATGTGAGAGTACCATATGAGCCTCACCTAAAACAATTTGTGTTTCTTTGTGAATTTAACTGTGCCTATATCGAATCAACAGATATAAATAACTTACACCTATCTTAAGCTTTTCATGTATCAGCTATATATATATATATATATATATATATATAGACTAGTTAGTATTAAAAGAATAATTCTAAAAATGAATAATTCTGGTTTATTTATACACACACATAAATAAAATGTTTTTAACTAATAGTATTTTTTTGTTAATATAAAAATTGACATTTGACAAAGCCTTAAGTCAACATTGCATTTTTATCAGTTGAAACAAAGGAAATAAATGTTTGGGGTTCATTACAAATTGTATATGTTAAACAATAGAGAGCGTGAGCATGATTATGTGATATGCTTGCTGAAATTAATCCAGTATAAAAATGAACTAATATTGTTATAGCAATAATCTTCTATTTAGTTATCAAGGCAAGAACTACGTTTGTAAATTTAAATGTGTTTGAATTTAGAACACATTTAAGAAAAATTAAAAAAAGAAGATTCAATATTTTAAAACCTGCTTCAAGTAATTAATTTACTGCCTTTGAATATTATAAAGAACCATAAAAAATAATCAGTGAATTTAACAAGGTTATAAAAGTTATCAACGTCTTTGAAATGAGCTTTCAAAATATAAATTTAAAAAGACAAAAATTTATAAAGATGTTATTTGGCTAGATAATTTATGCCAGAGATTTCTACTGATGTTTTAAACCTGAATATGTAAATTTATTCCTACTTAATCAATGCCTAAAATATAATCGTCATAATTCTAATTTAAAAAGCTGCTTTAACATTGGAGTATTATATTGAAGAAGATGTTAAATATTTTACTACATAAATATTTAAAGAATGAATATCTGGATTGCCTCTTCGAAAGATGATCAATGAACTTTATGTTTCAACATTCATCATCATTTTATTTCATCTAAGGAGGGATATAAAACTGCATTCTTTCTCATCTTGGATTTCTTCGTTGCATAATTTAAGAACTCTTAAACTTTATTTCCTTTGTGGATAATTATATTTACTTAGAAAAATTACTTCATATATTAAAGTGGAGAACTGATAAGATGAACACTTTATTTTTTTTATTTATTTAATAAAATTTAGATGTTCATATTTTGATATATACTCTGATGGAAATGACAGCTGACTAAGGAAAACATTTTTAAATTATTTAAATTTGGAAGTAAGTTTTATTATATTCCAAATTGAATCTTACATGACAATTAACATAATATATTTTTAAACATACATAACTAATATCAGAATACATTTTATTATTAATCTAGTGTGAATGGATATTATCATATATAGACATACAATACACACTGAATTATTTTAATGACACAATAGGTAGATTTATAATATATCATGTGTATTTATTATACGCATGATTTTAAATTATATATATATATATATATATATATATATATATATATATATATATATATATATATATATATATATATATATGTAAATGATTACATTATTTTTTTTTTAATATTAAATAATTTATTAGTGTATATAAGCACAGATTATAATTCTAAATTTTAATGTTTTTATGTGATAATATTTTGTTTTTTATTACTGATTAAAATGTGTTAAACTTGATTTCAAAATTAAATAGGTCTCATTTGTTTATTTTATTTAGTCATTTTATAAAACCAATATTTATAAATATACATACTCATGCATATATATGTTAAATCAATTTAGTAAATTAATATTTATAAAGAAGTTATATATAGCTTATATTAAATTTATTATTACTATGGGATATTTGTAAAAATGCCTGAAGAGAGTCGATTGCAAATTTCTACTCTGAGCTCGAATTCCGAGAGTAACAAGGTTATTAATAGAGGAGTGAATTGGATTATATTTTAAATCCCATCATCCATGGCATTCTATAAGAAAACACAAAGTCCGACTATAGCTAGATGTGACTTTCTCAAGTCCTGAAAAGGATCATCCCATTTTACATGGCGCCCAACATGGGGAAAAAAGTTTTCATTTAAAAGTATATATATATATATATATATATATATAAGGATGTATAGAAGTCAAAAGAGATATTAATTTTCTTTGATCGAGGGTATGTTAAGCAATTAAAATTAATTCTTAGGATACCTGAAAACTAAAACTGTTTTAAGAGTTAATCCATGCTGAATTATGGATGTTCTTGGGTTTTGGATAGTTCCCAAAAGAGTCCATAAGTCTTAAAAAAAACAGGATGGAGACTACCAAACAAATATATGTGACATCTATAAAAGATGCACATGACAATAAATCCATCAAAGAAAAATAAATAGAAAAGGGAAGAAAAAGAAAGAACCCTATATATGTAAACTTCCTTATCCTTCTGTTTAAAGTGAATAATATTTAATGTAGAGAAAGAGAAAGGGTTAAAAAGATAGAGCAAATAATAAGGGTTGATAAAAGAAGGAAAGAAAAACAAGCTCCACAACTTTATATTTAATGCATACATTGGCACACATTAAGTGTCCAAATTTTAATGGTAAATATAAAATTTGAACTTTTTAAGGAAAAGGTAATGTGAGAGTACCATATGACACTCACCTAAAACAATTTGTGTTTCTTTGTGAATTTAACTGCGCCTATATCAAATCAACAGATATAAATAACTTACACCTATCTTAAGCTTTTCATGTATCAGCTATATATAAAAACTAGTTAGCATTAAAAGAATAATTCTAAAAATGAATAATTCTAGTTTATTTATACACACACATAAATAAAATGTTTCTAACTAATAGTATTTTTTTATTAACCAAAATTTGACAATTGACAAAGCCTTAAGTCAACATTGCATTTTTATCAGTTGAAACAAAAGAAATAAACGTTTGGGGTTCATTACAAATTGTATATTTTAAACAATAGAGCATGAGCATGATTATGTGATATCCTTGCTGAAATTAATTCAGTATAAAAACGAACTAATATTGTTATAACAATAATCTTCTATTTAGTTTTCAAGGCAAGAACTATGTCTGTAAATTTAAATGTGTTCGATTTTAGAACACATTTAAGAAAAATTAAAAAAAGAAGATTCAATATTTTAAAACCTGCTTCAAGTAATTAATTTACTGCCTTTGAATATTATAAAGAACTATAAAAAAACAATCATTGTAATTAACAAGGTTATAAAAGTTATCAACGTCTTCGAAATGAGTTTACAAAATATATATTTAAGAAGACAAAAATTTATAAAGATGTTCTTTGGCTAGATAATTTATGCCAGGGATTTCTGCTGATGTTTTAAACCTGAACATGAAAATTTATTTTTATTTAATCAATGCCTAAAATATAATCGTTGTAATTCTTATTTAAAAAGCTGCCTTAATATTGGAATATTATATTGAAGAAGATGTTAAATATTTTACTACGCAAATATTTAAAGAATGGATATCTGGATTGCCTCTTTGAAGGATGATCAATGAACTTTATGTTTCAACATTCATTGTCATTTTATTTCGTCTAAGGAGGGATATAAAACTGTTATTCTTTCTTGTCTTGGATTACTTCATTGTGTATTTTAATAAACCCTTAAACTTTATTTCCTTTGTGGATAATTATATTTACTTAGAAAAATTACTTCGTATATTAAAATGGAGAACTGATATGATGAACATTTTTTTTTTATTTAATAAAATTTAGATGTTGATATTTTGATATATGAAAATGACGGCTGACTAAGGTAAACGTTTTTAAATTATTTCAATTTGGAAGTAAGTTTTATTATATTCCAAATTGAATCTTACATGACAATTAACATAATATATTTTTAAACATACATAACTAATATCAGAATACATTCTATTATTAATCTAGTGTGAATGGATGTTATCGTATATAGCCATACAACACATACTGAATCATTTTAATGACACAATAGGTAGATTTATAATGTATCATGTGTATTATTTATTATACGCATGATTTTAAATTATATATATGTAAATGATTACATTATTTTTTTGAATATTAAATAATTTATTAGTGTATATCTATAAGTATAGATTATAATTCTAAATTTAATGTTTTTATGTGATAATATTTTTGTTTTTTATTACGGATTAAAATGTGTTAAACTTGATTTTAAAATTAAACAGGTCTCGTTTGTTTATTTTATTTAGTCATTTTATAAAACCAATAATTATACATATACATACTCACGCATATATATATTGAATCAACTTAGTAATTTAAAATTTATAAGAAAGTTATATATAGCTTATACTAAATTTATCATTACTATGGGATATTTGTGGAAATGCCTGAAGAGAGTCGATTGCAAATTTCTACTCTGAGCTCGAATTCCGAGAGTAATGAGGTCATTAATAGAGGAGTGAATTGAATTGTATTTTAAATCACATCATCCATGGCATTCTATAAGAAGACTCAAAGTCCGACTATAGCTAGATGCAACTTCCTCGAGTCCTGAAAAGGATCATCCTGTTATAATATATATATATAGCTTTTTTTAAAAAGGTAACCTTGATAATGGCGGTTGCTAGTCTGTCGAAATATCGGCGTTTAATGAAAAACAATACACGGTACAGCCCAAAAAGTTATAATTTATCTCATCATATA
The DNA here is from genome assembly GCA_028023455.1 of Epiperipatus broadwayi. Taxonomy (NCBI): domain Eukaryota; kingdom Metazoa; phylum Onychophora; class Udeonychophora; order Euonychophora; family Peripatidae; genus Epiperipatus; species Epiperipatus broadwayi. The sequence continues at coordinate 4,188,933 of JAQFVV010000111.1, read as the reverse complement.
ACCGTGAAAACAATATATATATATATGCATATATATATATATTACAAGAGAGATGTTCATCTTGAATGTGTAGTTAATCAGGTGATTCAGTACAAAGTACTCTGTTTGTGTAGACTGTATGACTCACTGTGAATAAAGTGAAAACATAGTTTGGTGATCGAAGCAGCTTATAAAAACAATCTGAACCCTCATGTTTCAGTTCTAAAGAAGAGCTGATGGGTGGCCATTAAAACCAGAAGCCCATTCATATAAAAACATACAACAAGGCATATATGCACCTATGTGCTTTCTAAAAACACATTCACCTTGCTAAACCTAATAATAATTAATAACTAAAAGTATGCAAAATTCTATAGTTTTGGTTCATGAAACTATCATATACCAGTTCATCATTAGCATTCTTAAAATATACTAAAAAGGAATACTTAAAAATACTTTAATTTTATTAAAAAGAAATTATTTCACACTCATCTGCCTACTATATATATACAATTTTAATGCACAAATCAGCGCATAACAGCAGAGCTTCTTTAAATTAAATCACAATTTATTATAAACTTAATATAAATTATAATACATAATAAATAATGCCCGAGCGCTTTCAAGAGAACTTAGCTCTCATAATCATGGGTAACAAAGAGTAAGTGTAACAAGGTTGCTATGTGTAAATATATGCAGATATATGTAAATTAATTGAACTATATGCGTAAGAAATGGGTTAATTAGATTTATGCATATAGTTCAATTAATTTACATATATCTGCATATATTTACACATAGCAACCTTGTTATGCTTACTCTTTGTTACCCATGATTATGAGAGCTAAGTTCTCTTGAAAGCGCTCGGGCATTATTTATTATGTATTATAATTTATATTAAGTTTATAATAAATTGTGATTTAATTTGAAGAAGCTCTGCTGCTATGTGCTGATTTGTGCATTAAAATTGTTTAATTTTATTAATAAATCCACACAGTTTATAATATAGCTAAAATGAGGATTAAAGCATATCTAGGACTTAAGCAATACATATAATATGCTTTAAAACTCATTCTTGCATTTATTAACTAATTATTTACTGACTTGCAAACTTAATGGTAATAACAATAATAATAGTAAGCTAAACATAATAGCTTAACAAAAATATTTAGGTTTTAAGAATGGAGATTTGTGTGTGTGTGCTAAAGAGCAACATTACTTAATTCGGAGTGCCTCTAATCACCCACCCCCTTCAAACTTTATTCATAAAATCAATCTCCATTCTGAACTTGGCATAGTATAAAATGTAAAATAACATACATAAAACAAATAAGAAGGCATGACCACAGATTAGAAGATAGAATAATAACTAAATAAGTTACTACTAACAAGCATTTAGAGTTTATATTTTAAGTTTATAATAGGCAAGGTTACAGGTATTATTTTAAAAGTTAAATTATAATTTTAAATCATATTGTATGGCTTGAAATTAATTTGTAGTTTATTTTATCATTAATACAATTTAAAAGTTCATGGAAGATTATTTTGAGCTAGCTTAGAAGTTTTAGAGATTCATTTATAAAGCTCTTATTTAAATAGCTCTGCAGGAAATTGTTACTGTATCTTTTCTGTTCAGGATCCTGTAGCTGATCCATCATTTTTGTCTGGGCTGGTGTGATGTCTTCTGATGCTTTCTGCTGGGCATGCTATGGGTGTTGAACTCTAGCTTGAACAATGACCATTTTCCATAAGGGAGAGGCAGTGATTGCTTTACTCAAAAGTTCTTATGGTAACAAGTTAACAAGTGAACCCCCTAACCAAAATTTAAAATTATTTATACCAAAAGAATTGGTAATTTGAGCAACCTGTGTATAACTTTTTACAAAGTTTTTTTAGTAAATAAAATTGCATAAAATGAAAACTTTGGCCCTTTCTTGAAGAAACAATAATGGTCAAGCAGGTTACTCCATGTTCTTAGTTTTTATTTTCAAAAGAACTTAAAAATTTTGACTACAAGTTTGATCAATAATAACAGATAACTTTTTTAGAAGAGTTTAAGTTTGCAAACATTTTAATATATATATATATGTGTGTGTGTGTGTGTGTGTGCGTGTGCGTGTGTGTGTGTGTGATTACCCTGGAATAAAATTTTATATACATGCCTTTTAATAAAGAGATTTAAACCAAAAATAATGCAAATCTAAATTAATTTAAAAGTGTTGTAATGCTTTTAAATCTATTGCATTATGGCTTCTTTCACATATATGTAGATAACAATGTTTATGCACTTTATTTAAATTATATCATTTTATTAAATTTTAAATTTATAAATGAGCATGCATTATACACATACAAACAATAATATAGATATTAGATGTGTGCACCTACACAAATACACACAGATCCATGCAAATATATGCTATTTCAAGTAAAACAAACTATTAGAAGCTTATATACATGGACTAGGACAGGTTTGAACTGGAGAAAAGTACTACTATGGAACATAGTAGGTGAAATGGGATGATGGCTAAATAATACCGTTTCACTATATATATATATAATTTTCAACCATTATCAATCCACTGCAGGATAAAGGTTCTTCAAGTTCAATCCATCTTCTCTGGCCTCTCTTCTCCACATTACTATAGCACACTTGTTTTATCCATCTATCTCATATGCAATTTCATTCTAGGTTTTTGCAATCACTTGGAATCTAGTTTAAGATTTCAGCTGTCCATCTAATATCTCTTCTAACAATATGTCCAACATAACTTCAATTTAGTCACATAATTGTTTTAATGATGTCAGCAACACCTATTTTTTCTCTCACTCATGAATTTTATTCTTGATCTCTTCTTGTCACTTCTTACATATATCTCTCCATACTTCATTGAGTGTTCTCAAGTCTGTTTTACTCTTCTGTCAAGTGTCCAAGTCTCACATCGTTTGTAAAAACTGATAACAGAGATTTATTTAAAAGCATCTTTTTCAAACACATAAACACATTTATTTCAAATATTAAATTATTTCTATTAAAAGCATATCAATCAAGTTTAATTCTGTAATTTTATTTAATGTGTTTTAATCTTTAGTAATAATCTGATCAGGATAATTATAGTTGTTGACTTTTTCTAACTCAGCATTATTAATCTATTTTTTTTTTTACAAAATTTATGGAACATTACTTTAGACTTTATAGGATTTACTTTTATGCCTATTTTATTACTTTCATCTGCTAACTCTTGCAACATTTCTTGAAACTTCAAAGCATTATTTCAAAACACAATTATATCATCACCAAAATATGGATAATTTAAATAATTTCTATTTATTTTTATTCCTTTGGCTTCCCATTTGAATCCACAAAACACTTCTTGCAGCACTGCTGTAAAATATTTTGCAGATAGGAGTCATCTATTGTATGCCCTTATGTGATTAATTGTTACTTTTGCATTTTTGTAAGTATTCTTCAAAATATCACAATATCCTGGGTCTATACCTTGATGAGCCAATGCTTTAATCATTGAAAACATGCTTATAAAATCAAATGCCTTTTCATAATCTATACACCCAAAGCAAAATAGTAACTTATATTCATTGGTCCTCTTTATAACTTCTCTCAATATATATATATATATATATATATATATATATATATATATATATATATATATATATATATATATATATATATATATATATATATATATATGATCCACTGTAGCAAAACCATTTTTAAATCCATCTTGTTATTTTGTTTCATTAAAATCCAAAGTTTTCTGTAGATGAGGTATTATTATTATGGTCAAAATTTTGTATAGAACTGATAAAAGATTAATTTGTCTGTAATTTCTAATATCTTCTTTATCACATTTTTAAAATGTTAATATTAATACTACATTCTTCCAATCCTACTGGTACATCTTTATCATTTAGACATTTGATATATAACTTTGTTAAAAAAAATTATATTTCTTCTCCTGCTTCTTTTAACATATCAATTATAATTTCATTATTACCTGGAGTTTTTCATTTTTTCACAAATTTAATTGTATGCTAAACTTCTTCATTTAAAAGATATTGTTGTAAGAGATAATATGGTGGACTGCCCAATTCTTGTTAAATTCTCTGTCTTGTATTTATGATCTGATTGGCTGTCAGATAGTGATGAGTGCAAGAGTTTTGCAGTCTCTCAATTTAATTTTAATTTCATTGCTATATAATTTTTAATAGAACTCTTCTACACATTTCATGATGACACCTATATTTTTAATAATAATTCCATCTTATTTTTTTATTGCAGAAGTAAGTTTCCTACCAATACCAAGATAATATTCTATTCTCTTGATACTTTTATTCTCTTCTACAACTTTCCTCACTAGTTCACAATTATACTTTATTAAATCATAATTAACTTTTTTTCACACCATTTTACAAAATTCAAAATAGTCAACCCTTTTTAATACATCATTTTTATATATTTTAATATTCCTTTTTTCTTCATAAATTGCTTTGTTTCAAAAGACATTTACTGATCAAAGGCTGTTTTTACTACTAGTTATCTTTGTTGCAGTTTTTAAAATAGTATCCATTATTTTTGTATTGACTTCATTCATATATGAAGCTTGTTAAAAATCTGTTAATATGTGAAAACAATTTTCAAGTTATAATTTAAATTTATTGGAATGTTTCTGAAAATTAAGAATATTGAACTGTAAATATTGTTTTTTCTTAATACTTTTGACTCTCTAGTTTTGCATAAACATGTATTTTACATCTTATTAATTGATGATCATTTCGTGTGTTGAATTTATTTAAAACATTACAATCTTAAAATACATATTTTCTGTTAGTCAAAATATAATATAATCCTAATATATTTTCATCTGAATTTTTTTGTATCCATTTTTATTTAACTTTTTTTTTTTCAAAAAAAAAGTTAATATAAATTTTTCTTTTTTCACAAACTCCACAAGTCTATAGCACTTTACCATTTCTATCACAATAATCAAATTTATCTTCACCACTTTCATCTTTCAGTTGTTTACTGATTCTAGCATTAAAATTCCTCATTATAATTTTAAAATGTTGTTTGTCTGATCAAAAGTTTTTGGTACATTCATGTAAAAACCTCTACTTCATCATCATAATGAAAACATGATGTGACATAAATCTCAATTATCTTTCTTTGATATATGTTATTAAGTTGAAAAATGAATGATACTACTCTGTTTGATACACCATCAATCTCCACAATGTTGTTCTTCCATTTTGTATTTATAATAAATCCTACTCCACTTGTATTTCCAATGTTTGTGCCTTCATAGAATAACACATGTTCATTTGTAAATCAATTGCCTTTTCACATTTTTTTAACTTACCAAAGTCCAATCATGTCCCATTTAATATGAGACAGTTCTTTCTTCAATTCTTGCAATATTCCATCATGTAAAACTGTTATGCAGTTAGACATACCTAAATAAAATGTCATCATCAAATGGAAGTTTGGGTCCACAAGCAGGAGATTTTTATCACATTTGGTTTTTATCCACTACCACTGCCATGGCTAGTGCCTTTCAGCTTCCTGTGACTTAGATGTATGATTCATTTTTTGTCTGTCGTTATTGTAAATATCTTTTAAAACTTTTTTTATTCACACACACACACACACATTAGTTCTGCCTTCAAAATTTTCAACTGATTACAGTTAAGTGCTATCAGGCATTATAAAAAAGAACCACGACGTTTCTTGAGCTTAAATTCAGGTAAAAAGCTAATAAACTTACCACGCCAGTTAATGCATGTTGGTGAGCAGCCCATTTATTTTTGTACACATGTTTTTCTATCTCCAGAAAATGGATGTTAATTTACATACGCATTTACATACATTACCATTTATCAATATCACAACAATGATGTAAAATCTGTTTTGGCCATGAATACGAGGGACAAAACTTCGACAGCATTAGATCTGCATTAATTTATTTTGATGGGTTTTTTTTATCATTAACAGCTTCTTCCCAACGTGTTAAAGCGCTTGTATATACTATTTTGTACACTATATAAATAATCACTTATTAATAAAAGCTGCGTTGACAAGAATGCATCGAGTAAATATTAAATAATTGCCTTGTTCAGTTCCTTTAAGGCCTCCAAGAAGAATCAAAAAGTCGGTTAACAACAAATTTCTTTTTGCAGATAATTAAAATTATCCCAAATTTAAAATTAAAAGTTTTATTAATAATGTTGATAATGTAAAGGATAAATAAAAATATGATTTTATTTGTTTGCCTTTTAAATTCTTTTTATATAAAATTTTAAGCAAGAATATTAATTTATTTGGTAATAAAAAATTGCTTTGAAGAGGTGTATTCTGTTGAATAATTTATTCAGTAATACAAAGGAGATTTTTGATAATAATGTTATTCCTGGAATAGTGTATATTATCTTTGGGTTGTAATTCAGAATATTCTAAGTTTAAATGAAAGCATAAAAAATTCATAAAAATAGGTTTAAAAGAAATATTTTAATTCTGCTTTATACTTCAATAAAAGAGATGCAGGTTGTAGTATTAGATTTGATAATGCTAATGTTGTCTTCTTTAAAAGAAATGAAATTAAAAGAAAAATTAAAGAACCTTGATTATTGAAATTTTATAATATTGAAGCAATTAACTTGTTTAAAAATTCTTTTAACACTAAAGGTGTTTGTTATGTAATTGGCAATTATGGGAAATATATATATATATATATATATATATATATGTGTGTGTGTTGATATGTTTTTTTATTCCTTTGAATTTGAGATGTCTTCTTTGGCAGGGAAACCATTGTTTGTGTTACTGATTTTTTTTTGCTTTGACTTGTTTAATTTTGAATTTGGGATAATTTAAATTATTTTATTGACTAGTTTATCATTAGGTTTTGTTTCACTACAATAAGAAGTACTTTCCTCAGAACTTCTTTCTCAAATCATAACAATGTGTGTGGTGAGATCTAAAATCATAATTTTTTTTCCTCATTCTCAAATTCTATTGGTTGAGATGTTTAAAAAAAACATTTTATTCTCCAATAGCTTTACCAAAATATTGTTAATTTTCTTTTAATTCATGCTTTTCATTCATTCTCTTAGCTCTTTTAATATAGTTTCCTTTATAAGTCTCTGGTCCTAATGTTTAATTTTTGCCAGAATACGTTTTTATTAAAATTAATGTTATGGATAATTGATTTAATGTGTGAATAAATGGTTGGTAAATTAGATTATTTTCTAACTAGCAAAATGTGCACTTCATTTTTTATATTTATTCTATAATTGGTCTATCCAATATATGAATGTAAACAAACTCTACATGGAATATGTTATAAACCACAAATTGGAAAAACCAATCATAGAATAAACACAAGAAAGAAAAAACACATTATGGAATTTACAGAAAAATATAATTTGTCCGGCATTTATTCACATTAAATTGACTAACCATGGCATTAATTTTAATAAGACACATATTTTGGTAAAAACTGAACAATATGACTAGGAACTGCTAAGGAGAGCTATAGAGATTTTTAAAAGATTTAAGAGCATAAATAAAAAGGGTGAATTAAAGAAAATTGATAATATTTCGACAAAGCTAATGGAGGATAAAATATTTTTTTAAACTTCTCAACCAACAGAAATTGAAAATGAAGAGAAAATAACAAAGAAAAAAAAGATTTTAAATCTCACCACAAACATTCTTATGATTTGAGAAAAAAGAAGCTCTGACAAAAGTTACTTGTTATTGTACTGAAATTTCAGCTATTTAGCTATTATATTTTATTACATGAAAGCTCCTGGAAATAATACTATGAATTTATCATTTATTCATGAGTATATATATATATATATCACAACTACCCCGAATCTAAAATTAAACCAGACCAGCATAAAAATAATATTAAAACACAACCTAAGGTTTCACTGCTACAAGCAGACTTCTCAAGTGTAAAGAACTACAAAAAAACTACACAATATATATATATATATATATATATATATATATATATATTTTTAATAGTATATATATATATATATATATACTATTAAAAACTACCCACAAATCCATTCACTTCCCATCCACCCTTAATATTAAAAGAACTCTTAAATAAGTTAATTGCTTCAGAATAATAATTTTTCAATAATAAAGACTCTTTAATTCTTCTTTTGATTTCATTTCTCTCAAAGAAGACAACCTTAGCTTCATCAAAATCAATAGTGTGGCCTGTATCTTTTTCATGGACATACAAAGCAGAACTAAGATATCTATTTTTAACTCTACTTTTATGAACCTTTATTCTTTCATTTAAACTCAAACTACTCTGACCTATGTAAACCTTCTTACAAAATAAACAAGGAATAAAATATACTACACCAGGAATAGTCTTTCTATCAAAAACTTATTTTGTATTATTTAATAAATTATTCAATGTAACACCCCCTTTCCAAGCAATTTTCTTATTTCCAAACAATTTACTATTTCTACACACAATTTTATAAGAAGACAATTTAAATGGCAAAGAAATAAAATCATATTTTTCTTTAACCTTTACATCCTTACAAATATTACTATTAAATAAAATACTTTTAACAAATTTATCAGAGTATCCAACACTCAAATAATCTTGAAATATCAATTTTATAAAGATTATTTGAGTGTTGGATATTCTGATAAATTTGTTAAAAGTATTTTATTTAATAGTAATATTTGTAAAGATGTAAAGGTTAAAGAAAAATATGATTTTATTTCTTTGCCATTTAAATTGCCTTCTTATAAAATTGTGTGTAGAAATAGTAAATTGTTTGGAAATAAGAAAATTGCTTGGAAAGGGGGTGTTACATTGAATAATTTATTAAATAATAGAAAAGAAGTTTTTGATAGAAAGACTATTCCTGGTGTAGTATATTTTATTCCTTGTTTATTTTGTAAGAAGGTTTACATAGGTCAGAGTAGTTTGAGTTTAAATGAAAGAATAAAGGTTCATAAAAGTAGAGTTAAAAATAGATATCTTAGTTCTGCTTTGTATGTCCATGAAAAATATACAGGCCACACTATTGATTTTGATGAAGCTAAGGTTGTCTTCTTTGAGAGAAATGAAATCAAAAGAAGAATTAAAGAGTCTTTATTATTGAAAATTTATTATTCTGAAGCAATTAACTTATTTAAGAGTTCTTTTAATATTAAGGATGGATGGGAAGTGAATGGATTTGTGGGTAGTTTTTAATAGTATATATATTGTGTAGTTTTTTTTTGTAGTTCTTTACACTTGAGAAGTCTGCTTGTAGCAGTGAAACCTTAGGTTGTGATTTAATATTATTTTTATGCTGGTCTGGTTTAGTTTTAGATTTGGGGTAGTTTTGATTTTATATTGACTAGTTTAGCTTTATGCTTGTAATGTTTATATATATATATATATATGTGTGTGTGTGTTTTACCAAAAACACCAGCAAGCGTATGTTTACATAAACGTCAGAGCAAGCATTCACTATCTCTAACTTTAATTCCACTTTCAATACAAGCGTTAGCAAGTTTTTAACTTGCTTTTTGTTTTTCATATATATATATATAATTTATTTTTTTAGTGTGCTGAATGTTTCTTATATAAGAATTTGAAATAGGATTTTTCAATCTATATTCAGTCCACTACATCTTACAAAAATAATACCCAAGACGCATGCAAAAGAGGTAAATGGTCACTAATTTATGAATTTCATGTACAACCAGCATCCATCAGTTCGACCAGATTATAATCTCTCACACATATATACCATCAGTATTTGTCTTCTATTAAGATAGCAGTTCTTTAAACTTTAATGAATATACTTCAGTATTCTCACTCTTCCAACTATTCAACAATCCACTTCACCGAAAAACCAATGATGACATGCTTAAAGCATTTGGTAGATTAGATATTGTAATTCTGTCCATGTAGTCAAGGATATTACTGGACCATTACATATTCATATGTTAATACAAAATGGATGGGATGAACTAAACTGAATAAATAGGCTGATTACATGCTGTCTTGAAAATAGATTACATCTATAAGTTTAGCCCATCTCTTTTCCATTAATATATGGATACATAATGGTCTGATAAAATGAGAGGTTAGATTGACATAATGTCTACATGGGGATGACTATATCAAATCCACCAAGGGTTTTGAGCATTCAATCATTGATTTTTAATAAAATAGACAGTCGAGTTCTTAAAAGAATGAGAAGCTTAAAGCATGACCATTAAAATTTAAGGAATTCTTATCTTAATATAAGATGAACCCTGATTGTATATATGTGTGGGAGATTATTATCTGTCCCAACGAATGAGATCTAGTTCTGCACAAAACATATTTGGAGATCATCTATCTTTTTGTCATGTATACTGTCATGGGTGTCAGTTGTTTGAGATTTAGTGGAGGATGAATTTAGGCTAAAAAATTCTAAGTTGAAATCTCTCTCTTTACTTATATAAGAAATATTCAGTACACTGAAAGAATAGGCTAATTACATATTGCTTTGGAAATAGGTTACATCTATAAATTCAGACCATTTTTCTTCTATTAGAATATGGATATGTAATAGTCCAATAATATGAGGGCTTCATTGGTGTAATGTCTACAAGAGTATGACTTCAATATTAAGTCCACCAAGGTTTTTGAATGTTCCATCATTGGTTTTTCTATGAAATGGATGGCTGAATAGTTGGAATGGTGAGAAGATTGAAGCCTGTTCATAAGATTATAAAAACTTCTGTCTTAATATATGCTGAACACTGATTGTATATATGTGTGGGAGATTATGATTTGGCACAAACTATTGAGGGCTGGTTCTGCATAAAATACATATATTGACAATTATCTATTTTTTTGCATGTATGTGACCATGGGTGTGAGTTGTTTGAAATGGAGTGGAGGACAAATATATATAGACTGAAAAATCATGTCTAAATTTCTCTACTTATATATGTGTACAATATTTAAATATATGTACATTGTCTATACTAAACTTAGTGTAATTATAAGGGACTTGGATTTGAACTTTTAAGTTCCCTACAACCTATCTATAGAATGGTTGTAAATACCTTATGTGTATATTTATATAAAAAATTGAATTTGAATTTTTATTTACTTCTGTGTATTATTTACTATACTTTGTAATCATGCATTTGAATGAAATCAATATATTATATAGTATTTTTTTAGATATTACACTTCTCATCCTTTCATAAAACTACAATGTTTCTTTGAATTTAAGATTTATCATTAGTTATCAAAATATCAAGAAAATGAATTGCCGCTACAATGACTAGCAACCTAATACTCTATTTTATACACATTAATCTATCATATATATTCATTATAGCAAGGAGTAGGCAAATATTATTGTTTTAAATCTGTAAATTAAATGTTCAATTTGACTTTATGCATCTCAAATTTTCAGATAATAATTTTAGAATTTCTTTAAATAAAATTCTGTGCATTACATTTTGTATATTTTTATGAATATATTTGCATATATGTTGTAAGACTAAAATTGCAGACAATCTACATCATCTTTTTTTTTAATAATTGCGGTTTTGTTGTTATTTATAGATTTTTCAATATTTGAATAAATCAATATAACTTTTTGCCATCACTTTTTTTCAGTGATTATAGATTCTTTCACTCTTTTTTTGTTTGTTTTTTATTACAGTATCTTTTTTAATACATTGTACAGGCTTAAACCTGCATTTATATATGTAATATGTGCGGGATTCGAACTCAGACTTTCACACGACCCACTACTCTCAGTGCCATCTTATTTGGCTGACCCACCTGATCATACACATATTGAAAAGATAAATAATCACCAACATACATATGTAATGCTAAACCAGCAATCTGATTGCTGGTTTAGCATGAAATACATATATTGGTGATTATTTATCTTTTCAACATGTGTGATCAGGTGAGTCAGCAATATGAGATGGCACTGAGAGTAGTGGGTCGTGTGAAATTCTGAGTTTGAGTACCTTTTTTAATAATTTTTTTTCTTGGCTTAAAATTGATCAGTTAGATCTTAAAATATCCATGAAAGTATAAAATGTCAGTAAATATCAATTTTATCATATTATTCTGTATTTATTCAAAGCTAAATCTATAAAAAAAAAAACGTTTCAAAATAATAATGCCCCAAGACATGTAGATCATATTAAGTAAGTCTGATTGTTTAGCAATCAATGTTAACTTTGCTTGTAAAATATTCATTAAGATGTATTTTGCATTTAAATAAAACATTGTTTTTATTAAAAGTGTTAGAGATTAAGTGATTATAAGCTTTATTGATTTGATGAAAGATATAATACCAAAAATGATTTCAGTTTATAAATACAGTATTTACTATTTTATTATATTTATAAAGCACAGCATAGTTTGGAGAAATGACAGACTAATAGGCTTAAGGACTTAGGTTCCAAGGATCACAGCTCAATATCTATCTTGTTTGCAGTTCGAAGTATCATGTGAATTTTCATGTCATAAATCTATTTCATTATATTAGACATTTACAAATATAAATAATATCAAATCTAAAATGAAGCCGGACTTATTAATTGGTTCATGTTTCAGCCTCCCATATGTCTTCATTATCAATAAAGAAATATGAAAGATTATGATTCAAGCTACTTTAAAAATGTTGATTTAGTACTTAAATAAATCTTGAGAGTCAGTTATCCATTTCAGATATCACTATTAATTAATTAAAATATGAGGTTGAATAAAAATTTTAAGTTCATTTAAAATATCACCCACAGGAAAAAAGGAAATGCAGTGGATTTATTATTCCAAGTGATTGCCTACAAAACTAATTAAATATATTAATCTTTACTCGAAATTTAAAGGGTACGTCTGGATTAAAATTTATGAGACTTCAATCTCATAAATGATTAATAATAACTATTAAAGTAGTTATCTAAAGAGGATATTATAGTATGTGTAAATGCAAATAATTTAACATATATACATTGAATTATATATAAAAATTAATTAAATTTTTATAAAAGACATATTTATGAAGTAATTTTTATTAACTAAACTAATTAACTACTATTTGGTCAAAATTATTTGTACACCACCTCAGTTAATTTATTTTGTAATTAAAACAGATCTATCTAACTTTTGGCAAGGAACATTTTATAAAATGTACGTTAAAATTCCATTTTAACCTATAAATAATATTAAAAATATTTTACTATGTGAAAATTTTCGTTTGTTTTTTTTTTTTTTTTATTAGAATAAATCACAGCCAGATGCAGTAAGACAAAAAGCGTTAACATTTTAAAGTCTTATTAATATCGGAATGTGTTTTTTCATCATAAAATAATAAGCGAAAATTTTCATATATTAAAATATTTTCATTACTTACATCCATTCAAATGATAAAATTATATAAATTGTAACAGTATAAAAAAAAGAGCAATGGGAAGAGCACTGCTAAGCACCTAAATTGATGTACCAATCTGTCACAAAATACAAATGAAATAAGATACAACAGAAATTCTTTGATATGTCCTATGAATTGAGGCATCAAGTTATAATGGTGTAAAATTACCAAGAGATAGAGACTCTTCAAACTAAACTAAATGTTTGGAATTTATAATGATAAAAAAATACTGAGACAAATAAAAAAATTAAAAGACTGTTTGTACGTTCAGATTTCAAAACCCTAATTTATACCAATACATTAACTGAGAATAAATAGATAAAAATAAAGAATGCTATCTTATATTACATCCAGTAGATTGTAAAACAAGATCTCAAAATAGCACTAACTAAATACTTAATGAATACATATGCATATTAAAGTTTGTAGTATTATATCACTTGACAAATTAATTCAGACTAACATAGACTTCAAATCCAATACAACCAATCAGAGAATAAAAACATTTTATAGAAAACTCAGAAATAAACAGCCTAAAGACAATATGAAATATCTAACAATTCCTTTTATGCCTAATGTATTATCAATATTGCAAAAAAAAATTGTCTAACAATTTCAAGTTTACCTTCAGAACTCCTCCCAGTACTAACTGACTAATAAATAATTCAAAAGATAAAATAGAAAAAGATCAAGCCCCTCATGTGGTCTATAAAATGGCATGCTCTCAATTAGGCTGCCAGGCATCTTACTATAGTGAGACTCAGGCTAACCTTAATACAAGAATTTACTAACACATGTATGCATACAACAGAGTTCTTCTGGGACCACCAAGCAGCTACAGGCCATGTATTCGAACTCAGTTCTGCCCAAATAATTTATACAGAGAAGAGTGATGGCAAAAGAAAAGTTAAAGAAGCTTTTTACATAGAAAATGATCTCAGTGCCATTAATAGAAGAGAGGCATGCTTTGTTCTCTCCAAACAATGGACTAACTAATTAAAAATTCAAACTCATTTCCATATGTGTACAATAAATCACAACAGTCTTCATTCACAAAGCTATGAATATGAGATTCCAACATTAAATCTTGAAAGCATTAAGCAAACCTATTATACATTATAGTATAATTATAGCTTCACTCTTTAATGTGAAATAAGTGGCATATTTATAATTATAATAGAATAAAGAAATAAGGGTTTAGTAAGCTTTTATAAACAAGATGCTATAAAATTCATGTTGGTATAATATTCAAAAATTACTGTTAAATTTACGCACTGTTTATTTTCAAATAACTCTTAGTTTTCTTTGTTTTAAATTGTTATATTCAAAAGCATGAAAATATTAAGCTCGATAACTAATATAAATTTAGTACAAAATTTATTAGAAGTTTTGATCTCAATGAGTATTCCTGATAATATTGAATTAACCTTGTTTAATTGTCAAATACCAGTTTAATGACAATATTTATATTACTCAATAGTTAGATCGTGTTTATCCATGCTTATTTTTTTATATAAATTATGATTACTATACTTTATATTTGTTAATGTAAATAAACCCAAAATTCAAATGTAATAAGCAATAATGATAATTTATTTACAAATTCCCAATAAAATAAAATTAAAATTATGAGTATATTATAAAAATTATAATTATAATACTATATGAGTTGTGTACATTTAAACTATCAAAACATGCTAGACAATAAATGCATTCCAGACATTAGAGGAAAATATTCATCTATATAAAATAAGTCTTAATTTGTTGCAGTTTGACCATTATACAGATGCTGAATAAACTTAAGTTATTAAGCAAAAATTTATTTTAATCACTAATCATAAAATGTAAAAGATTATTATGAATTTCTTTTAATTATGAATCCATTTAAATATGCATTCACATATAAAATGTATGTGAAAATGTCACTCTTAAATATAATAGTAATATTAAATCATAAATAAACCTAATTGGCCCTTTTATTGACACATATATTAAGCATGAATTCAGACAAATATTATTTTCACGATTGACTTTATTTGACAATACTTGGTTTTCATATAAATTTCATTAATTTGCTCCTTAGTGAGAATTTCCACAAGCTTTATACTGTAATAAGCATATTTTTCTATATACATTATATAAATTTTAGTTCAAAAAAAATTCCATAGATGGCAAAAAAATCAAAAAAATCCTCAAAACAATAGAATTTAGCTCCACCCTGACAAGTTCCTTTACTGTATTCTGACAGGTATTTGATGTCATGATTTTTACAACATTGTTTAAAGAAAATGGTTTGAATAACCATAAATGTGTTTATTTATGAAATCATTACAATTCTAGATATTTTTATGCAATAATTTATACAATATTTATTAGAAATCAAAATATAAATTAATAATTTATTTAGAATGAAAATACTTTATTTTCAAAAATAGAATGTTATATTAGCAAACAATGCAAATCTACTCTGTAGCTATTTAGAAGCTTATCTTTCTATGTTAGCAATCTAATTATAATAATAAGTATGAAATTATCATAAGTTTGCAATAAGTATTGAACATTTTTAAACTTTGAAAGCATATTTTATCAGATATAAGAGGAATACATAAATATCTATTCAGATTTTTAAGTTGATTCTGTAAAATGAAAATAATCTTTTTACAATCTTATTTTTTTAATATTTATAAAAACAAAACATGAACATTTAAAATTTATGTCAGCAGTAAACAAAAGTATCTAACAAACAAACTCAAAAATATTATTTACTGATAAATAATAATTATTTAATCTTAAATTTTATGTTGAATCTGAAAACAAAAAAACACCAGTGAGTTCATAATTATCAGTTTATTTTTCAATATGTTACTAATCCATAGGCATGAGATGTAGATAAAAATACACATATATAGGTTTACATTGAACATTTTATTAGCATTTTATAATTCAATTATTCCACTAACAAGTAATCATTATCTCTATATCCTTGACAATACATTAACTTTATTTGTTGGCAATCACATATGTAATTATCAGGCATATAGATGCTATAACCAATGATATATTCCATTTTTATGTTGTTTTAAAGCTAAAAAAAATCAAATTTGTCCTACAGGATAAAAATTCAGTTTTTATCTATCCTCTCATCATTTTATTTTCTCTAAAGCATTCCTAAAATATTTATATGGCATATCCAAAAAATATTTATTGTAAATAAAATATTAAGCAAATATAACATTCATTACAATGATCAATTCACAAAAAGTACAAAAGAAACAAGTAATAAGAGAGCCAATTTAATATCATGGGCTTATTTATACTATTTTCTTATATACATGTTAATGAGGTCATTACATTAAATTCCATTGTTATTAATATGCTCAAGTTCATCTCTTCTATTTACAAAAATATTTCTCTTTTATTGGAATCCCATTTTTCTTTTACAGACTATGAAATGTCTCCAACAAGATGTCTTCTTAAAATTTTAGTTTGAAAACATGCTTTTTAAAATATTATTACAACAATAACTTTTAAATCTCTCTTAAAAATATAACAATACATTCAGTTTTATTTTAAAACATTAGTACAAAGATTACCTTTTTCACAATATCTAAAATATTTGTGAATTCAGAATCAGCACATGTACATAAATAAAAACATACACCCACGGTAAAATGTAATCACAGTTTAGCTATTTATATTTATTAAATATAGAGATCCACAATGTTATTTTAAGCCCTAAAAATGTATACCTTTAAATTTAAGTAACTTTGTGCAAGAGTTTAACTTTATCAGTGACTTTTAAAACAAGATACCAAGCATTGCATAATATTTTCTTTTAAAGGATAAAAGAAAAACAGGTTGTGAATTTATTATTCATCATAAAGTAAAAACAGATTGGAATTATTATATTTTCTATTTTGTGTGTGTCTCAATAAAAGATATTAGACATGATATCATCTGACAACTTCAAAACAATAAATAATCATACAAACAATAACTAAATGACAAAACATTTTTAAATATATCTAAATATGACCAGGATGGTTTATATATATATATATATACATATACTTGTATATTTATATATATATATATATATATATATATATATATTTGCTTGTTATGTGCAGAAATGAATTTGCTCTTAATTAAAAAGAAACTGCATGCTTTTTCTTTGAAGTCTTAAAGGTAATGAATTAGAAAATTTTCATAATGTTCACTGCATATGTTCATGTCACTACATCTATTATTATAATGTATATGATTAATATATAGTAATATGCATATGCTTCTAACCAGCATGCATCAGCCAGTATGGTGAGCTTATTACTTTTAAGTTTAAAATCAAAAAGTACTATGGTGTTTTTTCTCAATTGCCTGGTAGTTTTTAATTGAAATATCAGTTGATTTTTTGAAGGTGAAATAAATGTGTATATAAATAAAGATATTTTAAGAGACATTTACAATCATGGCAGACAAACTAAATTATAGTTTTTAATTCCAAGAGATTATAAAGTCACCAGTCAAGGCAGCAGTTGGGGATTACCTAAGAATTCCTTGTAAATCCAGGTGGCTATTTGATGATAACATTTTAGTTATGTATCTTAACTGTATATCATAATCAAGTAAAGGATGATTGTGCAAATTGAAAGAACAATCCAATATTAAATGAGTCATTTTGGGTTTTGTGAAGTTAGAAAACAGGGTGAAGAAACTATTGATTTTAAAGATAACAAAAAATATACTACAAAGACACAAATATTGGAAACACACATAGTGTATAATTTATGGTAAATAAAAAATGGAAGAAGAGAATGATGGTGTATTAGACAGAGTGGTAAGACTAGTTATTTAATTTAATAGAAGATATCTAATTTAAATAATCCAAGTATATGGTCTAACAAGTTCTTATTGTGATAAAGAAGTAAAGGATTTTTATATGGATATACAAAATGGTTTTGATTTAACCAAGCAACATTTTAATAGGGCATGGCAGAATTTAACTCTGGAATTGAGGTATGAAAGTATTGTATGTATATTTCTTTGTAGTTATAGAAATGAGAAAGAAAATAGACTTTGGAGTTTGTAGAAAAAACATGTATTATGAATTATTTCTTTGAAAAAAATGACTTATGGATATGGAAGTATTCAAACAAATAATCAGCAGAATTTGATTATATTTTGACTAACAAAAAAAATTGTATTTGAAGCATTGAAAATTTATAATAAATTCAACACAGTAAGTAATCTTCTATATTTACATGTTAATGCAAAACTAAAAGACAGAAATTATTAAGGAAAATAGGGTTTGTAATTCATGTTCCTAACCTTCAAAAATATTTCAATGAATTTATATTAGAACTTAGAATTTGAAGATGGTTCAGATTTGAATTATTCAATAGGAAAATAACTGATACACTGCTAAAAACTGCAACAAAAATAGATGTAGAACACAGATAGCAGGAAAATGTCTACTGATAACAAACAGTTTATGAAAAAAGAAAGAATATGAAAAGATGTAAAAATGATCTATTAAGAGCAAATGAATATCTAAAATTTTGTAAAATGGTATGAAAATGAATTAATGTTATAAGAAATTATAATAGTAATTTAGCAAGGAGAGCTGTAGAAGAAAGTAAATTTTTCAAAAATAGAAAACAAAATCTTGCTTCAATAAAAAGAAAAGGCAGAACTATTATTAAAAAGAGAGTTGATATCATAAAATGTGTGAAAGAGTTTTATAAAGTATTATAAAGCAACAAAAACATGATAACAAAGTATGCTGTACAATTATTATATCTTCTGAATTGTTCAGCATTTTAAATTAAAAAATTAGACGTAAAATTAAATTTATGAAGACTGTAAAAACTCCAGGTAATAATGAAATTATAATCATATTTTAAAACAAGTGAAAAAATTAAAAAAAATTGTTGACAAAATTATATAGCAAATTTTTAAATAATAAAGATGTATTAGTGATAGAAATAATGTAGTACAAATATTAATATTTTTTAAAAAGTGATAATGGGTTAATATAGATTTATGAATTGTATACATTTTTTGTGAAAACAATTACAACTGTCTGCAATGAATTTTGGACTTTAGCCAACAAAATGAAGAAGCTGAGTTTAAAAGTCGTTTTATAATAATCGATAACGTCTACATATTGGCAGAAGTTATAAAAAGCCCAATAAATAATAATTGTCATTTTGCTTTTGATTTGTTGATTATGTAAAGGCATTTGCTTTTTATATGCATTTTTACTTTGATTAAAGCAGCGGATTGTTGTCTTATCTATCCCCAAAAAAATTTATACTTGTTTTACAAGAAGTATTTTGTGAATTCAAATGAGAAGCTATGGTTGTAAAAGTAAATGAAATAAGCCACTTAGTCTTTCTAGATGATATGGTTGTTTTTGTATATAATGGTTCGGGGCTTTAAGAAATATTGCAAGAAAGAAAGTAGGCTAAAGTTAAATGCTAGAAAATCTAAAGTTATGTTCCAATGGATTTTAGATCTAAAGATAAATAATAGAAAGAACTAAAGTTATATTACAATAGATTTCCTCAAAAGAATAAAATAAATATTGATGAAAATGATTTTAAAAATTATTAATGCACATTGAAACATAATTCATAGGAGTATTTTTGATAAAAATAACATAATATTAAAAGGAACTATTACTATGGGTTTGTAAATAAAGATTTTACCAGTTCTTACTTATTGATTTGAAAATTAGATAGCTACCAGAAAAAAAATAAAGAAACTTCTGACTTAATTAAATATGGAATGATGCATCTTAAAAATAATAAGAGGTCAAAGGCTAAATACATGAGTGAGAGAACAAACAGATATTACTGACATCATTAAAGCAATTAAATATTTAAGCAGAAGAAGACTGCATATATATTGCTAGAAATGATGGTCATAGATGGATAGTTGAAATCTTGAATTGATTCCAAGAGATTGTAAAACACTTAGAAAGAAATCAGATGTGAGATGGAAGGATGAATTAAAAAATTTTACTAGTGTGATGTAGAGAAAGCAGGCTAAGGCTTGTAAAAATTGGATTAAACATGAGAATCATTCATCTTGAAGATAATCAATAATAGTTGAAAATGATTATGATGATGGTATATGTGTGGAGAAAGACAGATTGAGAAAATATATTAGAAAATGAGTATATTGAAAATTTTAACCATTTTATAAATATCTCAGTCCACATTCCTAATGCCAAAAAACATATTGCTCAGTACTTTTAATAGAAATATTTTCATAATTTAAAAGAAATGTGTATGTGTTTTTTAAATACTTTTAATAAATGTGCTTATTCATTAATTACTTATATGCTTAAAAAGAAGGTACAATTTAATGACAACACATTTCTTTAAACTACAGAATAAAGTAGGAAAAAATCTATGATGAGATTGATAAAAAGATACTAAAAGCAATATAGTGGATGGAAAAAAGCACTAACATCATTGAAAAAATAAAATTGCTTAAATGAAGATGGGCTAAAATTTTCACCATAAAAAACATCAAATGTACAAGCAATGGTTCTGTACAAAAATTACCTTAGTCTAGAAAAAAATGCATGTGCCATTGATAGAAGAGATAAGAATATGTTTTAGCTTGATATGAAAACTAGAAATGGGGACTCAAAAAAAAAGATTAAATTCTGATATTTTCATTGTGCCATAATTTAATAATGGTTTGTATGACATGTTTTAATGGTTTATATGATTATAAAAAAATTAAATGACTGAAGTGGAGTTGGCCTGGACATATTGCTAGAAGAGATTATAATAGATGGACAATTGAAATCTTAAACTGGAGTCCAAGAGATTGTAAAAGACACAGAAAGAGACCACATGAGAGATGGATGAATGAAATAAGAAAGTGTTTAGAGGTGTTGTGGAGAACAGAAGCTAAAAATCAGAGAAGATAAATTGAACGTGGAGAGACCTTTATCTTGCAATGGATAGATAATGGTTGATTATGATGATGATGATTATGAAATAAAGTACTTTAATGATTTCCAAAGTGATAGCATTTATTTATTTGCTTATAAAAAATATTTACTAAATTAAATAAAGTAATAACATTAGTATCCTGTACTATATTTGTTTAACATATTTTGTGAGTATATGTAGACTCTGAATAAAATATTGCTTTTTAAATTTATTTATAACAATGAAGATTAATAAATTTTCTATATTGAATTCTCTTCTTTGTCAAAAATGAGATGCATTTATTAAAATCAGCTAGCTATTAACACTGACTAATAAATGAGTATTTATGTAATCTTAGTAACAGTGCAAGCTAAAGATAGAAAGCTGTTCCAACATTCAAAACGTGCAAATTGATGAACCTGATGATGACCACCTCTTTTTATTATTCCTCTATGAGAGATTAATGCTGAGGAGGAATTTTCATTTTTAAAAGACTTTTATATTTATTAATATATGTTGTATTAGTATTAAGAAACATTCAAATGGTCAAAATGCCACGTTAGTAAGCTAAAAAATTGCAAAAATGATTATATACCAAATTCTTTTTTATACAGAACAAATGTATAAAATATTAATTGGCTACAATACCAAAGATATAGTGGGATTTTAATGCAGGATGTTTAAATCTTAATTGAACACTTAGTTGATATATAATAATAGGATGATTTGTATTTCATGTCTCCTCAAAAATAAAGTTTTTTTGCAAATATTTATTAACTTCCTAATGTGAAACAAACACTTGTGTTAGCATTTTTGTTTTGTAATCAATATTCTGCAGTAATATATTATAAATGGGAACATTTTCGTATACTATATTTTCTTGTTTTTTAAATTTATGGAAATGTTCTTGTTGTCAATATCCTTGAATTCTAATCTATAATTTTGTGCAATGTAATAAAATCCTGAAAATGATAATGGCCTGCTATGCTAATCTCTTAACTGATACATTATGCCAGGCTACAGAAATGATTTTTTTATTAATTGAAAAAAGAGCCTTTGATGCATTTAAGGCTTTAGATGTGCCTGCATTGTAAATTCCCAATGCTGATCCATGTAATCTTGTTGTGTTATTACTATATGATTATACACATAAAATATGACAGATGGTTATTTAGCAACATTCATCAACCAGTATGGTGAAACGATTGTCTTTTGATCTCTGAGTTTAATATCCAAAAGCATCATGATCTTAATGATCAGTTGCCTGATAAGAAACTCAGAATACATGTGTTTGTAAATAAACTTGTTTTCTCAATAGATACCCACAATCTGGCAGAAGAAACTAAAGTATGGCCTTTTATTCTTAGCCAAGGCAGCAATTTGTGATAAAAGTCAGAAGTTGTTAAAAATTCTCTGATTATGGACTGAATGATCCATTCAGTAATGTTCTATGTTCTTTTATTTCAATACATACAACTGGAGATCATTTTCAAGTAAAGAAAGATTACAGGAAGTGGAAGAACTGTCTAATATTAAAATTAATATTGTTGGACTTCATGAAGTTGAAGAAAATATGAAGAGACAATTAATTTAGAAAAAGTGGATATTTTATAGAAGTACAAGTGGAGTAGATTTCACTATAAATAAAAGGTGGAAGAGCAACATTGTCCAAATTGATGATGTATGAGACAGAATGACAGAATTACTTATTATTCGAGGAAGATACCAAATGCAAATAATTCAGATTTATGCTCCAATGTGTATTTATTGTGATGAAGTTAAAATATTATATTGGTGTACAAAAAGCTTTTGTTTGGATCTAACAACATTTGAAAATAGTCATGGAAGATTTTAATATTGGAATTGATAAATGATCGAAAGATCAAAGTGATGTGAGTAAATTTGATTGTGATTCAATCAGTGAGTGAAAACTCAGTTCCTAGTGTTTTCAGAAAAAAAAACCTTTATATTAATAATTCTGCTTTTGAAAAATGTGCTAAATGAAAATAAACAAAAGTACATCAAAATAAACATGCAGCAAAATTTAATTGTATTTTGACTAAATGTAACTATGAATTTCAAAATTGTAATGTTTTTAATAAAATCAACACGGGAGGTGATCATTAATCAGTGAGATGTATGATTCAAGTTAATGCAAATCTGTAAAAACAAAAATTATTAAAAAAACACTATTTATATTGTATATTTCTAATTTTCAGAATTATTTTAATGATTTTAAATTAGAAATTGCAAATAAGATAATAAGGAATTGTTAAGAAGTCAAGATAAAATAAGTAGTAATATAATTCATAAACTATTAACAACTGCAATAGAAATAGATGGTACAAAAAGCATCATTTGAAAGTAAAAAGCAATTTATGAAGAAAAAGAAATAATGTAAAATCTATAAAAATGATTTATTAAGAAGGACTGAATGTTTAGAATTTTGTAAAATGGTAAAAAAAATAGTTAAAATCTGAATATAAAAATATAATTGTAAATTAGCAAAAAAAAAAGGTAGAAAAGAGAATAAAAGTCTCAAAAATGTAAACTAGCATTTTAGTATTGTTAGGAAATTTACATTTACAAAAGAAAAGTTAAAATTATTACTAAAAAGAGAGATAACATCATAAAGTGTGGTGAAAATTTTTATTAAAAAATTATGTAGTAATAAAGAACAAGAAAAAGTATTTCCTATAGATAATACATCTTCTGAATGGTCCATTTTAAATAAAAAAGTAATACATGGTGTAATTACAAACAATATCTTAAAATAAATTGGTGAAGAAATAGAAAAATTGTTAGCAAAGATATAGTAATGATCCAGTAAACAATATGGACATTTTTGGTCATTTGTAACCATCTGTTGTCTAAAAATATTTTGATATTTATCATTTTATTATATATTATTATTTTGAGATATTGATCATTTATTAACAATTATTAGTTATTACATCTTATTAATTTACTCATATGGTTATTTGATAATATTTTATTATTCACTTTACATGATTGACTTTTTTATTTAATGCCTCCAACTTCAGATCACACATTCAAGCAGAGAGATAGAATATCATAGATAGATTAACCATCAATGATAACTATGGCCAGATCAGGGCTACACAAATGGACAACCTTGACTATCTTTCCTGACCATAACACTCTTCCATACATCTTGAACAACACATCATCCAAAGCACTTTATTTGTGCTAAGGCCAAATCTCACGTGCTATTTAACCATAGATAATATATAGCTGGCATGCCCAGATGACAGGCATATGAACTCACCACTTACAATCTACCCAGGCTAATTCACAATCTTATTCAGGAGACTCAGTGCAGTACTAATTAACATGGGAAAAATATTTCTAATCTTTAAATTACTGGTGATGCAGTTAAAAGAGAGAGAGAGTATAGACTAAGCAATAGCTAAGCAAACATTTTTATTCACTCACACACACATTTAAATAAATATAACACAGAAAATAGATGAGCATGCATTAATCATTAATAATTCAATATTTCTAATGTGCATTGTAGTTCATTTCATTAAAAAATACATGTCTAGACAGTTTATGATTGAAAAGGTATATTTACATAAGTTTTTTATTAAGTTAAAATGAAGTCATCTTTCTGCAGTTGACTTTTTTTGTTTATGATTTCCAACTGGCCAGCATTTTGATCTCCAATGATGGCTTCATGTGTTTTCTTCCATGCTTCTGACAAACAATGGGAAAGACAGAGTATGCTGCAGCATCTATATTATGTAGAGGCATCGATTCCAGGTGAAAGTAATTGATGGAGCTGAAAACCTGGTGTATGAAGTCCAGCCATGCATTACAAAGGTTTTCTAACAATGCATGTTACTACTTATGTGGCTTCTATGTTTATATTTTCTGCAGCAGTAAGGACTGGCTCTCACTGCTAATATCAGTGATGTATGCAATTATTGCCACTCTGCTAATTGAAACTGAAAACTTGGAAACAAACTTGGAAAAAACTTGAACTGAAACTGAAAACTGGAAACAATAGACTAGCTGCCTTTTTATACCTAACTCTTCTATTGTTTATTTTTTATCATAATTTTAATTTGGTTTAATTAATTTTACATTTTTATCTATTTTTTTAGATTCATCTACTATCTTATCACATTCCTGATGATGAAATAGTTTGCAAGAGAACTTTCTTTTTACAAATTAATACTATTGTCAGTTTTATTTTAAAATATTTCACATTTATTTACTCTTTTAACATTTACTTTTTTTAAAAAAAATTCATTTATAAAAAGAAGAGTGGGTTTTTAAATCCTTATCTGTCATGATTCTTTTTCCCCACCCTATTCTTAATAAACAGTTTTATACCAAAAAATGATGCAATCTTTTATTTTATTAATTTCATTTTTACAAATCTATTTTTTTTTTCAAACTATTTTTCATTTTTTTTAATTTGTTTATTTATTTTAAATTATAAAATATGTAAGACAGATAGACATATATGTGTGTTTTTGAAACATATATTTCATGATCACTACAATATATACAAAATGTCTAATTGTAAAGATGTAGAAGGTGATTGAAAAAAGACAGTACTAATATCATTATATCAAAAAAATAATTAAGAGAATATATGAAATTATAGACCTATCAGTGTTTATAAGTTTTATATATGTTTATCAAGATAAAAATCCTAGCCAACTTTAAATTTTATCTAATGAAAAGATCAAATTAGATTTAAACATGGTCTCCTTACAGTGGATTATATCCAAGTAATGGGTAAAGTTGTAGAAAAGACCAATGGGTATGAGTTACCTTATGCTTTCAATCTGTAGATTATAAAAAGGCATATGATTATATAAGCATTTCTTTAGTAATAAAGCATTGTTCCATCAAGATATAAACTTAGGTTATTGTCATACTCTGAAACATATTTATCAAAATGCCACAGTAGTGATTACATTACATAATTATAGTAGAGAAAGTGAATCTCCAAAACATTTTATAGTAGTTTTGCAATAAATATTTTCAAGATTAAAATGGGATATTTAAGGAGTAAAATTAAATGGAGATTATTTAAATCATCTAAATTTTGCAAATGAATTGTTTGCAGATAATGCCTTAGGGCTTCAGAAAACATTGCAAGTATTATCAGATGAAAGACTAATTATAAATGCTAAAAAGACTAAAATAATGTTCAATGGATTTTCTGAAACAAAAAGAAAAAAAAATTGATAATAATGAATAAGAAAAAATCAACAATTACAAATGCCTTGGCCATATTATTAATACCAAGATAATATAATGAATAAAATTTATCATAGGATTAACTATGTATGGAGTGCTTTTGATAGAAATAATATTAAAACAAATATTTCTATATGTTTAAGCAGTGAGATATTTAATAAATAGATTTTGCTAGTGGTTACTTATGGATATGAGATTTGGATAATTAATAGAAGAGTAATTCAGAGACTGTACACTACTCCAAGTATGAGATGTATGTGAGAAGTAGCAAGAAGGGATCAAAAATGAAATATATGGGTGAGAAAATAAATAAGTATTATTAACAACATTGAAAAAATTAAGGGACTGAGGTGGACCTGGAATGGAAATTTTGTTAGAAGAGATGATAATATTTGGACAGCAGAAAATGATTATATGTAAGATAGGAACTTAAAATGAAGAAATGGGTTGGGATAATGTGAATGATGCTACTGATTTAAAAAAAAATGATTTAAACATGATGTGTCTGTCATCATTTATTAGATTGATAAAGATTGAAAATGATGATGATAATAATTTTATGCCATAGGAATTCTATAACAAAATTAAAATTTAAGTGGCAATGATCATGTGCAAACTATATTATCTTTATGTCACCATGGTTATTATATAATACATTGTGTAGGATAAGGCAATCCACTATCTAAAAGCAAGCCCAGCTCAAAAACAAATATATGAAGCAGTTGCAGAAGAACTTAAACTAATTCATAATTTCAATACAAAATTCAAGCCCTAGTAGATAATAATAATAAAGAAATATTTTCACACTATTTTTTAAGTCATTACTATATTCAAATCCATCTCCTCCCTCTCTTTTTAGGGAAACTTTAGTGAAAAACTTTGTCCATATTTGCAATATTTGAGTTTTACAGTTAAACCTTTTTTCTATATCATATATTTATAATCTTTACTAACATAAGCATATAAATTAAAGCCATTTTAAAAATTAATATTTGATATTTGCAAAATAAAAAACTAAGCCACTAAACTGAATTCTTAATTATAATAATGATATTTTTTATTTGATCATGATCTTGCGTATTCATAAAAATTGTTGAAAAAAATATTTTTTATTTGAATTCCATTTTTAAAATAAAAACAGATTTTAGTAGAGACATTACAAAAGAATGAAAATATGTTTTAAAATTCAAAATTGCATTCACTAATATTAAAATTCACAAAAAATTTCTTCATCAGCATTTATAAAAGCAATTGCTTTAACCAATAAATATAATTTCCACTCTTATCCTAGCATCATTTTTTATAATTTGCCTTTTTAAAAACAAAAATTTTCAAATAAAATCTAATTATAATCATATACGTTTTTAATTCAAAATGAATATTTTATAAATATGTTGTATAAATGTGCTTAAATATACAAATAAATTACTGAAAATTACAATTTTTCTTTCAGAAACACTAAAATTTATAAAGACATCAAAACTTTCAAAAGACCATAATCTACCAGTCAGTGATGTTGTCTGTTTGCTTGTATTATGATACAATAAATTAGGGCATTGTTGACAAAACATCTAAAGGCCATAATCTACCAATCAGTGATTTTGTCAATTTGCTTGTATTTTAATACAACCAATTGGGACATTGCTACCAAACATCCCAAGGCCATAGTCTACCAATCAGTGATACTGTCAATTTGCTTGTTTTAAAATACAACCAATTAGGGCACTGTTTCCAAAACATTGAAAGGCAATAGATTACAAATCTGTGAAGTTATTAGTTTGCTTGAATTATGATACAACCAATTAGGTTATTATCACCTGTCATTCATGTAAAGAATATGTATGAGATCCATACAAAATTGACATTTTCAGTTGTTTTTTTAAACTAATAATTAAGTGCTAAATCCTACACAATAAAATAATGTAAAGTAGTAAACTAATATGATACATAACTATAAATAGAGTAGAAATGCCAAAGCCATGGCAGTATTCTTGTACTACCCCATAAAGTCTCAAAAATCACTATTTGTAGCAAATAAATTGGAACACATTAGTGTTTGAAAATTGCTGACATTGAATAACAATGTTGCTACTAAATAATCACAACTGCTCATATATATACTGATATGCAAAATATTTACATATATAATGTTTGTAATGTGGCTTTCTATTTAAATGTAATTAATCAGTTGTGCGGCTTTTTTTAAAATAGTTTAAGTGATAAAATTGGTTTAGATAATACATTTAATATCTTGTAATTAATAAATATACTCACAGAAAAGATAGGTTTTTTTTTAATATTCAGCTCTATTATTGCTAGCTTCCTTTCAATATATTCAACATATCATATAGTTTTTTTTTTTTTTTTATATTCAGCTTTATTACTGCCTAGCATGCTTTCAATATATTCAATTTATAATATTCATGGGATGGATATGATTTATTGAATATATTAAAAGCAAGCTAGGCAACAATAAAGCTGAATATTAAAAAAAAATATATTTTCTGTGAGTGTATTCATTAAATACCAGATATTAATAACGTTGTCTCAGAAAAGAAGAAAATTAGTAATAGCTCAATAATAAAAATAAATATACTATTTGTAATATTGACATAATATTATATATATATATGGAAGTTGCCTTGACAACACTTTAAAATTGTTGATTATTATTGATATTGTGATTGTCTACGTGTTGACTGGTTTTTAATGATATATACATGTATATTGGAGCCTAAGCACATTAAGAATTGGCCATTGACTTTTTAAATTGTTTATAATCTTTTTAAATGCAATAAAAAATTTAACATTTAAACATTTCAAAATAGTAATAATAATGAAGCAAGATGATTTTAAAATAGTATTTTCAAATTTATCATTAATAACTTTTTCTAAATCTGAACTTATCAATAACAAATTTTGTGACAATAAGAGATTGTTTGGTATTGGCAACGATAAAATTTCAAAAACGTATTTCAGAAATAAAATTTAATTTGAATGGAAGAGAATATTTTATACACATTACAGAATAAATGGAGTTAGTTATTAAAATATTCCCATATAATCATTGCATTAATATAAACACAAAGTTGCAATGTGTACTTTTGTTTAAAATAATTTTAAGAAAATTTTGTAGTAACTTTCACTTTTCTCTTAAGATGGAGATGAAAGTCAGATTTTAGTATTTTAAAGCACAATGGATATTATTTAAATTATTTTGTGGAGATAACAGACATCTTGTAATTCTTCCAGGAAATATTTAATAGTTATCTTAAAAGATATTTGCATAACATATTTCATTTTGTTGTTTTATTTTGTGATTCAAAGCAATGGACAATTCACTTATTAAAGTGAGTTTATCGAGCATAGGGGGAGATGATAAATATTTAAAATTTAAATTGTTTTTGTATTAAAGTTTGATAGAATGTAATATTATTTTTAGTAGAAATAACAGTCACAAAAAATATAATCACTAAATTCTTAAAATATAAACTGAAGTTAACTTCTCAATTCGTAATTATACATATATAAATAAAATATTTGTATCATTTAAAAATTTATGACGCATTTATTAGCAAAATAATCCTAGTTTTTCATTTTCGTATTTGTAAGCAACATTTAATTCTAATAGGAGTAACAAATTATTTATTATCTAAAGTTTTAGACAATATTTTACATTAACGGATATACACTATAAATGATAACATTTTTATTATTTAAAATTTACATTATTTTAGCACTATTGGAATTATTTCTTCTTTTAAATTAAAATTTTAAAATAAACATTTATTATACTTTTTTTTCCTGCAAACTTTTTGAACAGAATATAGCTTTAAAGCTTTAAATAAAATGTCACTTTAAGGCTTAAAATCAAATGTTAGGTTGTTTTTTTTTTTTTTGACATAAAACTTTGACAATTTAATTTGGCTTTAGAAAATGTAAAAGTTTATTGCACAATCTTAAAATTCTTCCCGATTTAAAAAACTGTCTACATTAGAAAAACAATAACAAATTAATATTAAAGATAATATGTTACTTTAAAATGTATTTTGTTATTTTTAAAACATTTTATCTTTTTTATAGTATAGAAAATTTGCAATTTCTGTAAAAAAAAATTACTGCAGTTTTTTCATTTAAATTGTTCTGCACATGTTAATTATTACAATGTTAAAACAAAGTTTATTAATTTTAAAAGACAGATTATAAATATGTGGGAGTAACTTAAATATTTTATAATTATTATGTTCCCTACATTCAGATGCAATTATGGTATATAATAAAAATTTCTAAAATATTCAAATACAATCAAAAGTATATATATATATTGTAGAGTATGATGGACTTGAAGAATTTTCTAGTTGTCCTTAGGCTTATGAGATAATTTGCATTTGTTTGCTCTACAAAGATATTGTCTTGCTAATGTTTCGACCACAGTGAGACTAAGGTTGAAAAGAATAAAAATAATCTTTAAACGCTTGAAAAATTGTCAAATAAATTCAAATTAAAGAACGAACGTTTCACTCACTATCTATTGTTTCTCGATTATCTCTTTAATAGATTATTAATAAATTAAAACAGTTTGTCTGAAACTAACATTTATCCATGGCAAGTGATTCCTAAAATTCTGATTTTTAATAAAAACTGCATTGCTTTTGACTTTTAATTAAATTAGAAAATTATTTATTTAAGGAAAATAATTTAATTTAAAAATGAAATAAGTTTATTTAGAGATTTGACTTATGTTAAAGTGCATAAACATACTTAATACATTTCAACCATACTTGTGGTTTCTAAAAGTTAATTAAATATATTGCTTTGTAATATTAAATTGAATAATTATTACATTAGTAATGCTTTGTTGATTATTATATATTATTACCCTCTGTAAAATATAAAATATTATTCATCATCATCACCAACCATTATCAATCCACTGCAGGATGAAGGTCTCTCCAAGTTTAATCCATCTTCTAAGATTCTTTAGCTTCTCTTTTCCACAACACCCCTGCACATTTTTTATTTCATTCATCCATCTCACATGTGGTCTCTTTCTGGGTCTTTTACAATCTCTTGGAATCCAGTTTAAAATTTCAATTGTCCATCTATTATCATTTCTTCTAGCAATATGTCCAGCCCAACTCCATTTCAATCTTTTAATTTTTTTCAATAAGGTCAGTAATACCTGTTTGTTGTCTTACCCATACATTGCGTTTTCGATCTCTTTTTGTTACTCCCAATATACATCTCTCCATACTTCTTTGAGTGGTCTGAAGTCTCTGTATTGCTCTTCTATTAAGTGTCCAAGTCTCAGATTCATAAGTAAGAACTGGTAAAACACATTTGTTAAAAACCATTCTTTTCAAACACATAGGCATATTTCCTTTTAGTATCAAGTTTCATATTTTGAGCAAATCGATTAAACATTGCTTTAGTCTTTTTAACATTTATCTTTAGACCTACTTTTCTACTTTCATCTGCTAACTCCTGCAACTTTTCCTGCAGCTCTGAAGCATTATTTGCAAAAACAACTACATCATTTGCAAAATCTAAATGACTTAAATACTCTCCATTTACTTTCATTCCTTTAGTTTCCCATTTTAATCCACAAAATACTTTTTGCAGCACTGCTGTAAAAAGTTTTGGAGATAAAATATTATTACTTACTTGAAAAGTAAGTGAATCCCTTATATAAAATTAACTTTAAATTAATAAAACTATTTTAAATTTGCTTGATAATTTCTTACACAATTTTTCTGCTTATTTTATCTAAGTGTATCAATTGCAGATGCTTTTGTTTTGTAATATGCTAATATTCTCAATTATTTTATTATTAATAATAATAATATCATTATTCTTTTATTATCATTACTACTACTACTACTACTACTACTACTACTACTACTACTACTACTACTACTACTACTACTACTACTACTACTACTACTACTACTACTACTATTATTATTATTATTATTATTATTATTATTATTATTATTATTATTTCATAAAATATTTTTAGTACCCAGTGATTCAAACTTATAAATTACATTTGACTATCCCAATATATATGTTTAATAATCATTTGAGTATTTAATAATAGTAAGTGTTGTAAAATGGTGTGATAATTAAATAGTATGAACTTTCATATCACATATTTACAACAATAACTTTTTATTAAATACTCAAATGATTATTAATGTTTTAAAAGATTAAAAATCATTATACTTCATTTAAACAGGCAAATCTCTCCGATACTTTATTTATCTTAATAATTGCAATGACTATGGATGAAAGTAATCATAAAATTAAACTTGGATATAGCCATTTTAGTAAAAATAATTTAGTACTAAAAGAAAATATAAGCCTATGTATTTGAAAGAAAAACATTTTAATATGTGTATTATATCAGTTCACAATATGAGACTTGAAAACTTAACAAAAAGTCTATACAAAGTCTCCAGTCCAGTCAACCTAATATATAGAGATATGTATTCTGAGAACAAGAACATATTGAAAAATGAAAGTACATAGTTGAGAGAGCAATCGGATACTACCTGACACCATCAAACCAAAACTTTAAAATGGGACTGCACTGAACATATTTCTAGAAATGATTGTAATAATTGGACAGTTGGAACTTTAAATTGAATTCAAAATTATTATAAAAGTCTTAGAAATAAACCACATGTGAAATGGTTGGATGAAATAAGAAAGTTGGCTGGTATGCTATAAAAAAACAAAAGTTATGAATAAAAATGACTACATTAAACCTGGAGAGTTTCTCATTCTGCAGTGGACCCATAATGATTTAAAATAATGATATTTAATAGAATTCAAATTTATCTATATTTTACATAGGTATATAATAATCTCCATCATTAAATATTCACTTTCTTCAATGCATAAATCATATTATTTTATTATTTTTGAAAAAATCTTAATAATATAAATTTAAATTTTAAATACACAATTGTGAATATAAGAAATAGTCATAGTATTCCTAAAATAAAATTCAACCAATCACATCTTTTCACTAAAGCATAATCTTATGTTGGCAAGTTGGTAATTAAGATCAAGCCCTGGATTCAAACATGGTCAAAAAGTGTTGATTTATTTAAAGAATTGGCTCTAAACATAGGTGTACCATCTTATGCTCTTAAAACATTTTTAATGAGAGAATTGTATACATGTGAAGGTTGATTGCCTTTCACAATATTTTGTATGTGTATAAATTGCTACATTATCAATTATTACATTTGTACTAAATAAAATGTTTTAGTATCACGTTAGTTAAAGATGAGAATTTTTGTTGTCTCTCTGATATATAATCTGAAATTGTGTAAACAATATACCAATTTAAAAATCAGGTTAGTAATTAATTCAAGCCTTAAATTCAGGCACAATTAATAAATGTTGATTTAAAGAATAAACTCCAAGCATAAGTGAATTATTTATGCTTTTGAAATATTTATTGATGGGAGAGTGCTTTGTTGTTTAACAGCATATGTATGAAAAATAGTTTCCCCTACAACATAAACATATATATCAAAATCAGAATTGCAGTAATAAAAAATACACAGAATATTTTTTTTAAATATTGTGTGTGTGTATACATATATATAAATATCTAAACCATTATATGATTACGAATATCCAGTAACACCCTCTGTTTAAAAGTCTATACCTCAATAATAGTGAAGTTCACTATTATTGAGATATAGACCATTATACAATTATGAATATCCAGTAACGCCCTCTGTTTAAAAGTCTATATCTCAATAATAGCGAAGTTCGCTATTATTTAAATATTGACTTTTAAACAGAGGGCATTACTGGATATTCGTAACTGCATAATGGTTTAGATATTTATATGATTATCTCAGCTAGTGTTAATGGTTTCTTTATTTTCATATATATATAAACCTCTACAATCCTTCTAAATAATATAACAAGAAAGTTGTAACCTTATGGTTGGCTTCAATGCTTATCAAGCCCTAGTTAAATGACCAATTAATAAAATTTTACATTTTAATTGGTAATAATTAAAATAGTAAATATTCAATATTAAATAAGTATATTATATCAGTGGTTATGTTTTCATAGTTGCAAAATTTTATTTCTTTTATTTTTCATTCCCATTCCATCTCAATTTATTGTCATAATTGACTCATCCATAA
The DNA here is from genome assembly GCA_028023455.1 of Epiperipatus broadwayi. Classification (NCBI taxonomy): domain Eukaryota; kingdom Metazoa; phylum Onychophora; class Udeonychophora; order Euonychophora; family Peripatidae; genus Epiperipatus; species Epiperipatus broadwayi. The sequence continues at coordinate 4,154,132 of JAQFVV010000111.1, read as the reverse complement.
CTGACCCCTATCCTATCATCATCTTAATCATTTATCAATCTAAGACATTTCTATTTTCTTATCCTCACTCTTAAGTTCATTCATTTTCATTAATTAGTTATTACTTCTTTTTCATCATTCATTTAATCATCTGCATTTTTATTCATTATTATCCAAGTCATAATTCAAATTCCATACTCATTTTATAGACCTGATTATTACCTATTCATTGTTATTACAAATTAAATTGATCTTGTAATATTTTTACTTTAGATCTTGAAGTTAATTTAGTCAATGTCTAATATTAGAGATTATTACCTTCATGTAGATTTTTGTAACCTCTTCCTTTAAATTTGTTCATGCATATGCTAAACAAATGTGTTTTTCTATAATATTCTGTTTTGTAATTATGACTTATAATCAATAAGTAAGGAAGGGCTGATGCTTAATCTAATATAGGGATTGGTAGTGCCTGGTAGCCTCTACTTACATTTACTCATGCTCATCTTAATCATGTTAGATCCCATTATTATTATTGGATATTTATTATTTATTGATGGTTACAAAGGTGTTTCTCTCATATTATCCTCTGTCAATTTTCTCATAATTAGAAGTTGATACATTATATTTGTATCAATTGGTTCAAGATTAGTAACACCTGTAGGGGTTTTCTCTTCAGGCTTCCCTGTTTCCTGAGACTCTAAAATAAAAACATCTGAATCATCTATTGTTGGTGTTTCGGACTTAGAAGAATTTGTCAGAATGGGGCTATAATCTGATTCACTCATTTTGTAAATATTTTCCTACAATAACAACTTTAATTATAATATCACAATTTGAATTGAATTGATTTAAATTGACTTTACATTTCAATACTGCCACCCTCCATCAACCTCAATTCTAACATAAGCTCATCTAACAAAAAATCTATTTAATTAATCCATCTAGCTCATCTGATTTTATTTGCCTACATAAATACATATTTGAAACATATGTCACCACCTTATGCCAATAACACCACCATTTAATGTACTGCTACTGCGGATATTTTATAAAATATTTTACTAAATAATAATATTATATTTTAATTAATAAAGAGAAGATCATGTGATTTATTTACAATCACTGATGAAACTTATTTACATCAGGATTACTCACATAATTCTAAAAGTTAATATGATTAAGTTTGAAAACCATCATTCATGACTTGGTCATACTGATCAAATATTAACAATATTTTTTTTTAAATTATTAAAATATGTCAAAATAATAATCAATACGTTCATTATTTGGTCATTATATTGTAATAGAATTTCTTACAACCACCACTCATCAAAAAATTAATCCATACATAGCAAAGAATCATAAAACATCAACAATCTGCAAAAATTGACCAAACGGGACTTTACAACCACCAACCAATTATTAATCAAGCTCATGTGTTGCAATAGTGTATCCAACAACCACCAATCAATTAATCAAGCTGCATATTGTGAGGCACTAAAAATCCTACACTGGAAGCACCAATAATATGTGATTAAGATGTTTTTATTTCAAGAATCTCAAAAAATGGGGAAGTCTGAATAGAAAATTCCTACAGGTGTTACTAATATTGAACCACTTAATGCAAATATAATGTATTAACCCCTAATGGAATTTATGAGAAAATTGACAGAGGATAATATGAAAGGATTAGGGAGTAATATGAAAGGATTAGAGAATATATTACGGAGTATAATGGAGGAAAATATAAAAGGATTAGACAATAGGTTAGATAAAAAAATAAAAGAAATGAATGAGAGTATAAGGAAGTTAGAAAATAAAATGGAGGAAATTGAAAATAGAATGAAGAACAAAATAGAAAGAAAGATAGAAGATTTGGGAATAAAATTGAATAATTAGTGAAATCTCTAAGTCAAAATAGAGGCAGTTTACATGATAATATAGAAGTAGTGGAATCTTTAGATGAAAATAAAGAAGAGTCAGATGATAAGATTGAAAAATTATTGAAACCAAAAATTGAAGAACTAGCAAAATCTCTAGATGAAGTTAGAAAATGTTTTGATGAAAATGTAGATTATTTACCTCCTAAGATATGATCACCTCCTTACCTTTCCATGGATATGTACATTGATAGACCATATAGTTATCTCACAAGATGAGGCCATCTCCTTATCTCTCCATAGACAAATGCATTGATAGATCATGTAAGATGAGTTACCTACTTCCAAAATGAGACCATCTCACCTTTTCATTAATATCTGCCTTCGAGGACTGCATAATATGGATACCTTTGAAGATAAAGCCCTCTCCTTATCTCATCATAAGCATGTGCTTTGATTACCTAGTGAGTGATAATACATTAATCAATTTTATAAGTAATAGGAGACCATGTGCAATAGATTACCTACCTCCTAAGATGAGATTCTCACCTTATTCTGTTGCAAATGTGTGTAGAAGTAGACAGGTGAAAATACCAATTATGATAAGCAATGGAAATTGTATTGATAGTATCAGTAATCTAATAAAAGAGATAAGGGATAATATAAAATTTGATACCATACTGATCAATAAGTTGATAAATAACTTAAACTAGAATGTGTCATTGTAGTGGAGTGTCTAGAAAGTTCATAATGTTTTTGATTATCATAAATTGTTTAAAAACAAATGCTTATTGGATATGTTTTTTTCTTTTTCTTCTTGTCCAAATAATTACTGTATTCTATTTAAAAATTAGATGTGAAAATGTAATTTTTTTTCTCTGCCAGTAAGGGAATGTTATAACCTTGTGTTTGGGCTCAATGTTTATCAAACCCCATTTAAATGGTCAATTATATAAAATTTTAAATTTAAATTGGTAATAATTAAAATAATGAATATTCAGAATTAAATAGTGGTGTGTTATCATTGCCAAATATTTTACTATAAAAATAAGTAAATTTTTTCCAATAAATCTGCTGAGAGTGATAAAGATTTAAACTATTCAAGATACGCTAACCCTGTGCCAGGTTGCATATGAGATTTTATATGCAGTCTGTCAGATGAAATAATTTTAATAGTATCAAATTAATAATTTATTAGTGTCATTATTAATTTAAAAGTATAGAAATATTTGATATTTTATTATTATTAAATAATAATCAAAAAAATTTAAAATTACAACTATTCTAAATTAATCTTTATAATTAATTCTTAAACATATTTTTATTGTGATTTAAAATAATTTTGAACAGCTTAATTAGTTATCACTTATGCTTATAGACAGAGAATTTGTAATTACATGTTAATGTATGCACATACAATGACTTAATTGGTTTATTAATTTGTACAATAATTCTCTCTGATGAAAGTTTATAAATAGGAGAACAACAAAAGAAATGTGGAAAGAACATAGAAAAACAACTAGAATAACAACAAAATGATACTAACCTCTGAAAATAGCATAACTGAAAAATTATCAAAAGTAAAATTTAAATTGAATTGAGAATGGGATTGAATTATAGTTTAAATTATAACTAATGGAGAAGAGAGGACTCCATTTTGGCTTAATAAAAATATATTTCCTCTTTCTATTCATTCCTATCTATGTTCGCTTATATATCAAACTGACACCCTCCATAAAAACTATTAAAATATATAACTCCCTTCTGTTCATTCATATCTATGTACGTTTATATATAAAACTTGAAACACACCATACAATACCAAAATGAATTTCAAACTTAAACAAAACCAGGAGTTCATAAGCATAAATTTTTATTCTTTATTTTGTAAAATACTAGATTTTTTTTACTTCTCTCAAGATAATTATAACAAAATTACAAGCATGTTGAGGCCCTGGAAAGAGAAGCTATAATAAATACTTATATGAATCAATATCGATTCATATAAGTATTTATTATAGCTTCTCTTTCCAGTGCCTCAATATGCTTGTAATTTTTTTATTCTTTATTTTATACCTTTTTTAATTATTATGTTTATGGTATACACTATAAAAATCATTATAACTTATTTGAAACAGCAAAAGGAAGGGAAAAAATTATTTTGTGCTTTTAGTCAAATGAATTTAAAAATTGGCAGAACTATACTATTAGATATTTAATGTCTATTATTGCCATTTTTTGATTTATAAGGCACTCGTGACATGTTTCAAACTAATGTAAAAATTATAATGAAGCTAACTTCAACTACCACAATTCTATTTCACTATATTAAGTTCATTGTATGGAAAGAATAAATTTTAAATAAATATTATATTACAATTAAATAAAATGCAGTAATAACTTATACCTATTTATTAAAGTAATGTAAACAAAGATGCCAAATTACAAATGTTTACAAAATCTTTATTGAAACTTTTAATGTAGGATACCCCCAATGTGGGGCCAGATTAATTGATTGGTGATTGCAATCAAGAATAAAGTATAAAATTGAATAAAGAAATCAATATACTTTCAACATTTCAGTACTAATTGGGCTTCCAAAACCAAAATATTTCATTGTTAAAATTTAAACATTAGCATATTTTATTTTTTAAAACACTTTATTTCAACATGTGCTCATTTTGAACAATAAAACAAGCTTCTCAGATCATTCTTTGTCATTTCCTTCTTTACAAATGAATTCAACAATACTAAATCAAGCATGTTCATATTTCTATTCATGATTACAAAATGCTGACATATTTGTAAGTTTTTTTTATATAAGTTAATGTTGTATCATTCTTGTCCTCAAATTTGCTTTTCTTTCATCATAGTGTACATGTGGATATTTTAAGTGACGATACCCCATAATATACATGGCATTACTTCAGTCTATTTTATTTACATTATCTTTTGTATTATTGATTAATGTATTCAATTATGTAAAGATGATATGTTCCACATTGAACTTATCTATATGTTTATTAAAATTTTATTTTAAGTATTTGTTATTTATGATAATGGCATTCATTTTTTATTATTTCTAAATTTTATATTCTTACTGTAATGGTTACCCAATTTGCCCTTGATCATGGAGGGTGCCACCAGATCACTGTGTATCCAGAAAATTTGTTTACCATCATCAAAAGTGGATGGTGATGATGGTTTGCACAGACTAGACACAGGAAGATGGTAAAAAAACTTAACTATTGTTCAGACAATTGAGAAAATAAAAGCACTAAGACAAACATCAGCAAAATTAAGTTTAAATGTTCTTTTATTAAGAGTAATATAAAATTTTAAAGTAAAGGTTTACACACAATAGCATTGGTGGTCGAGAAGTCAGCAACAGCTGATTTACAAGCAGTTGTCCTGGATTAGTGGGTTCACTTCCCGGCTGATGCTATGACACATGAGGGAAAAAATACGGTTATATCAGGTGTGTACTAGCAAGAAGTCAATGCTCTGGCAGACATACTAATTTTCTAATAGTGAATTAGAAAAGGAGGACTGATTTTCTTTCAGCTGACAATTCACCTAAGCAACTCTGAGTTCCTTATTCAAAAGTTCAAAATGAAAAGCAAAAGAAAGTTTCTTGCATGAATCAATGAAACCAGCATGGGAAAGTGATCACTAGCTTAGACTAATGATGTCATAATGTCTGCAGAACTTGCTGCATGGCCAATCACTTTTAAAATCATTAAAGTTGATTACAATGCAAGAACACATAAATGGTAAATGAATACATGGAGTATGAATTATAAAATGGAAGAAAACTTAAATCTCTAATTTAACGAAATAGTAAAATTAGAAAATACTCTGGCATAAATGATTTAAAATTGATAAAACATTAAATCTCTGATTTAAGGGAAACAGGCATATAATATAGGTGAATCACCAACCAAACGACTGGCCAAAATTAAGCTGAGTATAATAATTAAAAGTCTCAATAGGAGGCAGATAAGAAATTAGAAAACTAGTTATGTCTGCCCAAGCATTTATCAAGAAAGTGAAATAATTAGAATTACAAATAACTTTACAAACTAAATTCTCAGTACACGCTCTGACAAATGAAGTTAAAGCAAAAAAATAAAAGAACAAATAAATCTTGCAAACAAAATATTAAGATTTGACCTAGATTTTTATAAGCTAATTCATCTCAGAGTGTATACAAGCTGAAAATATTAAAACATTAAATACTTTAGCAGAAAGAATCATTCTCTCACCTACAATTCAAAAAGGATTTAATAGTAACTTCCTGCTGGTGATTTATAAAAGAAAAACAATTTTAGTTTCCTGATTCAGAGATATAAAAAAAATATGGTCTTGTAGGAAATCAACAAACCAATGTGTGTGAGCATTCCTAGTACTTTGGACTAAAGACATCATATTGTCCACAAGACAGCTCATGATGTATCACATTTAAGAACATTCATGGTTGATTTCACATATAAGACAAGAAAACTTAAAGAATAATTACGATCTTACGTAATCTAAAACAACACAAAATCTTCAACTACAGACAAACTAGAATAACAAACAGGATAAACCACTACCCAAAAGATTTTCAGTTTGCAAGAAATGCAAACTAAATGTATTTAAAATTAATTATTGAACACTAAAATAGGGACAGGTGAGCAAACTACAATTACCAAAAATTGCTAAAGCATTTAGCACTAGTTAATAAAATAAAGAAAGACATATTAAGAATATAAAATATAATCTCACAAAACACTGTCCAAAAAACAAAATTAAAAACAAACTTGTAATCTTAAAACTAAGATTCCAAAACACATTAGAAATACAAAGAAAAGCAAACACATATAAAAATTATGAGATTAAATTACTAGTAAAACTTTATACATCAGACTTATTTTAGATTGAGTGGAGATTTAAATACAGATTTATTTATTCTGGAAAGAATGGAAATAATTTTATCTTATAGTAAAGCAGAGTTCACATAGTTTTTCAAAGAGTGCACACATTTATTTTGAATTCAAATGTTCAGGTGTCTCCATTTTTTCATGATGGCATGTGTACAGGCATATTTTGGGATCATTTTTACTTCAGACTTTCATGGCATGATGGAATAAACAGGTTGGAGTCAGGAGTTCATCCTTAAGTAAGTTAGCAATGCAAGGTTTGAAAAGACATAGCAATGAATTTAGATATCTTGTGAAAGCAGATGTAGGCAATAATATGGAATCCAATTAAATACAGATAGCAGAATTATGAAATTTTATTACTAGCCTTCTGAAAAATGAGTACAGCAAGTTTTAAAAAAAATATCCAAACTGCCAACAAAGTATGAATCTCAGCAGGATAATATAAAGCAAATAGTAAAATTATAAGAGGCTGAATGAATCACAGTGAAGCAAAATTAGCTTAGTTAAGCCAAGAATAATCTTATCTGAAATTTTTGGGGTTATTTATATCCTCTCACTATCTCCTTCATAAACTTTCATGTTTTTCAATTATAAGCCTTAGTCCAGGGCAAATCTTTATTTTCCACTCAACCTTAATTAAGAATTGTAACAAGGGATTAACTTATAGAAAAACAACACAAAATTAAATCTCTGCTTTTAAAATTAAACTAAAAATGGATTGTAATTAAAATAAAAAAAACAGGAATGCAATTAATTTTCCAAAATTAAAAGCTTTTTCAAAAAAAAAATATTAAAACTTTTAACTTGGAAGGTTTTTACAATTTGACAAAAAGAAAATAAGCATTAGAAAAAATGTATTTTAAAATAACAAATAAAATCTATTAAAGATGATTTATTTAAAATTACAGAATTTTACAATATAGCCGTGTATGTGCACTATATCCTACAAACTTTTAAAACTGTATTCATTTTGTGAAGGAACCTTTGAATCAGATATAGCATCCGGTTCCTTATACATAACATTTTTGTCTGTTTTGTCATTAAATCAATTTAAAAACTGTGTAAATGCATATTATATAGATGATACTTATAAACCATTACTGATAATATTTTGAACGAGTTAAATAAAAGATTAGTATTAAATTGGCTTAAGAAGCTACAAAAGGTGAGGAAAATTGTTTGTTATTTAGATTTAATAATAATGTTTGAGCCTTAATTCTCTGTATTATAAAATTAAGCTGTTTATTATTAGGGATAGGATATGTTAATGTGAAGTCAAAAATGTCAAAATTGCATCAATATATGTATGAATTTGAGAGCTCATTTGCATAAAACAATTATTTGTGTAGATTTAAGTCTATTCTAATTGAGAATTTGGAAATTTATATTTCTGATATGGTAAACACTGGTTTTGACAAAATTGCTATGTATAAACGTGTAAAAAACTTTAAAACAAATATTATCTATGAAAAGTGAAAAACTGGAAGTAATATAAACATTGATTCTGTTATTACATAAACTGACTACTGGAAATAAACTAAAATCATATTGTTAAATAAGTTTAAGATAGGCTTTAGGATGTCTATGAATGTAAATAGATTAATCAATAATTCAAAATGTAGATAAAACATATTGCTCTAATCTCATATGCTGTGGATATCACTATTTGAATTATTCTTATGTATATTATTGACTGCTGTATTAGACACAGCTGTTTTCTCCCTTCTAATCATTAGTTTGTGTTCTTGCAAGTACTTTTCAGTGGGATAACTGGTTTTACTAATATGAATTCTTCCAACTTCACATGGTATTTCCAAGATGCGGGTTTTTCTTTTCAGCATTTCAAGTTTAGGCTCTGTAGATGTTAAAATTCCTCATAGTATAGTATGATTCTGGTAAGCTGTTTTGGTGTTATACTAATTGCAGATTTTCATTAAATTTTCTGCTACTTTTGGTATGTATGAGTACACTACAGTATCAATAATTGTTTTCTTTTGATGATTCTTTTTGTTGTCTATTTAAGATTTTCTTAGTAACAGCTGATGGAAAATCATTTTTCATAAAAATTTGTCTTATATAGATCTTTTCTTTTTTTGTAATCACTGATTTGTAAACAAACATTTTTTCATCTAACCCATAGTCATAATATAAATCCATGTTTTGTGTTTTTGATGTGATTGGATGTACAAGCTAAGTATTTTATGTATGTGTGGGTTTTCACTAAACAGTAGTTTTGATTTTGCCATTAGGGAGTTTTGTCACAAGAATATCTAAGAATGACAAATTTGTTCTTGTTCTGATTCCATTGAGAATTTAATTGAAAAGGATATGTTGTTGAAGTGTTTCAAGAAAGTTTGTAGTAATGCTTCACCATTTGGCCATACAACAAATGTATCATTTACCTAGAAAAGTCAAACTTTAGGTGGGATAGTTTTTATGGCTGTGGATTCAAGTTCTTCCATGTAAATATTTCTAATCAGGGGTAACAATGGTGAGTTCATAACCATTCCTTGATTTTGTTGGGAAAATCTGTATTATATTGAATGTAGGTTTTTTATGTAGAATGATAATAGTTCCATTATACTATTAATTTGTAAGCTATCACCACCATTTAATCTTTTGCTTTCAATAAAAAATGCTTCTTCACATGATATATTTGTGAATAAACTTTCCACATCAAAGCTTACCAGTAGGTCTGTTCTTTCAATTTTTATTTTCTTGATTAATTCTACAAAGTGTCAAAAATCCCTAACAAAGAACTGGGTCTTGTATGTAAAAAGACTTAGAACTTTGAGAAGAAATCTTGACAAATTTTGGCAAAGTGAATTCTAGAATGAACAATAGGTCTTAGCATAACAAGATCCTTACGAATTTTAGATGAATTATAAAGATGAGGAATTTTACTAAAATATGATGGAATTTAAAAAAAGGCAAAATAAAATCATATTTCAGCAAAATTTCTCATATTTATGGTCTATCTAACATGCATAAAAATCATGTTCTATTAAGACCTATTGTTAGTTCTAGAAGTTCACCTTGCCAAAGTTGTCAAGATTTCTTTTCAAAGTTTGAAGTCCTTTGGAATACAAATCTCTGTCTTTTGTCAGGTATTCTACACACTTTTCAAAATTAATGAACAACATGAAAATTGAAGGAACTGACTTAGTGGTAAGCTTTGATGTGGAAAATTTATTTACAAATGTATGATGTGATGAAGCATTGTCTATTGTAAAAAAAATATTAAAAGGTCACCAACTCTTCTTATTGGTAGTATAAGGGAACTATTAATATCCTGCATAAAAACAACTTATTTTTAATATAACAGAATTCTTTCAACAAATTTAAATAATGGTTATTTCACTATTATCACCCTTGATTAGCAATATTTATATAGAAAAATTGAAACCACATCCATAAACAGTATTTCATATCCACCTAAAATTTTGCTTTTCTATGTGAATGATGCATTTTTTGTATGGCTACATGGTGAAATACTACTACAAACTTTCTGGAAGCATATCAACAACATATCCCCTTTAATTAAATTCACAATAAAATCAGAACAAGAACAAAACTTTACATTCTTAGATGATTTTGTGACAAGACACTCTCATGGCAAAATCAAAACTAGAGTTTACCAAACACCCAAACATACAAAAAATACTTAATCTATACATTCAATTACACCAAAAATATAAATCATTGAGTTTTACTATTACTATGGATCAGAGCAAAAGAAGTTCAGAAACCAGTAATTTGAAGAAAGAAAAGATCTATATACAACAAACTCTTATGAATAATGATTATCCATCAACTGTTATTAAGAAAACCTTAAATAGTCAACAAAAAGAACCATTAAAAACAATTAATGGCACTGTAATGTACTCAAACATACCAAAAATAGCAGACAAATTAAGGAAAATTTGCAATCAGTATAACATCGGAACAGCTTTCAGAGACATACCACAATATGAGGAATTTTAACATTTACAAAGCATAAGTTTGAAATGCTGAAAAGAAAGAAGTGCATTTATGAAATACCATGTGAGTGTGGAAGAATTTATATTGTGAGACCAGTAATTTCATTTAGAAGCACTTTCAAGAACTCGAACTGATGATTAGACGAAAGAAAACAGATGTGTCTAAGATAGCAGATCATGTATGAACCAATGAGCATATGTTTAATTGAGAAAATACAAAAATTTTGGATAGGAAAGAAAAGGTACAAAGAAAAAAATTTAAAGATGCTTACATGGCAATAGCAAACAATCCCATAAGTCAACCTAGTGTGATTATATTTAATGTATGAAAAACACCGCTCTTAGAAAAAAGTGGAGAATTCAGGAAGAACTCCATAGATAAGTATATAACATTTCTACTAGCTGCTATCTTTGGCAGAATGGCTCAATTGGTTAGAATGTTACCTTAAAATTCAATAGACAAGAATCTAAGGGTCCAGGTTTGATATTTATTTTAGTACTGTCACTTTTCAGGCCAGCATCACCTGAAGAAGAGAGGAGAATAATCTCTTGAAACATTGTGCCTATACTAACATGTGTGTGATTACTAATAGTTGAATGTAATTGGAATATTTAAATAAAGTTAATTTTTTAAAGAATTCAATACTTATATTAGATTATGGAAATAGTCCAATATATAAATACAACTTAGACAACATCATCACAAACTTTCAGGAAAACACTAAGAAATACAATATCTATATGATAGTTTGAGAAGTCTGAGATTTAGATAAATAACTATAATTAAACATTTACTTAAAATTGACCTTATTTTGGCTAACACATTAAATAATCATATATATTTATACCTTTGAAAATCATTTTTATTTTTAATATTATTTTTAAAAGTAGTGAAATTTTATTTTATATTTGTTTAAAATCTAGTTTTCTGACTTTGATAATTTCATTCAGGTAAACTTTTCATTGAAATGAATGATTATATTATAGAAAACAAAATCTTTGAGCCAGGTGAGGAAGGAAAATTGAAGCATCTCTGCACTTTTGATTTTTTTTTTCAGGGTAAAAAATGTTTTGAGGAATAATAAAAAAATGTTTTCATAATAGCTTATCATCTTCTTATTACTCTATACCCAAATCTATCACATATGTATGATTTATTGCATGTAGTAATTTACACTTCAATGATTTTTGAACAAATACAGATTACTTTAATGTGTATGTATAATAAGGTTATAAAATATTAAAATAAAATATAACACAAAAAACTAAATAATAAATGTAAAAGGAAAACACCAAATGTGTATGAATTATTAAGTATTTTAACCAGAATTATGAGATTGCAGAGATCTCATGGTATGAGTTCAATATTTCTACAATTATCTTTGTGAAAGATTCGTAACATGACAAGGTATTAACAGCTGTATATTAATATGATGATGCTCAGCTATCATTAGGCAATTCACATTCATTTGATCCTTGATGGCCTTTTTTGTATATTAATATTTTATTTGTTATTCTGGAGGCAGATTTTTTACTTAGATTAATAAAAGAATGCGTGGTGGCATAATTTATTGGGTAACTTTTTTTATATTTTTTGAATGAAGGACTGGCTGCTCAGCATGATGAATGCACACATAATTGCAGGAGCATCATAGTACAAGTAATATAGATCAGCATACTTTGGATGAGTAGTAGTTGTACAGACTACATCAGGATTTCAAACTTGCTTTACCCTGAGAATGTTATGAGAAAGTGATCACAAGTTTTCTACTCACTACTTGTCATTAAGTGTGTTTTCTACTGGCTGAATGATTGATCATCTTTTTAAAATAACTTTGTGAATGAAAATACTATTGATGATCTGAAAGAATTTTTCTAATAGAGACCAGTTGCAAAATTGTTTTGATAGAGACCCTGATTACTCCTTTATATAGGTATTTAGGTGATTTTACAAAAAAAGGCATCCGGTCTTAGTTTTTAAAATATTTCTACTGCTAATAATTTTGATAAGCTTATCTAAAATTTAATTTTTAACATTCTATTAATTACCCAATTTTTTTCTAAATTCCAAATATCTTTTGCTTACATGCATTCTTTACAGTTATTAAGCCTCAATTAACATCTTTTATTATAGAGCCAACTATCTTCGCAATAGATAATACAAAACAATTATTGTCTTTTTATTAATTAAATAGTTTTAATAATAATAAATCAACCCTGTGCCTTGTAATCTTTCTATATGTAATTAATGCTACACCTTCCTTTACAAATTCATAAAAATCTAGTATTAAAAAAATTAAATAGATTCAACTCAAATTTATTATTGTTTTTAACAGAATGTTCTCAAACCTTATATATATATATATATATATATATATATATATATATATATATATATATATATATATATATTGTACCGGATGAAAAATGTCCACTACCTAAACACATGTTGGATCCAAACTCAGCTGAACCAAACTAAATTCAAACCCAACTCACCAGCTCAGATTAGTAGAAAACTAAATTGACGGCACAGTGCTATGTGCCAAGAAACTAGCTCAATGGTTGATGAGGATTAGAGACCCCTGAACTGACACTAATATCGGATAATTAATTAACTTAAGATACTTTTTAAATCGAATCATATGTATATGTTCGAGTTGCCAACACAGATAGTGAGGCTTAACATTAAATAATTATTGAATAAGAGAATTAAGAAGCTAAGAAACCAAGAGTGTTTATAAAATATTTAATAATAATAATAGTTTGTTTGGTTTGAATTTTAAATAATGAGTATTTTAATTAATTCTAGTCATTAAACAAAGTTTATAATTATAATCAGAGTGGCGGTTCTTATTATATGCCAATGAGTATTACACAATATTTTGGAATTCTATGTCTATGCCCCCAACAAGAAATAAAAGGCAGATAAAGGTATTCATTAGTAAAGGCAATTATTACTCTAATTTTATACGAAAGAATGTGATATTTATTTTCACATTCGCAAATCCATTACTCTAATTTTATATGAAAGAATGTGATATTTATTTTCACATTCGCAAATCCATTCATGAAGAGCAAGATATGTATTTTAGGGCATAACTTTAATCTTTATTGGAAAACTTATTTAATTTGAGATAATTGAGAATTTGTTCGACTTTAATTGAAATCACTTCATCACAAATTATGAGCATCAGAGCGGGTTTTACCGGAACAGAAAGGCAACAGTGCTGACAAATTATGAGCTATAAAATAAAATTGAAAGACAATTGCTGGTCGATAATCGAAGTCCCATGGTGGCTTGCATCTGACAAGTCTTATGCCCTTTAGGTAGATGTGGAATATGGAAAGCCAGGCTGAGTCATAACTACAATTGGTGTTCCAAAGATAACATGAACAGAAGAGGAAGTGCTTTCTTCCTCGATAATTTAAAATAACAGAAATATTATCATCGACAAGCATGCGAAATGAACGATAGCTCTACACCAGCAACATTGAAGATGATGACTTGATAGTCTCTGTTTAGAAAATAAAACTCAATTATAGAACGCTCTACGTGATGACTTGATCAAATGAATTAAAGTCAAACTAGCTTTTAACTAGCATTATTTTAAAGTATTTGTAAATCATATTAATTATGCCCCAATCATTGTTGCTCTTCCTGAATCTTAATAGGAAATAACAAAGTTGAATTAGAATATATTTATTTGATTCCTTCATCAGCCCTTTTGCAAAAATATTTTAAGATTATATATGAATAAATAAACATTGGTGAATATGAGAGAATAGCTGAGGCATAGATTAGCAGCGGAGCTAATAATTTATTATTAGCCAATTATAAAAATAACAAACATTAATAATTTCTTTTGACTTGATGATTGATAGAACGGTATTAATCTAGTTCTAATGGGCAAGAATTAACTATCAGAATTAAGTTTATATTACTTGTGTAAGGCAAAAAAAACAAAGGAGATCATCGAGTCAAATGATTATTGGCATATATTTAAAAATAACAACATTCATAAATATACATAATAAAATAAAAAAAGTTAAAGACTAGAGGTTGAGAGAATTACTATGAAAGTTAAAATAGCATAAATAAAAGGTTTTACACAAAGTATTATTACATTATAAATGATAAGAGCTCTTAAAGAGGGTGTAAACTAAAGTTTGGAACTGGCCAGAAAGTTTAAGGTTTATTATAGAAATATATTACCCATTTCTTCTGGGCTGGGCTTCTTAGGTTACATGTCCGAGTTGGTAAAATGTAGGCACCATTTGATTGATTACTTGAACAGCATTTTATTTGATTTTGGCAGCTTAATTTGTCTGGAAAGAATTTAGCAGCTTCATTGAAGATTCTCAAAGGGCTTCAGGAACCGTAGCCAGATTTCTGATCTTCTAGCTTTTCACCATAATCAAAACATTATTTAAAACACACAGAGTTTACTGCACTTCTCTACAACAAAGATGGCTTCTCCCTTCTCCAAACTTTTCAGAGCTATATATACTGTCCTCTTATGCCTTCAGGCTAGCACTGTTTTCATTATAGTTGTTTTTAGATACATTCCTTCAATAAGGCTTTTAAACTCATTAACTTGAATTCATTTTCTAATTAGAAAATGAATTCTTAAAATCAGAAAATGATTTTAATTAGGAAATCCTTATCTTTTTTTCTAATTAATAAAACTTTAACTGTTGTTTTTGGAAAGGGAAAATCTGAAAGCTTATCGAAAGAATGTAGCTTTTGATCATTAAAACTTTTTAACAAATTATTTAAAAGTAAAAACAAATATTGCCGATGCAATGAAACTTTCAAAGAATTATATATATTTAAATATTTTATACGCACAATCCACACAGTTGTAATATATATAAATTCATGAATAATTTTATCATGAATTTATTAATAGAATTGATCAATTTAAATCTGAAAGAATTAATTTTAATATGCATTTATAAAATAAGTTTCCTTTATGGAAATTAGTGTGGATTGAACCTATAAAGCCCCATTGCATTGGAAATTTAAGGTTAGTACTAGGGGTTTGAAGTGGGCTTATGGCTAGATGCCATGAAGCTAGGATCGAACTCAGATCCAACTGCTTCATTTCTTTTCACTTCAAAATAAAACAATGAAAAAAATGTCTTTACTTATGCATGATACATTCACATAAGTGTACTCGACTGGTTGGTAGACTGTGGAAGAACAGCATGCGTGTGAATAATATCATCTGTACAATTTACAAAATTATACATATCTCATTGCAATCATTTTTTTTATATTATTATCTAGCTTATAATATATAGGTCTGATAATCGAGTTTCATTTTCCTCATGGTCCTGTCAGTTGGTCATCTGTACACATCTGTCTCTTCATTTAATGTTTGTATTATTGTTTCCCTGGATCAGGTGGTACGTATGGTTTTAACTTTTGATAATGGTTGTACTCTTGGTCTTTTCTAGTTGGTGTCAAGTTCTCATAGTCTATTGCAGTCAAAAAGTCTATGGTCTTTTCTAGTGACATAGGGCACATCCCAAGCATGATTTTTTGGATCCATGGAGGTAAATGATGTCTGATCATCCGGATGATGTGCTGGTCCTCATATTTGAAGGCTGTGCAAGATTTGAATATGGTCACTTGCTGGATGAAGTAGGCTGCATATCCCTGTCTGCAGTTTTCTTGATACTTCTGAGTGTTCAGTCTATGCAAAATACCCTCCTGCCTTTTGTTACTCCAATATTTTTTAAAATGGCATTTTCATACCCTTGGATCATGGTAGTTGGGTCTTTTAATAGCTTCCACCATGCCTTGGCAGCTTCTTTTAAGTAGTGGCGGGGTAAGATAATGTTTTCCTTTTCTGCTACAGAGTGTAGACAGAAAAATTCTTTAATGCTGTCTAGATGATCTATAGGCTCTTCTCCTGGGTTACCCCTAAAAATTTGAATTTCTACAGAAGATATAAGGGATGGTCTTTGCAAATTTCTTAGACTCATTTCAGGGTTTATCGTCTGTTCCATTTCTATTTTTGGTATTATTTTACTAGTGGTCTGAATATCTTTTTGCCTGTCTGTATTTAAATCAGCTTCTGCAACTGTTTCTTGGTTTGACTCATATTCTCTACTGTCATATTCTTTACTATCCACAACTTCTTTTGGTGTGGTCTGATCATCTTCATCTTTTCTTGGAGCCTTGTGTCTATTGCTGTATGATGCTTTACAATCTCTGGGTTTGAGGTGGTTTGGATGCCTCGTTTTTCCTCAAGCCTTAGACTCGTTTCCATCATCAGCAGAATCAACTTCCTGTTTTCTCTCATTTCTCTGAGAATCGTATGCAAGGTCTCTCGATCGTCGTGATGATCTTTAGCTGTCTTCCTGCTTTTATGGTTGCATTCTTTTCTATTTATCTGATTTTTAAAAGTGATCTCTTGTTCACTGGAGGTGGTTGAAAGCACAGCACTATCATCAGTCAATCCTTCATCTAATTTCTCTCCTTCCATCTTTGAAAGTAAATAAATAATATAAATAAACAATGTGAATCACAACTTATGGCACTCTCTCTGTATACTTAAATAATAGCTTTTTTCTTTAGTACATTTAATTAGGTCTCTGACAACTGGTCCCATTGTCCCTATCTTCATTAGCTGCTGCATATTATTTCCTCAATCTATGTAATCTGCCTTTTTTAGTTTAGTTTTAGTTTGCCTATGTTTTCCTGGTTATCTCTTTTTATTAATTCTTTGAATGAGACATGTATTTTATTTTAAAAAAACTGTTAAAGATAAGAAAAACAAACATTACTCACTTTCCCTCTGTTCAACTGTTCTCCCATGTCTGAAAAAAAACTGTACAAATGATTAGTGATATACAAATATTAATATATATATTAGCAGGTAGTAAAAGTAATTTTCTGTATTGCGACACATTTGTTTTTTATTATTTAGACAACTAACTTACTACTGTGCTGACAATCAAATTTGCTAACAATTTTATTTATATGGGCACCAGTGAGCAAAATGAGATCAATAGGGCATGTGAAATAACCCATTGATCCCCAAACTACATATGACTGACTTAATTTTTGATAAAACATTTCGATTGATGATGAGTATTTATTATTTAATAACAACTGATGTGTTCCTGACCTGAGTTTAAATATAGGAGTTCACTACTTCATTTTTACTAAGCATGAGACTTTCATAAAAAAAAAATGTCAAAATTAATATTACACAAGAACTTTTATTTGTTGATATCATTTTTAATCTTCCTAGCATGAAAGCGTGTAAACGATTTAAGCATTTTTCCAACTGCATCTGGCTGCTTGGTGTACCCAAAAGGTCTTCACCTGATTTGAGGTTACTCTAGAAATTATTGTCATTAAAGCATGTTGTCACACTGCATCGGACCGCTTGACATATAATTCCCAGTTTAAAGGTCTTCGCCTGCCTTGAGACTACTAAGAATACGGAGTGAACATTTAATATATGTGCTAGCAAGTAATACGTTGAAATTTAAAACTTTTAACATGATATCATATTGAATATTTTTAACTATAAGACTGAGATACATATAATTAATTTTGACACAGACAAAATATTTTATTTATTTTATCCCTTGCTTTAAACTATAAACTCTTACTATTTTTCTAATAATAATTTTCTTACTATCACAAACGCATATAAACAAACGTATAATATATATACTAATATAGTACAGGTATAATTAATTCATATATATATATATATATATTCTATTTTACTACTTTTCTTTGAATAATTATTTTGTCTAACGAATCTTTTACTCAACGAACATTTAAACAATAATCTTGAAAACATTTAATTATAAGGAGGAAAATTACAAAATGACATTTTAATTTATTAAATCATTTCAGTTATGTGTTATAAATCGCATAACTTTTCTCTTAAATATATACAACACTCTTTAAAATATCACTCTACAGAAACATTTAATTTATTGAGATCTCAATTGACTGAGTAACTAAAATCACAATTACTATCCCCAGGGTATGTGGGGTTTATTAAATCGAAGCGCCAATGATTGGGCAGCCAAAAACATAACCATGTACAGGTCGAAAAACCACCACCACCTAAACTGCAAGTCAGATCGAAACTCAGCTGAACCAAACTGAATTTAAACCCAACTAACCAGCTCAGATTAGTAGAAATCTAAATTGATGGCACAGTGCTGTGCACCAAGAAACTAGCTCAATGGTTGGTGAGGATTACAGAGCCCTGAACTGACACTAATATCGGATAATTAATTAACTTAAGATACTTTTTAAATCCAATCATAAGTATATATTCGGGTTGCCAACACAAATAGCAAGCCTTAACATTAAATAATTATTGAATAAGAGAATTAAGAAGCTAAGAAACCAAGTGTGTTTATAAAATATTTAAAAATAATAATAGTTTGTTTGGTTTGAGTTTCAAATAATGAGTATTTTAATTAATTCTAGTCCATAAACAAAGTTTATAATTATAATCAGAGTGGCAGTCCTTATTATATGCCAATGAGTACTATGCAATATTTTGGAATTCTATGTCTATGCCCCCAACAAGAAATAAAAGGCAGATAAAGGTATTCATTAGTAAAGGCAATTATTACTCTAATTTTATACGAAAGAATGTGATATTTATTTTCACATTCGCAAATCCATTACTCTAATTTTATATGAAAGAATGTGATATTTATTTTCACATTCACAAATCCATTCATGAAGAGCAAGATACGTATTTTAGGGCATAACTTTAATCTTTATTGGAAAACTTATTTAATTTGAGATAATTGAGAGTTTGTTCGACTTTAATTGAAATCACTTCATCACAAATTATGAGCATCAGAGTGGGCTTTACCGGAACAGAAAGGCAACAGTGCTGACAAATTATGAGCTATAAAATAAAATTGAAAGACGATTGCTGGTCGATAATTGAAGTCCCATGGTGGCTTGCATCTGACAAGTCTTATGCCCTTTAGGTAGATGTGGAATATGGAAAGCCAGGCTGAGTCATAACTACAAACCTTTGGTGTTCCAAAGATAACATGAACAGGAGAGGAAGTGCTTTCTTCCTCGATAATTTAAAATAACAGAAATATTATCATCGACAAGCAAGCGAAATGAACGATAGCTCTACACCAGCAACATTGAAGATTATGACTTGATAGTCTCTGTTTAGAAAATAAAACTCAATTATAGAACGCTCTACGTGATGACTTGATCAAATGAATTAAAGTCAAACTAGCTTTTAACTAGCATTATTTTAAAGTATTTGTAAATCATATTAATTATGCCCCAATCATTGTTGCTCTTCCTGAATCTTAATAGGAAATAACAAAGTTGAATTAGAATATATTTATTTGATTCCTTCATCAGCCCTTTTGCAAAAACATTTTAAGATTATACATGAATAAATATACATTGGTGAATATGAGAGAATAGCTGAGGCATAGATTAGCAGCGGAGCTAATAATTTATTATTAGCCAATTATAAAAATAACAAACATTAATAATTTTTTTTGACTCAATGATTGAGAGAACTGTATTAATCTAGTTCTAATGGGCAAGAATTAACTATCAGAATTAAGTTTATATTACTTGTGTAAGGCAAAGAAAACAAAGGAGATCATCGAGTCAAAGGATTATTGGCATATATTTAAAAATAACAACATTAATAAATTTACTCAATAAATATACATAATAAAATAAATGAACAGTCATGTAAGAAAAGAAAGTTAAAGACTAGAGGTTGAGAGAATTACTATGAAAGTTAAAATAGCATAAATAAAAGGTTTTACACAAAGTATTATTACATTATAAATGATAAGAGCTCTTAAAGGGGGTGTAAACTAAAGTTTGGAACTGGCCAGAAAGTTTAAGGTTTATTATAGAAATATATTACCCATTTCTTCTGGGCTGGGCTTCTTAGGTTACATGTCCGAGTTGGTAAAACGTAGGCACCATTTGATTGATTACTTGAACAGCATTTTATTTGATTTTGGCAGCTTAATTTGTCTGGAAAGAATTTAGCAGCTTCATTGAAGATTCTCAAAGGGCTTCAGGAACCGTAGCCAGATTTCTGATCTTCTAGCTTTTCACCATAATCAAAACATTATTTAAAACACACAGAGTTTACTGCACTTCTCTACAACAAAGATGGCTTCTCCCTTCTCCAAACTTTTCAGAGCTATATATACTGTCCTCTTATGCCTTCAGGCTAGCACTTTTTTCATTATAGTTGTTTTTAGATACATTTCTTCGATAAGGCATTTAAACTCATTAACTTGAATTCATTTTCTAATTAGAAAATGAATTCTTAAAATCAGAAAATGATTTTAATTAGGAAATCCTTATCTTTTTTTCTAATTAATAAAACTTTAACTGTTGTTTTTGGAAAGGGAAAATCTGAAAGCTTATCGAAAGAATGTAGCTTTTGATCATTAAAACTTTTTAACAAATTATTTAAAAGTAAAAACAAATATTGCCGACGCAATGAAACTTTCAAACAATTATATATATTTAAATATTTTATACGCACAATCCACACAGTTGTAATATATATAAATTCATGAATAATTTTATCATGAATTTATTAATAGAATTGATCAATTTAAATCTGAAAGAATTAATTTTAATATGCATTTATAAAATAAGTTTCTTTTATGGAAATTAGTGTGGATTGAACCTATAAAGCCCCATTGCATTGGAAATTTAAGGTTAGTACTAGGGGTTTGAAGTGGGCTTATGGCTAGATGCCATGAAGCTAGGATCGAACTCAGATCCAACTGCTTCATTTCTTTTCACTTCAAAAAAAACAATGAAAAAAATGTCTTTACTTATGCATGATACATTCACATAAGTGTACTCGACTGGTTGGTAGACTCTGGAAGAACAGCATGCATGTGAATAATATCATCTGTACAATTTACAAAATTATACACATCTCATTGCAATCATTTTTTTATATTATTATCTAGCTTATAATATATAGGTCTGATAATCGAGTTTCATTTTCCTCATGGTCCTGTCAGTTGGTCATCTGTACACATCTGTCTCTTCATTTAATGTTTGTATTATTGTTTCCCTGGATCAGGTGGTACGTATGGTTTTAACTTTTGATAATGGTTGTACTCTTGGTCTTTTCTAGTTGGTGTCAAGTTCTCATAGTCTATTGCAGTCAAAAAGTCTATGGTCTTTTCTAGTGACATAGGGCACATCCCAAGCATGATTTTTTGGATCCATGGAGGTAAATGATGTCTGATCATCCGGATGATGTGCTGGTCCTCATATTTGAAGGCTGTGCAAGATTTGAATATGGTCACTTGCTGGATGAAGTAGGCTGCATATCCCTGTCTGCAGTTTTCTTGATACTTCTGAGTGTTCAGTCTATGCAAAATACCCTCCTGCCTTTTGTTACTCCAATATTTTTTAAAATGGCATTTTCATACCCTTGGATCATGGTAGTTGGGTCTTTTAATAGCTTCCACCATGCCTTGGCAGCTTCTTTTAAGTAGTGGCGGGGTAAGATAATGTTTTCCTTTTCTGCTACAGAGTGTAGACAGAAAAATTCTTTAATGCTGTCTAGATGATCTATAGGCTCTTCTCCTGGGTTACCCCTAAAAATTTGAATTTCTACAGAAGATATAAGGGATGGTCTTTGCAAATTTCTTAGACTCATTTCAGGGTTTATCGTCTGTTCCATTTCTATTTTTGGTATTATTTTACTAGTGGTCTGAATATCTTTTTGCCTGTCTGTATTTAAATCAGCTTCTGCAACTGTTTCTTGGTTTGACTCATATTCTCTACTGTCATATTCTTTACTATCCACAACTTCTTTTGGTGTGGTCTGATCATCTTCATCTTTTCTTGGAGCCTTGTGTCTATTGCTGTATGATGCTTTACAATCTCTGGGTTTGAGGTGGTTTGGATGCCTCGTTTTTCCTCAAGCCTTAGACTCGTTTCCATCATCAGCAGAATCAACTTCCTGTTTTCTCTCATTTCTCTGAGAATCGTATGCAAGGTCTCTCGATCGTCGTGATGATCTTTAGCTGTCTTCCTGCTTTTATGGTTGCATTCTTTTCTATTTATCTGATTTTTAAAAGTGATCTCTTGTTCACTGGAGGTGGTTGAAAGCACAGCACTATCATCAGTCAATCCTTCATCTAATTTCTCTCCTTCCATCTTTGAAAGTAAATAAATAATATAAATAAACAATGTGAATCACAACTTATGGCACTCTCTCTGTATACTTAAATAATAGCTTTTTTCTTTAGTACATTTAATTAGGTCTCTGACAACTGGTCCCATTGTCCCTATCTTCATTAGCTGCTGCATATTATTTCCTCAATCTATGTAATCTGCCTTTTTTAGTTTAGTTTTAGTTTGCCTATGTTTTCCTGGTTAGCTCTTTTTATTAATTCTTTGAATGAGACATGTATTTTATTTTAAAAAAACTGTTAAAGATAAGAAAAACAAACATTACTCACTTTCCCTCTGTTCAACTGTTCTCCCATGTCTGAAAAAAAACTGTACAAATGATTAGTGATATACAAATATTAATATATATATTAGCAGGTAGTAAAAGTAATTTTCTGTATTGCGACACATTTGTTTTTTATTATTTAGACAACTAACTTACTACTGTGCTGACAATCAAATTTGCTAACAATTTTATTTATATGGGCACCAGTGAGCAAAATGAGATCAATAGGGCATGTGAAATAACCCATTGATCCCCAAACTACATATGACTGACTTAATTTTTGATAAAACATTTCGATTGATGATGAGTATTTATTATTTAATAACAACTGATGTGTTCCTGACCTGAGTTTAAATATAGGAGTTCACTACTTCATTTTTACTAAGCATGAGACTTTCATAAAAAAAAAATGTCAAAATTAATATTACACAAGAACTTTTATTTGTTGATATCATTTTTAATCTTCCTAGCATGAAAGCGTGTAAACGATTTAAGCATTTTTCCAACTGCATCTGGCTGCTTGGTGTACCCAAAAGGTCTTCACCTGATTTGAGGTTACTCTAGAAATTATTGTCATTAAAGCATGTTGTCACACTGCATCGGACCGCTTGACATATAATTCCCAGTTTAAAGGTCTTCGCCTGCCTTGAGACTACTAAGAATACGGAGTGAACATTTAATATATGTGCTAGCAAGTAATACGTTGAAATTTAAAACTTTTAACATGATATCATATTGAATATTTTTAACTATAAGACTGAGATACATATAATTAATTTTGACACAGACAAAATATTTTATTTATTTTATCCCTTGCTTTAAACTATAAACTCTTACTATTTTTCTAATAATAATTTTCTTACTATCACAAACGCATATAAACAAACGTATAATATATATACTAATATAGTACAGGTATAATTAATTCATATATATATATATATATTCTATTTTACTACTTTTCTTTGAATAATTATTTTGTCTAACGAATCTTTTACTCAACGAACATTTAAACAATAATCTTGAAAACATTTAATTATAAGGAGGAAAATTACAAAATGACATTTTAATTTATTAAATCATTTCAGTTATGTGTTATAAATCGCATAACTTTTCTCTTAAATATATACAACACTCTTTAAAATATCACTCTACAGAAACATTTAATTTATTGAGATCTCAATTGACTGAGTAACTAAAATCACAATTACTATCCCCAGGGTATGTGGGGTTTATTAAATCGAAGCTCCAATGATTGGGCAGCCAAAAACATAACCATGTACAGGTCGAAAAACCACCACCACCTAAACTGCAAGTCAGATCGAAATTCAGCTGAACCAAACTGAATTTAAACCCAACTAACCAGCTCAGATTAGTAGAAATCTAAATTGATGGCACAGTGCTGTGCACCAAGAAACTAGCTCAATGGTTGGTGAGGATTACAGAGCCCTGAACTGACACTAATATCGGATAATTAATTAACTTAAGATACTTTTTAAATCCAATCATAAGTATATATTCGGGTTGCCAACACAAATAGCAAGCCTTAACATTAAATAATTATTGAATAAGAGAATTAAGAAGCTAAGAAACCAAGTGTGTTTATAAAATATTTAAAAATAATAATAGTTTGTTTGGTTTGAGTTTCAAATAATGAGTATTTTAATTAATTCTAGTCCATAAACAAAGTTTATAATTATAATCAGAGTGGCAGTCCTTATTATATGCCAATGAGTACTATGCAATATTTTGGAATTCTATGTCTATGCCCCCAACAAGAAATAAAAGGCAGATAAAGGTATTCATTAGTAAAGGAAATTATTACTCTAATTTTATACGAAAGAATGTGATATTTATTTTCACACCACAAATCCATTCATGAAGAGCAAGATAAGTATTTTAGGGCATAACTTTAATCTTTATTGGAAAACTTATTTAATTTGAGATAACTGAGACTTTGTTTGACTTTAATTGAAATCACTTCATCATGAATTACGTGCATCAGAGCGGGCTTTACTGGAACAGAGGCAACAGTGCTGATGATTTATGAGCTATAAAATAAAATTGAAAGATGATTGCTGGTCGATAATCGAAGTCCCATGGAAGTTTGCATCTGACAAGTCTTATGCCCTTTAGGTAGATGTGGAACACGGAAAGCCAGGCCAAGTCGTAACTATGAGCCTTTGGTGTTCCAAAGATAACATGAACAGGAGTGAACATGCTTTCTTGCTCGATAATTTAAAATAACAGAAATATTATCATCGACAAGCATGTGAAACGAATGATAGCCCTATGCCAGCAACGTTGAAGATGATGACTTGATAGTCACTGTTTGGAAAATAAAACCCAATTATAGAATGCTCTACATGATGATTTGATCAAATGTAATTAAAGACAAATGAGCTTTTAACTAGCATTATTTTAAAGTATTTGTAAATCATATTAATTATGCCCCAATCATGGTTGCCCTTCCTGAATCTTAATAGAAAATAACAAAGTTGAATTAGAATATATTTATTTGATTCCTTTATCAGCCCTTTTGCAAAAACATTTTAAGATTATATATGAATAAATATACATTGGTGAATATGAGAGAATAGCTGAGGCATAGATTAGCAGTGGAGCTAATAATTTATTATTAGCCAATTATAAAAATAACAAACATTAATAATTTTTTTCGACTCAATGATTGAGAGAACTGTATTAATCTAGTTCTAATGGGCAAGAATTAACTATCAGAATTAAGTTTATATTACTTGTGTAAGGTAAAGAAAATGAAGGAGATCATCAAGTTGAAGGATTATTGGCATATAATTAAAAATAACAACATTAATAAATTTACTCAATAAATATACATAATAAAATAAATGAACCACCATGTAAAAAAGGAAAGTTAAAGACTAGAGGTTGAGAGAATTACTATGAAAGTTAAAATAGCATAAATAAAAAGTTTTACACGGAGTATTATTACATTATAAATGAGAAGAGCTCTTAAAGGGGGTGTAAAGTAAAGTTTGGAACTGGACAGAAAGTTTAAGGTTCATTATAGAAATATATTACCCATTTCTTCCGAGTTGGGCTCCTTAGGTTACACTTCCGGGTAACATGTAGGCACCATTTGATTGATTACTTGAACAGCATTTTATTTGATTTTGGCAGCTTAATTTGTCCATAAAGAATTTAGAAGCTTCATTGAAGATTCTCAAAGGGCTTCAGAAATCGTAGCCAGATTCACCATAATCGAAACACTATTTAAAATGCACAGAGTTTACTGCACTTCTCTACAACAAAGATGGCTTCTCCCTTCTCCAAACTTTTCAGAGCTATATATACTGTCCTCTGATGCCTTCAGGCTAGCACTTCTTTCATTATAGTTGTTTTTAGATACATTCCTTCGATAAGGCTTTCAAACTAATTCATTTTCTAATTAGAAAATGAATTCTTAAAATCAGAAAATTAACTGTTGCTTTTGGAAAGGGAAAATCTGAAAGCTTATCGAAAGAATGTAGCTTTTAATCATTAAAAATTTAACAAATTATTTAAAAGTAAAAACAAATATTCCTGATGCAATGAAACTTTTGAACAATTATATATATTTAAATATTTACAAATATATATGAACAATTCACGTAGTTGTAATATATATAAATTCATGAATAATTTTATCATGAATTTATTAATAGAATTGATTCAATTTTATCATGAATTTATTAATAGAATTGATCAATTTAAATCTGAAAGAATTAATTTTAATATGCATTTATAAAATAAGTTTCCTTTATGGAAATTAGCATGGATTGAAAGTATAAAACCCCATTGCATCAGAAATTTAAGGTTAGTACTAGGAGTTTGAAGTGGGCTTATGGCTACATGCCATGAAGCTAGGATCGAACTCAGATCCAACTGCTTCAATATATATATATATATATATATAAATATATATATATACATATATTTGAACAGCCTGCTTTTACAAAGTGATTAATTATTTATCTAATTTTAAGAAATTTTCTAGATTTTGTAATCTAAGCTAATTGTTACTGATCACACATATACATGCTTAAATTTCATTTTTATAAGCCTGTAAAATATTTTAATAAAATAAATTTATATGCTTCCTGTAGTGCCTCTACATCCATTTTTAAAATATTCTGTTTATCAACCAGAAGATGGCTTGTGTAACCATGCCAAAACATTAGCATGTTAATTATAAAAAATCATTTATAGTTGAACTTGCAAAGTATGTAATTTGCATATGTATATGTACATATTTAACTTCTTTTGGGGGTTTTAGAAGTGCATTCTTTATCTCAATGTTACCATATTGCAACTATTCACCAAACATATGTGCATTATCTTCTCTATATGTACTATTACATAATTAATCTCCATTCTTCAGTTGAGATAAAGATAATAAATGTCTTAATTTCTATGTACATGTTGACAGGTTAATAACTTTTATTATATCAGTGTCATGCAACAATGTGACTAATTTGTTAATATCCTATGGAAGGATAAACACATTGCATTAAAGATCTATATGCTTATGCTTCTATTTTTATCAATATATCTTTTTAGCCAAATTAAATTTGAGCTATTCACCAGTGCATATATTGTAACGATATACATGTGCCATTATATTATTTTAAAATTAAAATAAAGGGGGAAATAAATCTTAAATAAAATTGATTTATTAAAAACTAAAAGAAAATTAAAAGAGTTATGTTTAACTTATATATAATGAATAGGTGGAAAACTTTAAAAAAAATATTTAAAAGTACTTTTTTGTAAAAAAAAAAAATAAGGATATAAAGATAGATTAATATTTTTGTTTTAAGTTATATAAAAGCAAATAGAAATAAAGGTTAATTAATTTCTATTTTAATAATCATGCTTAATCTTAGTAAAAAGATATAGATTTTTTTCATTGAATGTAAAGCAAACTAGCCTTTGGGATACTTAAATAATAAAGGTCAGATAAGAGAATAAAAAAATTAAAGATTGACCAATGCAAGCACCAAGCCACAGCATGGGCCAGAATGGAAAACATCTGTACCTTTGGATCAGCAATGTCATGTTCAATGGATCTGTAAAAATGCTGCTAAAAGGCTATAAAAGTATAAAAGAGAAAATTATTGAATTCATCGGTTGTTGTTGTAATTTGATAATTAATCTTGCAGATGTATTGCAGACTCCTTGATGTAGGGGTCTTGCAATAAAGAGTTTTCATTTGCATGCACCAGCTGAGGTCTCAGGATCACAGTTCCTGACCAAGTGAATGGTTTGTAGCATTTCATAATTCTGGAGGAATTACCAAGATCTCATGGAAAGTTTGAACTTTTATCAGTTGAACTTTTTTAATATATCTTTTCAATAAATAGTCAATCAGTAAGAAAATATAACTTTTAAATGAACTCTTATCTGACTTAAATAAACTCTAAATCAATTATTAATATTTTTATGTATATGTTTGCTAATCATTTCCATTTTTTTTTCTTTTTGTATTTATTAACTCAATTATTAAAATGTATTAAATTTAAGTTGAGTGTAGATGGCTGCATAGATTCATTAAAGTTTGTTAGTTTAAGGGGTTTAATTACAGACTATTTGTTTTGTAGTTGAATCGATGTTAGTGGAGGGATATATGGATGTTTATATCAATGTAATGTGAAGCATGTTAGCATACAGGGAAAGTGTGCCCAACTGAATGTATGATCCAAAAGTGTAGTTATTGTGTTGCAATGGACACATAGTATTCCATGCGACCTTGATATTCTTTAGCTCTATGGATAGGGAGTATAAATCAGCAAAAGAACTGCTCTCCCTCCATATGTAGCATTTCTCTTAATATTTTATATACGTTTCCTTCACCAGACAGATATACATTCCTGTACTGGATGAGGATCATTTCCTTTAAATAATATCATGCTGCAGATGCACATTCCTGTCAGCATGGTTTTCTTCATATGGCATTGGCTGTGTCTGTATGTCAAAAAGCAAGCATTGGTTTAGTTGCAAACTTTTAGCCTGAGGTTGGATGTTTTGAAAAGTTTTAATTGCATAGTCTATGTAGTTTATCTATACTCAACATTCTAAAATAGAAATATTATGTAAAATGACCATCTGTGCAGACTTACTGAATTAACAATTTAAATTTAAAATTAATAATAAAATCTCAATTTATTCCTCAAATTTAAATTTATATGTATGTGTAAATAAATGTTTTTGTGTGTTAATTACTGGCAGTGGCTTATTTTATTTATTTATTTATTTATTTATTTAAATATTGAAATACATTTAAGAATTTATATATTAAATCTCTGCATCACCTTGATCTAGTGGCATGGCTAATGGTCAATATATAATAAAATAAAATTAGATCTTAATAAGAAATATCTGCCTACATTATAAATTTTCAAGGTTCAAATGGCCTGTATGGCAGATATTCTAAGAGTCTACTTTTTTTCAACCGTTATAATATATATATATATATATATATATATATATTGTGACAATCAGATGATGTATGTTGGTTGAAAACAGTTGGAATACTAGGAAAAAGTACCTTGAGGCCATCCATATGTGAGATATTAAATCATACTATGACCTCTGCCCTATTTGCCTATTCTCGAGGCTAATTACAAACAAACAACATTATCTGAGACACACATAAATTATTTTCTCACCAGCCACAAAGCTTAGCAACAGAGGTAGAGACATGGATGGGAACACCTATGAAGCTAAATAGTTAAATGTGCAATAAAAGTACTAAGAAACATGTGTTTTGGGTGCCTGGATCATTGGAAAAGTAAAATAAAGCATTATAATAAAATTAGGAAACTCACACTTTTTATAGTTAAATAATATGTTTAATTAATGACTTTAAAATATTAAGAATGTTTTTAATGGCCTCCGCTATTCCCCTAAATTAATGAAAAACTAATTAGACACTAAAAACAGATTAAACGATATAATATTTTTGCGG
This sequence comes from Epiperipatus broadwayi, assembly GCA_028023455.1. Lineage (NCBI taxonomy): Eukaryota > Metazoa > Onychophora > Udeonychophora > Euonychophora > Peripatidae > Epiperipatus > Epiperipatus broadwayi. Next base: position 4,123,886 of record JAQFVV010000111.1, on the reverse strand, counting down.
TCTAAGTCTTTTCTTCCCAATTTTAATAAAATTGGCAACTTGAATCTCCTCGATAAAGTACAATAGTAAAAATCTTTCGCAAAGCATTTCTAATTGCTTTGCGCTAAAAACAGATAATTTAAAAATTATTTAAAATGTATGTAGCTAAATCATATATACGTAATAAGCTACTGGTGGACAAAAAAAGCATTATTGAGGAGATCAAGTTGGCAAACAAAGGAAACTTACTTGTATGGAATTTAGAAACATAAATAAAATTGGAAAGAGATTTTAAATGAAAAAAATTAACTTTTAAACTTAACCGCAATGGAATACAAAATATTTACACATGTTAGTAATGAAGAATAATGAAGGAAAAAAGGTTAAATATAGATAGATGATCATATATATATATATATATATATATATATATATTTAAGATTAGTCTAACAAAATGGTTACATTACAAATATCATTAAATAAAATAATTCATAATATAATTCAATTAAGAAAGGTATGAACAAAAAAGTAGAAAGTAAATAGTTCAATGGAGGAGAGATATGATTACCATCCTGGTTCCTTACTCCTGTTCGGTGGCATCATGGCTTGATCCAACTGTCGATAGGTATTTGTCCGGACAATGAAAATGGAAATATATAGCATGGTTTCATGAAAAGTCCTACAGACACAGCACAGAGTTCAGATCACTATTAGGTGGATACAACGGCATTTGGGATGGTATTTAGGAACCTCGGCGATAGGCAAAGCTATTTATTTGCCTAGCCAAGCATAGTAGAATCCATCAAATTCATATGACTTTTAGCTTGAGCATGTTCAAACTTCTCCATGATTTTGAAGTTGACAGTTGTATAAATTTGTGGAATAAAATCTTAACAAGCAAAAGCAAAATCTGCAAGAGTTCTCCAAAGAGAAATCTTAATGCCAGCAAGAAAACTTTGAATAACCTCGTCTTTTGTTCTCTCTTCTATTTATACCCTCTTTGTCAGCTACCTTCTATTGTTTGTATGGTCTTAGATCTTCATAAGCCCTCATGCTCCTTTCTTTCAAGGTAACATTTTCTAAAAATAACCTTTACTTTTTTACTCTAAATTTCTTTTTTTAAACTTTGAATTTTATTAATTAAAAAAGAAAGAGAAGGCCTTAATTTTCCGTGAATGGGCTAATTAATTAAAAATATACATTCTTTTAGAAAATGTTGGCGGGCTCATCTCAAAATCAAATCATACTAAATATTTGAACAAGATTTAAAAAGAAAAATACATACTTATTTCTTTTAATATGTATTTTATTTCAGCAGAATTTTGAATTAACTCATATATATATGCTTGACGTATATATCTGTTTGACTAACTGATTTTACAAGTAATTTTTATTAACAGAAATCTAATCTTAGAATGGAATTTATTTAACAAAATATTTAAATGCAAAACAAATTATATAAATGTAATTAATTTTAACTTTAATGCAAAACCCTGCTGATATTGAACTATAAACTTAATTCAGGTCTATAATACTAACCAAGTTTATAGAAGGCTGTAAAGCATGGATCAGATTTCAGATCCATTGCTTTATTTCCCAATAGTTAGTGAGGAAAAAAAATGTTAAAAAAAATGCTGTTGCTTCAGGTCAGAGGTAAAAATTTTGCACCAGGTGAGTTCAAGCCTACTCTTTATTTGCTATAATACTTAATTTGTTACTGACTAAGTCTTTCTTTCTTTTACTATATAACTAACGGTATATCCATAATTATTTTTATTATTGGCTGCAGAAAGGAGTTTGCTATTAACTGAAAGGAGACCCTTTGATTCCTCTTGGAGGCTTTAAAGGAACTGAGCAGGGCAAATTCCTAATGCTCACTCCATACATTCTTGTCGTTGCAGCTGTTATTACTATGTGATTATTCATATAGTATATGAACATGGATGGGCTTCTCACCAACATGCATTAGCCAGCATGGTGAGTTTATTGGCTTTTTAAAAACCTCTGAGTTTAAGATCAAGAAACACCATGGTCTTTCTTCTCAGTACCTGATAAGGCAGAATGAATGTTTGTGTAAATGATAAATATTTTTCCAATACATATATACAATTATGACAGACAAAAATAAAGCATGGCCCTTATTCCCAGGAGGCAGTAAAGTCACCAACCAAGGCAGAGATTGGTGGCCAAAGGCAGAGGGTGCTAAGAATTCCCTGATTGCGTACCCAGGCTACCATTTGATGATGACTTTTTATTTAGGTACTTACAACTGCAGATCAGTTTCAAGTGAATGAAGATCGCAAGAATTAGAAGAAGAACTATCTTATATTAAATGGGACATTATTGGACTTTGTGAAGTTAGAAGAAAAGGAGAAGAAACAATTGATTTAAAAAGTGAACATATACTCTATTATAAAGGCACACATATTGGAAATACAAGTGGAGTAGGATTCATTATAAATAAAAAGTGGAAGAACAATATTGTGAAGATTGATGATGTATCGGACAGAGTGGCAAGATTAGTTGCAAGATTAGTTATACAACTTAATAGCAGATACCAAATGCAGATAATTCAGGTTTATGCCCCAACAAGTTCTCATAGTGATGAAGTAGTAGAAGATTTTTATATGGATGGACAAAAGGTTTTCGATCAGAGTAAACAACATTTTAAAATTGTTATGGGAGACTTTAATGCTAGAATTGGTAGACAAATGAAAGATGAAATTGCTCTAGGTAATTTTGGTTATGGTAATAGAAATGAGAGAGGACATGACTTATGGAGTTTGCAGAAAAAGAAAAACTTTATATTATGATTTCATTTTTTGAGAAAAATGTTAAAAGGAAATGGACATGGAAGCATCCAAATGAAGGTACAGCAAAATTGGATTATATTTTGACTAACAGAAAATACATATTTCAAGATTGTAATGTTCTTAATAAATTTAACACAGAAAGTGATCATCGATTAGTAAGGTGTAAGTTACGTGTTAATGTAAAACTAGAAAGGCAAAAATTATTAAGAAAAACAATATTTACAGTTTATATTCCTACTCTTCAGAAACATTCTAATGAATTTAAATTAGAACTTACAAATAGGTTTCAAGTGTTAGGAGATTTTGAACATGATACAGATTTGAATGAAATTAATATGAAAATAACTGATACACTTTTAAAAACTGCAACAAACATAGCTGGTAGAAAAAAGCAGCAATTGACTAATAAAATTTCTACTGAGACTGGAGAATTTATGAAGAAAAGAAGGAATATGAAGATATACAAAAATGATGTATTAAAAAGAATTGAATATCTCGAATTTTGTAAAATGGTACGGAAAAGAGTTGAAAATGATATAAGAAAGTATAACTGTGAAATAGCAAGGAAAGCTGTAGAAGAAAATAAAAGTCTCAAATATGTTAAACAACATTTTGGTATTGGTAGGAAATTTATATCTGCAATAAGAAAAAAAGATGGAATTATTACTAAAAAGAGAGATGACATCATGAAATTGGTAGAAGATTTTTATCAAGAATTATATAGTAATAAAGAACAAGTACCTCTATATCCATTACATTTTCCAAATTGCCCAGAATTTTAAATGAAGAAGTGAGACATGCAATTAAGTGTATGAAGAAAGGAAGGGCTCCAGGAAATGATGGAATTATAATTGATATATTAAAAGAAGCAGGTGAAGAAATAGAAACAATTTTAGCAAAGTTATATACCAAATGTCTAAATGATAAAGATGTACCGGAAGATTGGAAGAATGCAGTAATAAAATTAATATTTAAAAAAGGTGATAAAGAAGATATTAGAAATTACAGACCTATCAGCCTTTTATCAGTTTTATATAAAAATTTTACCAAGATAATTACAACTCGTCTACAGAGAAATTTGGATTTCCACCAACCAAGAGAACAAGCTGGATTTAAAAGTGGTTTTAGTACAATAAATGAATATGAGTTGTCATTATGTTTTGGATTTGTAGATTATGAAAAGGCATTAGATTCTATACACATTTCTTCAGTGATTAAAGCATTGGATCATCAAGGTATAGATCCAGGTTATTGTCATATTTTAAAGAATGTTTATAAAAATGCAACAGCAACAATTAGATTACATAATGATACTGGAAAAATCAACATTGAGAAAGGTGTAAGACAAGGTGACTCCATATCTCCAAATCTCTTTACAGCAGTGCTGCAAGAAGTATTTCGTGGATTAAAATGGGAAATTAAAGACGTGAAAGTAAATGGAGAGTATTTAAGTCATTTAGATTTCGCAGATGATATAGTTGTTTTTGCAAATAATGCTTCAGAGCTGCAGAAAATGTTGCAGGAGTTAGCAGATGAAAGTAGAAAAGTAGGACTAAAGATAAATGTTAAAAAGACTAAAGTAATGTTTAATCGATTTGCTCAAAATATGAAAATAAAGATTGATTATGAAGAATTAGAAGAAGTTAACAGTTACAAATACCTTGGTTAGATTATTAATACAGATGGAAACATAATGGAGGAAATTAATCATAGAATTAAACTTGGTTGGAGTGCTTTTGGTAGAAATAACTTGATACTAAAAGGAAATATGCCTATATGTTTGAAAAGAATGGTTTTTAACAAATGTGTTTTACCAGTTCTTACTTATGGATCTGAGACTTGGACACTTAATAGAAGAGCAATACAGAGACTTCAGACCACTCAAAGGAGTATGGAGAGATGTATGTTGGGAGTAACAAGAAGAGATCGAAAACGCAATGTATGGGTAAGACAACAAACAGGTGTTACTGACCTTATTGAAAAAATTAAAAGATTGAAATGGAGTTGGGCTGGACATATTGCTAGAAGAGATGATAATAGATGAACAATTGAAATTTTAAACTGGATTCCAATAGATTGTAAAAGACCCAGAAAGAGACCACATGTGAGATGGATGGATGAAATAAGAAAATGTGCAGGGGTGTTGTGGAGAAGAAAAGCTAAAGATCGGAGAAGATGGATTAAACTTGGAGAGACCTTTATCCTGCAGTGGATTGATAATGGTTGATGATGATGATGATGATATCCATAATTCAATCTCCTGTATCTTAAATTGAGTCCATGTTGTTTTTAGTTTAACAAACTATATTTATCTTTTTACTTTCTAAATTTTCAGAGGTCCAGTGGTATCCAAGGTTTTATGTTTCTGGCATTGTATACTCCTTTTACGCCATTACGATCTTCCAAAAGTAAAGCATTTCTCCCGCATTTCTTTTTCAATGTGTATGGCCCTTGATATATTGGGAAAAACTTTTTGAATTCTTTCCACAATGTATTACTTGGCCTAGGATCTCTCAGCCATACTTGCTTCCCTTGCCTGAATTGATATTGCTGGTATTGTTTTTTATTTTTCTGGTGCAGTGCTGCCTGTTTTAATTGTTCATATGCTATTTTTTGATCTTGTAGTTTATCTATCTTCTCCTCTTCCATCGGCATTTTGGTTTTAAATAACTGAGGATATTCTTTCTCATAATTCAGGTGAGTTGGCATAAATCTTGTCGACTCATTCATTGTTTTGTTAATATATTGTACCACCTTTTCAGTTTTATTTACCCAGTCCTGGTGGTTGGTTAGAATATATGTCCTAAAGATTTGCCCTATTTCTCACATGACTTTCTCATAAGGGTTAGCCTGTGGATTTTTAATGGAAGTTAGCCTATGATGAATTCCTTGTTTAGCCATCCATGTCTTCCATTCTTTGGATGTAAACACTGTGCCATGATCAGATATCACTATCTGAGGTTATCCAACTTCCGGCAACTGTTTTTCCTGAAGTGCCTTTATTGCTCCTCTAGAGTTTGCTGTCCTTACTGGATATGCTTTCACATACTTTGAAAACACATCATATGTGATAAACAAATACTGAAATCATCAAAACATTGGTAATGGGCCATAATGATCTACAGCTAGCAGCTCATTCGGTATAGATGTGAGGATTGTCTGTGGCTCTCCTGCATACGAATGATTTGGTGCCTTGCTCTGAGCACAAATATCACAGGTTTTCAACACATGTAGGATCTGTGAGTACATCCCTGGCCAATAAAATTGACGTTTTATTGCTTCTTCTACTTTTCGAGGACCATAATGTCCCACCAACTGATGGATGTGGGTAATAATTTGGTTTCTCAATTTGTGAGGTATTATGACTTTCCATGGATTGTGAGGGCTTTTGGTATTAATCTGAAGGATCCCATCTGTGATTCTATATTGATTATAGTGCCACTGGCTGCCATCTTAGATGTAATAATGTTAATTATTTTTTATATTGAGCATCCTGGGCCTGCCAATACACTAAATTCTGGAGGTGAGATTCCACTGTGTTTCCTGCTGTGGTTGTCATTATCTTCATTGTCTGCTTTCCTAAATCTGGATTCTGAGCAGCCATGGGCACAGGGTGGCAGCTTAAAATATCAGCCACAATATTATGTGATCCTGGGCAATAAATGACACTATACTTAAACTGTTGAAAAATCAGGTTCCATCTTATCAATCTGTCATTATTTAAAAAGCTCTTGTTCAGAAATTCCAAACATTTGTGATCAGTTATGATTACCACTTCTGATCCCAACAAAAACTGTTTCAGTTTCTGGCATGCCCACACTATTGCTAATGTCTCCTGTTCAGTTGCTGTATAATGCTTTTCTGCCCCTCTCAAAGTCCGACTAATAAAGCAACACTTGATGCTCATTTTTATCACCAATTTGAAACAACACAGCACCCAAGCCTTACCTACTGCTATCTGTTTGAAGGTAACAGGGGTGGGCAAAATCCAGATGGTATTCCATTACTGTTTCCAAGAACTTATGTTTTACTTTAGACATTTCTTGCTCATGCCTATCTTTCCATTCTCATTTTTTACTACTCTTCTTTATTAATTCAATTAGCTGTGTGGTGTCATAAGCAAATCTAGGATAAAAGTGGTGATAGAAATTACACAATCCTAGAAATGCTCGAACCTGCTTCTGGTTGGTGGGAGTTGGAAAATTCTTTATAGCATTTATTTTTGCAGGATGGGATTTGACACCTTGACTATTTACAACATGGCCCAAAAACTCTTTTCCATGTTGATGGTTATATTTTCACGTACGCATTTACCAAAGAAGCTTTCCAAATGACACAAATGCTCATCGATGTCTTTTGAGGCGATCACAATATCGTCCATGTAACAAACCATGTGTTCCTGTATTTGAACAGATAAAACATTCTTCAAAAATCTCATGAGGCCTGCTCCACAGTTAATTAAACTGAATGGAACTCTCTTGAACACGTGAGTCTGGCCATTGTAACGAAATGCCGTATACTTTCTATTACGGTGGTCCAATGCCATTTGCCAATAACTCGCTGTCATGTACATGGATGAGAATACAGTCTTCCCTGTGTGCTGCACAAATGTTTCATGCATTGGCGGCAGCACATCATGTTCCAGAATGGTCACATTATTTAGGCAGTACGCATCCAAACACAAATGAACATTTCCATTTTTTTTCTTGATTACAATCAATGTATTATTGTATGGTGAAGGGGCCTGTTCGATAATATCCCATTCCAGCATCTGATTTATTTGTTTATCCATTTCCTCTCTGTATTGGAACAGGATAGGATAAGTTTTTGTTTGCTGGTATGATTCCTCTCTAAGCCTAATTCGGTGAGTATACCCTCTAATTTTCCCTGATACACCAGAAAATACTGCTGTGTATCCCTGTAAAATTTGTTTCAACTGCTGACTGTGCTCCTTATTCTTAATCATTGATCTTCCAACTTTTTGTTTTATCATTTCCTCATCGATTGCTTGTACAACACAACTGCCAATGGAGTGATTATCTTGACCACGTTGTAAATGGGACTTGTATCTTCTAACAAACATCTCTTTGTTGGGTAATATATGATTCCTTGATACTGCTGAAGAAAATCTGAATCTAATAATAAGTCATACAACAACCTTTCCATTACTAAGAAGGCATGATTAAAACATTTGCTGCTAATTGTAATCTCAAACCACCTTTGGTATCATTCACTATTCATTTTTCTTCCACATGGGTAACTTTAAGTATCTTGGTTTGCTTTCATATTCTGTGGCTAGTTTTTTTGATACAATAGATACTTGACTGCCTGGGTCAACTAATGCTTGTATTTTATTGTCATTTATATTTACTTGAATGACTGAGTTTGTGTTTGAGTGTATGTCTTCTTCGTTATCCTTTTGTTGTACAATTGCTGTATGGGATGGCACACCTTCCCTATTTTACTTCTGACAGGTTTGCACTCTTTTGTTTGGTAGATTTATTTTGAAATTTTACCTCCTTTCCATTTCTGTCTTCATCAAGATTTTCATATTTGATAGCTGTTAGTATACAAGTTGTACCTTCAATATCTTCCTTTTGATTGCTTATCAATATTTCCCTTATCCAGGATGGCATGTTGTGCCTAATCAACCTTACTATCTGCTTTTCTAGATAATTGAAAGCACTTAGTGCTTTTATTCGATTTACCTGTCTAACAAAAAACTGAGCATAAGTCTCTTGATGGTTAGCTGGGTATCTTTCATGCATTATCGAATACATCAAACCTTCCTGCCGCTCTGCACTCCAATACATCGACATCACTGCATTCTCATATTCCATAAATGTTTGTGGTTGTATCGACAGAGGGTTCCACTAGTCTCTGGCAGATTCTTTTAAATGATGACTGGAGATTGCCACTTTTTCTTGTTCTATCATATTCTGGAATTGAAAAACATTTTTAGACTGTCTAGGTGGTGTCTAGGGTTTCCACCTGGTTCCCCTCTAAAACATTGGATATGGACAAACTTTACCACAGGAGATGTCACCAGATTAATTATTATTGGCATAAGGATTTGGTTGCCTTGTTGCACATGGATTGGGTTCAGCAGTTGACAATTATTTATTTCCTTTCTATACTCATTAAACTGTCCATTTTTTTTTCATCCTGTATTTCCTGCTTGACTGACATGTCCAAGGTATGCATATCCTTTCCTAAATCCTTATCCATCAATGACTTAAGCTGAGTGTCATTGTCTGGCAATACTTTTGTTCTAGTAGTATGTTGCAGATGGAGAACCATGTTTTCCTCCAAAAGGTTCAATCTTTGTGAAGTCATTCCCATGACTTGTTAGAACGTGGTCATCATCATTTTGTTTTTGTCTCTCATTTCTTTGATGAGATTTTCCAAATTGTATTTTTGGTCGCTATGAATACATGTTGCCGTATTTAAAAGGTTGAGCACTACCTCCTCATTGCTGTCATAATGTTCATCTTTCTTCTGTTGGTCCATTTTTGCCTATTATTGGATATTTTGTTATATAACAATCCCACCTTATTTGTAAAATGTATTTTTGTCTTTTATAAACAATCTAGATAAGTATATTATATCACGTGTATCTAGGAGCTATATCCTTCTGTATATCAAAAAAAATTTTACTTCTTTCTAAAATTATAACTAAGTCAGTATTCTAAGTTCTTTATTTTATATAACTATCTGTTTTATTTATGTTATCAGAAATTAACTTTGCCTACCTCACGAGGTCCTATCTTAAACCTTTGCCTATATGTATCTGTGTGTACATGAAAAAATAAAATAAAATCCTGTTGTGTCTGTTTTTAATATTTATTACTACATATTATTCTCCTCACTTTACTTTATTTATTTTTATATTTCATTAAAATGTCACTGCTATGTTAATATAATTAAAATAACCCACTTACAGCTTGACTTGGCTTTCTCTGACACCTGAAACAACTAAAAAAATGTATTTACATTAATATACAAGTATATATATATATATATATATCAAGGAATATGTGAGCAAAATATACATGTCATGTTTAAAAATTATTTTGGCTCACTACACAGACAGTTTTATTTTGATCATCTACCTTCCTATGGTTTGTTTATTTGTATTCCGATATAAAAAATTGCACTTGCCAACAAATTTATTTGATGAGGTTGCCAGTCGACAAGACAATGGCCATATTAAATATACATATTAATGGATAATGACCCAAGCACACATTGATAAGGATTTATAAAGTTTAAAGTGATTACAATTTATTTTGATTTTCACTTCACTTTCAAAAAAAAATCTCTGCATGAATAAGTAAATGCTATTTTAAATGACAATATTAATTAAATCTAAGACATATAACAACTAAGTACGGTAATTTGTCTGACCTGGGTTCGAAACCAGTTACCATTTTGGTCATGACACACAAAAAAAATCAATTTAACAGCCTAAAGTATGATTAACAAAACAAAATATACATTAAAAAAAATTAAAAATAAAAATAAAATCCCATGACAATTATGAACCTGGTATCGAAACCAACTACCATTTTGGTCACAATCCGAAATAGATTAACAATTATCAAGCAATTTTACAGAAAATGCATCGAGATCAAAAACTGTTTCAAAAACATTTATATAAAAACGAGTTTTACCGAACTATAACAAAATGTATACCATATACACCCATATATATGAATATGTACTTCACTAAATAAGCATATATATGACTACATATAAATATACAAACAGATATACCTATACAAACATTTTTTTATTATCATATACGATTTTATTAGACGATTCATCATATTGCAGACCGCATACTTCTATTATTTCAGGCTAGTAAATGCTGGTCGTGACTATGACAAGGAAGCAATGATTGCAGACTTAGACCTATTATTTCAGGCTACTCGACAATTCTAAACTCTAAAGTATAAGTGGTCTTCACCTAACAGTTACTAAGGGGGTCTTCACCAAAAACGATCACTAAAAAACAAGGGCTTCACCTAACGGTTACTCAATAAATGATTCAATAGCATAATCCGAATTGAGAAAAAAAATCTTAGCTAAAAGTGGCTGACATATATGTTATACAAAAATATCTTATATATATATATATCTTTATTAAAATGAACATACGCATTTACTTTTTATAAAGTTGAAAATTAAGTTTGCTATTATTGAAACAAAACTTATTTTATATATATATATTGTTTGCACGGAAACGTAATTTCAAAATATTTAAAAGTGAAAAAAAAAATTTGCATGATTAAAATTATTCATATAAAAAAACGAAACACAGAGAAAGTGAAAAAAAAAATTTGCTAACACTGTACGTTGACACATGTTAATTCGAACTTATCAACTTTAGATCTCAGAAAAACTTTCTATTAATGGAAAAATGTTATCTCTTAGATCTTTACAAAAATTTATACAAACGGAAAAAAAATTATATTACCTATTTGTAATTTTTACTAAAATATTAACACTACCGTATATATGTTATATTTCAAAAAACATTATTACATCAAAACTTCTCATATTTAAGTAATATTAAATAACATAAAGTACAAAAGCTATTTTAAGGGAGGACGGGTGGGTATATATTTGACACTTCCACCTCATCGAAGCTATATACTTTATACGACAAAAAAAAATATGGTGACTGGTCATGATAAAACTACTCATTAGGGGGAAAAAAAATTGCTATAACTCTAAAAATATCATTTTATAATCACACAAAAAAACAAGTAACGGAGTGTTAACTTTTCAAATAAAAAATATTCATTTCATATATATATATACTAAACTCGGAAAAAAAATGTTTACCTTATGATACATTTAACTTGTTAATTAATTTAAAAAAATTAAATTTGGCTCAGATTAGGAAACAAACTCGGAAAAATTATATGTTTATTTTCATATAATTATATTAGACCAAAACAAACTTCTCAGGGTAGTAATCTTGTTTTTAAAAAATGACATACATCCCACTGCGACAACTCGGAGAAAACTTTTACATATATCTATTACTTCAAATCCCCTATTCCTATTCTTCCAATAAAAAAAATGAAATTCGGTCCACGTTGTTGGCATCAGATTGCGGAAAAAAATTTTAACTGTGACAGTCAGATGATGTATGTTGGTTTAACCCAGTTTCAATACTAGGCGAAAGTACCTTGAGGCCATCCATATGCGAGATATTAAATCAAGAATACTATGACCTCTGCCCTATTTGCCTATTCTGGAGGCTAATTACGAACAAACAACATTATCTGAGACACGAATAAATTATTTTCTCACCGGCCACAAAGCTTAGCAAGAAAGGTAGAGACATGGACGGGAACTCCTACAGAGCTAAATAGTTAAATGTGCAATAAAAGTACTAAGAAACATGTGTTTTGCATGCCTGGATCATTGGAAAAGTAAAATAAAGCATTATAATAAAATTAGGAAACTCAAACTTTTTATAGTTAAATAATATGTTAATGGCCTCCGCTATTCCCCTAAATTAATAAAAAAAACTAATTAGACACTAAAAACAGATTAAACGATATAATATTTTTGCGGTCTAAGTCTTTTCTTCCCAATTTTAATAAAATTGGCAACTTGAATCTCCTCGATAAAATACAATAGTAAAAATCTTTTGCAAAGCATTTTCTAATTGCTTTGCACTAAAAACAGACAGTTTAAAAATTATATAAAATGTATATAGCTAAATCATATATATGTAATAAGCTACTGGCGGACAAAAAAGACATTATTGAGGATATCAAGTTGCCAAACAAAAGAAACTTACTCATATGGAATTTAGAAACATAAATAAAATTGGAAAGAGATTTTAAATGAAAAAAATTAACTTTTAAACTTGACCGCAATGAAATACAAAATATTTACACATGTTAGTAATGAAGAATAGCAAAGGAAAAAAGGTTAAATATAGATAGATGATCACACATATATATATTTAAGACTTGTCTAATAAAATGGTTACATTACAAATATCATTAAATAAAATAATTCATAATATAATTCAATTAAGAAAGGTATGAACAAAAGGGTAGAAAGTAAATAGTTCAATGGAGGAGAGATATGATTAACGTCCTGGTTCCTTGCTCCTGTTAGGCAGCGTCGTGGCTTGATCCAACCGTCAATAGGTATTTGTCTGGACAATAAAAATGAAAATATGTAGCATGGTTTCATGAAAAGTCCTACAGACATGGCACAGAGTTCAGATCACTATTAGATGGATACTATGGCATTTTGGATGGTATTTAGGAACCTCGGTGATAGGCAAAGCTATTTATTTGCCTAGCCAAGCATAGTAGAATCCATCAAATTCATATGACTTTTAGCTTGAACATGTTCAAACTTCTCCATGATTTTGAAGACGACAGTTGTATAACTTTGTGGAATAAAATCTTAACAAGCAAAAGCAAAATCTGCAAAAGTTTTCCAATGAGAAATCTCAATGCCAGCAAGAAAACTTTGAATAATCTCATCTTTTGTTCTCACTTCTATTTATACCCTCTTTGTCAGCTACCTTCTATTGTTTGTATGTTCTTAGATCTTGATAAGCCCCCATGCTCCTTTGTTTCAAGGTAACATTTTCTAAAAATAACCTTTACTTTTTTACTCTAAATTTATTTCTTTAAACTTTGAATTTTATTAATTAAAAAAGAAAGAGAAGGCCATCTTTAATTTTTCTTGAGTGGGCTAATTAATTAAAAATATACATTCTTTTAGAAAATGTTGGCGGGCTTATCTCAAAATCAAATCATACTAAATATTTGAACAAGATTTAAAAAGAAAAATACATTCTTATTTCTTTTAATAAAATAAGTATTTTATTTCAGCAGAATTTTGCATTAACTCATATATATATGCTTGACGTATATATATGTTTGACTAAACGGTTTTCACAAGTAATATTTTTAACAGCAATTTAATGTTACAATGGAATTTATTTAAAAGAAAATATTTACAAGCAAATACAAATTTAATAAACGTAATTAATTTTAGCTGTAATGCAAAACCCTGCTGATATTGGACTATAAACTTAATTCAGGTCTATAATACTAACCAAGTTTATAGAAGGCTGTGAAGCATGGATCGGACTTCAGATCCATTGCTTCAATATATATATATATATATATATATATATATATATATATATATATATATATATATATATATATATATTCAAATATAAGTATGTTGTCTATACTAAATTTATTGTAATTATAATGAATTTACTTCTGACTTTCAAGCTCCTTACTGCTATGCACTTCATCTTATGCAACTGATACACATAGCCACACACATGTGAAAAAGATAAATGCTCTCCAATATATGTATTTCATGCTGAACCAGTACTCAAGAGTTGTTTTAGATCACTATCTCCCACACATATATACAATCAGTGGTCATGAGTGGGACTGGTGGGTGCTGGTTCAGCACAAAATACCTATATTGGAAATCATTTATATCTATACACACATGTGATCATGTGTCATAATTGTATAAGATGGCGTGAATAGCTGTAGAAAGTTTGAGAGTCTGAGTTTATGTCCCTTATAATTACATTAAATTTAGTATTGACAATATTCTTCTATTTGAATATTACATAATCAGCCTATATTCTGCCCACCCCCCTTCTATGTAATTAAATGGACATGTTAAGGTATTATATGGGAGGAGTCAGAGTGTCTTAAATTTAACATGGGCATGACATAAGATTGGTATTAACAAGGATTTTCTTGTGTTTCATCAATGCATTTTCAATGATATGAATTGCTGAAGAGTTGGAGAATGGAGAAAATTTAAGTTTGTCCATTAATGTTTGAGGAGTTGCTATCTTAATATAAATTAAGCACTGATTGGATATTTATGTGAGAGGTGATGATCTGGATATACTGGTGAGAATTGGTTCCACACAAAATATGTATATTGGAGATCATTTATCTTTTTCACATGTATGTGGCCATGTCTATCAATTGTATAAATTGGAGTGCATAGCTGTAGGAAGCTTGAAATTATTGTAACGACATATTTATATATCGTTACATCTTAATTTAAAATAAAAACTTAAAAGTTCGCAAATAAAAGTAAAAAACTAAATGCTAAAATTAAAATGTTTGTTAAATGTATATACATTCGCACAGATGCCAAACTTTAAAAAATTTTTTTTTAAAAATAAAAAACAAATAAATAAGTATTTGAACGTACTTTTTTATAAAAAAAAAAAAAGTATAAGATTTAAAAATAAAAACAGGTATTAATTAATTCTTGTAATCTGTAAATGGAAATGATTGTTTATAAATTGGTTGAAAAGCAAGCTAGCCATGGGCTCTTGTATAATTAAAATGATCTGATAAAAGATAGATAAGAAGAAAAGAGAAATTAGCTTGACCAATGAAAGCACTAAGCCTTGGCTCGGACCCTAATGAAAGTGATGGATTAGTGACGTTTTGTTGATTGAATCTGTGTGGATAATATAAAAAGGGAAATACAGTTTTTTCGGGCAGTTCCAGCGTTGTGTGTTTGAGAGGTGGTAGGACGCACATACCAGACTCTCTATTTAAAAAGAAAAAATGAAAAGACTGTGATACCTTGAACCAGCTATTGCCATCTCCAGAACATTATCTTCCAATGGAGGCATCGCAGGAATTAAAAGCAGAAACCTGGACTCTTCTACCGTGAGCTATGAACTTTACAAATTAACAACAACCAAAAAAAGTAATTAAGAACTTTTGTCATTGATTTTTTTTAAAGATTCAGCTAATTTAAATTTTAAAATGAACTCTTATTTGATTTTCAAATTAATAATTGATTGTTTAAATTTATATAGTTAAGTTTTGCTAAAATCATTTCCATTTTATTATTTTTATTTGTAGTAATATTTATTGTAGAAATTATTAAATGCATTACATTTAAGTTGGGTATAGATGTTGCATAGATTCGTTAGCGGTTGATAATGTTGTGGTTTTCACATTCGATTAGAATATATGTCAACGATATCACTGCAAGCATCTTACGATGAATGCTAATGGGATTTGTATATTCCCTATGCAAGTGACGTTTATCGATGACTTTGTATTTTGATCGGTTGTGTTTAATTTGGAATGTTTTTGACCATGGAATCTGTGCAGCTGATCTGTACTCAACATTTTAAAACAAATTTTATAAAATGCATTTGTGCGAATGTATCTAAATGTTAAATTTAAGTCGGGCGTGAATGGCTATATAGTTTTTAAAGTTATATTAAGGGAGGGTATTCTTAGGTTATTCGTTTCATGGTTGAATTGGCTCAATGGATTGGATATATTTGTGTAATTAGTAGATGTAGTATGAGGTCTGCTACAGGCAGGATTATAGATATATGCCACACACCCTCTGTTTGCCTATGGATGGGTTTGTAAGTTGGCAGAAGACCGCAGTCAATTCCTATGGAGTTTTTTGTTTATTGTTCTACTTGCCAACAGATGTAACATTCCTGTTGGTGGAGAGTCAATGTCTTCTCTATTTCTACTTATTGTTCAGATGTACATTCCTGACAGTATAGTATTTTGTGTTGTCATATCATGCTACATTGAATACATGAATGTATCAGATGGATTGGTGCCAGTTTGGTTGTGAAATTTGTTGCCTAAGGTTAAATCAGGGAAGAATATTTTCTTTTCAAATGCAGATCTATGTAGTCTATTCATACTTGACTATCTAAATAAAATATTAAACTCATTGAAACTTAGTTAAATGTAAAATTAAAAGATTAATAGAAAAATCTAAAATGTTGAATTTATTCCTCAAAATTTAAATGTTATTTTATATGTGCGTAAATAAATATTTTTATGTGTTAATTTCTGGCAGTGGCTTTTATTCTTTTATATTTAAGATATAAAATTTATATTTTATTATCTCTGCTACTCCACTGAGCTAGTGACTTGGGCTAATGATCGGAATATTTAAATAAAGTGGAATCTTAACAGCGCGTATCTGCCTACTCTATAAATTTTTCTAGGCTCAAATGCCTAGATGGCACCCTGGTAGTTGCAGATCTTGTTTTTGCGGTTAGATTCGATCTTCACTTTCATTTCGATCGTTATAATATATATATAAGATTATTGTGGTATTATGCATTTAAATGTGTTTGTAAACACAAAAATAGATAAAATGAAATTCTTTCTAACAATATTTTTTTATTGTATAATATTTTTGAAACATTGAGTTATGACATTTTTGTAGATATTGCTTTATTAGTAACTAATAAGGAAAATAAATAAACGTGATAAAAAATTATTTTACATCCTTGAAAAACATATTGCTTGTTTACAACCTTTAAATAGTTTTATTTTTATTGCTTGTAAAAAAAAAAAAAAGTCTGTTTTTAAAAAGTAAATACAATAATTTTTGTTAAATTGTATCTAACACATCTGTTACTTTTAAAATATAAATACATTATAAATGAAACATACTTTTAAAGTATTTAAACATTGTTATTTATATGATTCTTTATAAATAAATATTTACACATATCTTTAAATTTCATTTATGTCATCTAACTATGCTATTTGTCAATAAATTAGTAATAACTGAATTTCAATTTGATATGATATAAAGTAACTTTTCTTTTTAGAAAGTTTTACTTTAATGTGTGCAAGGATTAATAAAGGTTGATTGTATTTGTTCATTGAAAAAAATACTACTATTATTGATTTTCATTTATTATTTAACAAAATTGATGACTATGTATGCTGGTCAACACAAAACATTGTTGGGATTACAATTTATGGCATTAAACAAAATTTAGATTTTTTTTTTTTGCTTAAAAAACGTTTATATGTATTTATTCTTTGTTATGTTGAATCTGTTTGTTGTGTAAAAACATTTTATTTTTATATTATATTTATCAGAATAGTCAAACATTATTATTGGTATACTAGGTACAACTATTGACTAATTGTTAATTCAAGTCCATAATCAAATTATTATATTGTTATTAAATAAGTAGAGTATTAAAAACATTTATAACTAATTTTCTATAAAATTATCTATACATTTGTTTTAATAATAAACTGTTTTAAATGATAATTTCTTCTGTTGGAAAAATCAGTGTAGCAGTGTTTTCATTGGCAAAGAATGCAAACGTAATGTGATTAATTAGAATAAATGACTATATATAATTGCTATTTATTTATATTGACAGTGACATCACTGTTGAAACATTGGAGTGATCTAATTAATTGAATAATGGCAGATGTGATTCACTCAAAATATTTTAATACATGAAATAATTTGAACATATATATTGAAGCTGTAAATATCATCTTGTATATTTATGCGTCACCTAGTGACAATGTCATCAGTACTAGTATGGGTGTGAACACAATATATATATGTAACTGACACCTGTCTTACTTGAGGCAGTAATATATATATAATCGATGTTTATAATCAATATTATAAGTTTTTTATCTGATTTATATTTTATTAGTATATATTAAAGCTAACATATTTATAATAATCATTGATTTTATAATATTCATATAAAAGTATGTTTTTAAAATTATTTTGTAAATTATTAAATTTTATTTAATTTTTCTTTAATCCAAATCTCAAATTCAATAGGCTTTTTTTAATACGATGACTTGTGGAATTTAATTAAAATAAAAAACATGTTGTGTTTATGTTTTCTTTAATTAGCAAATAGACCTTGGCTCATTTTCAATGTTGGTGGGGGGTTTATTATTATGAACAGAAACCAACCAATAGAAGAGGCTACTGGATAGACAATGACCCCAGAGAAAATGATCAGAAAACATAATGTAGATTGGATTTTAATAGATAAGCCTGAATGGTATAAATAGCTAATTTTTTCTATCAGAATTAGTCAATTAGAATCTTGCTTTCAAAGTTAGTGTATTGTTATCAGAGTGAATATACTTCAAGCCAGTTTGCGTTTTCACCTAAATAATGTCAGGGTAAAAGAACTATTCACCCCCTGTACTCCGTCTCCACTAGCCTATCACGATGTCACTCCAATGCAATCAACATCTTGCCCATGATATAAAACTGCATTAAAAATCTGCCCTAATAAGTCTGTCTCTAGCTATGTTTTGAGGTAATCCCAAGTGTTGCAAGCCTATAATTAATTTATGCTCCTTTATTTGCTCTAAAATATTTATATGTAATGTCTATACAAGTTTTTTAAATGTGTTAGTAACTTTGTTATAAAATTTAACTGTTATAATCTTATTAAAACTCTACATTATTTTGATACAGTAATTTATTTATTTTAATGTTAAACTGCCAAATTGAATACAAAATTCAAAGAGCATATTATAAACCTAGCTTATTATTTTCTCCGGTCAAAATTATAGCAGGAGATGTAAATTTTACCACTAAATAATTAATAGTTAAGCTCATTTAGTTTTGTACTTCATTATTTTTGTAAATGATATAAATGATAAAAATAGTCTTAAAAATTTAAGTTTCCTATTATATATTAATTAAACTTTACCCCTAATCATTTTCAAAAGAAAATGTCATTTATTAAATTATTTACGCAAAATTCATCACTTTTTCCAAAACAAACTTAGCTCTTTAGTCAAAATATATTAGAGAGATTTTTAAAAATTAAATTTATCAGTCTTTATATTGTATCTCTTATTTGCGTTGATCTTTAGCACCTATGTATTAATTGTCATGAAGAATTTTATAAAACTCACCAGAATTGAATTTGTTTTCTTTTATATAGAATAATTTATTTTAATGTTTTGTTATATAAACATCGTGTGTTTAGAAATCTAAGTCATGAAAGTTTTGAAGTTTGTAAATGTGGTAAAACAATTTACCCCTTTAAATTTGTTTTTTATTGATTCTTTCTTAAAATTTATTTATTTCCCAGGTTACGCTAGAGAATTAACTATTTTAATCTGGATTTAATTCATATTTGTTTGCACAGTATATATATATGTGTGTATATGGTATTACATACTTTATGGTTACCATTATTATCGTTCTTGATTTGCCACCTCATTCTCAGGACCTACAGAATTTCAAATATGACTAATGCAATAATCCCTTACTCGGGATTTCCATTTTCCAGGTACTGCCATTAACATGTTCATGGGCACACATGGATAAACCATCCCAGCACATCAACTTTTATTATTATGCAGAGATATGTTTTGGTTGGCAGGCCAGCATATTCTCTCATTCATTGATTTCTCCTAGCAAAGGCTCTTTGAAAATCGTAAATGACTTCATGTTCTTTATTGTAACCATAATGCCGTACCACCTTTAGCATTATTTATTTATTCTCTTTTATAAACCTAAAACGTTTTCTCTACCATGGTGGCACATCTCTTATTAGCCTATCTAATTAATTAATTAATCACATAATATAGAATTGTTATTTACATAAGTTAAACATTTGCTTTCCCACATTCATAACTTACAACTTATTTAAATGAAATAATGGTTTAATGCAACACATTCATATTTCTATATGTATAAAAAAAGAAAATAGATTTATTTTCTTAAATTTATGATTTTAATGAGAGCTAAAATGATGGATTATTGCTGATTTGTGCTTGGTAGATGGTTTAACCATTTGTTTATATTCAGTAAACAAATGTATTATACTTTCGGCTATATCAAAATATAATTTGTGTCTTAATTGGATCGCAATTGCTTGCTAAATTGAAATGCGGTAATATTGATTAATTACAATGTTATCTGATTGCCTTAATAAATTTTAAATGCATAATTGTGAGTCCAATATGTATAATCAAGTTGTATAGACAGATATTAATGTATTTTGTATAACAATGCTTATATATATAATAAATATATATTATATTGACTTTGAGATCTGTTTGTCATTATTCCACATTTCTAACATAAATCACTTTTATTCATTATAAGATTTTATGGGTTTAAACTCATTCCTTTTGTTATGTTGCCATCAAGCTATTATTATTGCAGTTCAAATCAATCAATGTCAGGTATATTCCACATTGTTCTATAATTATAATAAATTTAAATAGATATTAGTGAATAAAATGTAAATCAGTTGTATTAAGTCAAGTGTGAATCCTGAACTCTAGCTGGCATGGGATGAGAATGAAACTCTCTAGTATCATCAAAAGCATTGCTCATGTAGTCATAGACCCTGGAGCACTGGTAAATAGGTTGATATCCCAATTCCTGACATATGTATCTTGCACATACTAGATGGATATACGTTTGCTTGGATTCTAGGTTTTGTTGAATGAACACATGATTTTGACCTGTACAATATATATATATTGAATTTATTCTAATAAAGAATAAAAACAATTATTTTATCCATGTAAACAGAGATAAACTTTGCCTTTGATGTTGCCAAGAAATTATCAATTACTACTAATTGTCAATTTCCTTGAGCTATATAATTTTCTGTATCACTTATAATAGCTTTTTATTAAAAATTGTGGTGATGCAAAAACATAAGATTCCAATTGAAGAATTAATTAGCAGCTGGAGTAAAATCTCATATTTTGTATTCCTAAATTTATTATGCTGTATGATATTGATTGGTTGTTATGTAGTAAAAAAAAATGTTTTATATTTTAATAATTTTGTAAAATTATATGATCAACAAAGTATTATTAATGCTCTATTTTTTTTCAAAAGCATATATATAATAAAACAAATCATAAATTTCATAACTTGCTTTTAAGCTTGCATTTAATGATCACTAGATGGAGCTTACCAATAGCTCTAATCAAGCTTTATTTTATAAGTGCCAAAAGAGAAAAAATTCAAAATCTTTATCGGAAAGTCCCTATCTCCAGTCTAATTGAAAAGTCCCTATCTCCTAATTGTTTTTGAGATTATGGCTCACCTCAGTGCTCCACTGAGGTGAGCTATAAGCTTGAAACCAATTGATCTGGAGATAGGGACTTTTCAATAGAGATTTTGAATTCTTACACTTTTGGCATTTATAAAATAAAGCTTGATTAGAGCTATTGGTAAGCTCCATCTAATGATCATATATATATATATATATATATATATATATGCACAAAATGTGTTAAAAATCTAATTATATAAAATTTTAAGTAGAAATTATATTTTTATTCTATAGATATTATTTTTACTGCTTTCTCTGTACTAATGGTAGTAAATTAATAAATGTTTAAACACTTAAACAGAATGTAATCTAATTCTTTTTTGTTTAAATGTTTGAACATTTATTAATTTATTAAAATTAATATTAAATTTATATATTTGTGTGTGTTTTTCTAGACTTTTTATAGTTTAACTCCAGCTAAAAAAAAAAAAAAATACAATTTTTAAATTAACTTCATAATTATATGATTTCATGATGACTTTATTTATATTAGCGGTCAGCATTGACATTATTGGGTTTGTATAATTTATTTTGTGAAGTTTATACATCTTTACTTTTGTTTACATTTATTCTCCTTTTTTTTAAAAATAGCAAAAATTATTTCATAATTAAATGACCACGGATTTCAAAATTCCCCGTGCACATTTATTACAAGCTTGTAATATAGCAGTAGTTTAAACATCTGCCTAACGCACATATATAAGAATGATTATTTTATTGAATTCTTTATATAAGATTTTAAAAAAACATTTCAATTAAAAAACCCTTAATTAAATAGATGATTATAAGACTAGACATCTTACTCCACTAACAGATAAAAAATTGATTTCATTTCTCTTTATACAATTAATAATTTGGATTTTCAATGACTAATGTTTTATGACATTAGTGGACCTTGCTGGCATAGCATATAAATAACTTTAAAACTGTAAGCGATTATAATAATAATAAAAAATCTATCAATTAATTATCAAGCAAACAAGCCACTTTAATTGGACTTACAACTAAAATCAAACCTATAAGAATTATATAACATGAATTAGCCAAAACCAAACGATTTTAACTAATTATGCAAATGAACAAAAGAGTCGATTACTCAGGTCGAAGATCCTTTTGTAAAATTAATTCCCTATGGCTTACATATTATATAGGCAAAAGAAAAACAAAATAATGTTGGGTTAACAAATATACGAATGCAAAGGAGAAAGGAAGCGTAAGTAAGAACATATGGGCCAGATTACGGACACTCGTATGTCTATTCCAACAAAGAATAAAAGGAAAATCAATACATCCACATTTTGTGTCCATATATCGATAGGAGATAGGATTTACAGAGAGCCCACATATTCGCCTCTATGAATTCTGCTGACAAACCAACTCTATCTCAAAACCGCTGTCCGATTCACAGGTGTATGCGAAAAACAGAAGCTAACTCCAAATCACCAAATCTATGACCATTTTAGGTCTGTTCATGAGACTCCAAGCATTCTTTATTAACCCAAGATATTATAATTATTAAATAGGAATGAATTATAATTAAATAGCCTTAAAATGATCTAATACTGCATAGAGAACAACCTGCATAAACACCTACTTATTATAAATATTTAACCTACAAGAAAAAAACATATGTAGAAATAAGGGAATTTAATTCTCGAAAAAATCCCCCCTTCCCTCTTTCCTAACTTAAAAAAAAGGCATGATAATTAACTGATGCTGTCCAGTGGTGCTGTTTTTAGGTCAAAAATCCATATCATATTTTATTCTATTTTGAATTACAGAAATATAAAATTATAGAATCCCATTGTGGGAAATCTATAATAAATTTATTTGAAATTACCGTAGATTTACTTAGAAACATATATACATATATTCGACATAACCTCACTTGCGAAAATAGATCAACTTACTTTACTTTTAAAATCAAATCATTCTTTGTTAAAATCCTTTATTCCCTAATACAACATAATTTGCTCTCTTAGCCAACTACACTCTTTGGACCCCCACGAGTGAAGTTTGTCAAAATAAAATAAAAATCAAAGCATGAAATAATCTCATGCTAAAATTAATATAAAACAAATAAATAAATTCATATTCAATTAATTATATATATTAATAATTATAGTGAGCTTGAGTTAATGAAAACATAATTTAAAAGAAAAGGTTAGAAGAGTCAGTTAAAAAAAATTTTTAATAAACATTAACTTTTGACATTTTTTTAAGCTTTACAAAACTACATTTAGATTGTAATAATAATTTTAAAATCTTGATGACAGGATTTAAACTCTTCAGCATTTTACCTGGAGTTTCCCGGTATGAGTTTACGGATGAACCTTGATGGCTGGTGGCATTTGAAAGCAGGTTCTGGAAGCAACATAACAGAAGATTTCAAGTCTCAGGAAGAAAAGGGCCGTGATTTACCCTTTTTACTCCTCAATCATCATGGTGTGCTTTCTACAACTCTCTGTCTGTTCTTTGTCTAGACTCTGGTCACTCTCTTCTCAAAAGGGCCACTATTTATTACTTCCTGCTGCCTCAGGTGATCTTTTTGAAACAATAGAAATTGTTTTTATTCTAATTTTAGAAAGTTTGTACCTCGATAAGGATCAATATATTTCAATATAATTTTATGTTAGGTTTTAATTTAGATAACAATGTAGAATCTCTACTAATTAATGAATAGAGATTCCACAGTGAATGGATTTTGGTAATTTATCAATGCTTTTAATTTAAACATTTATTTTAAACTTCTTATCGAGGTACAAATCTTTTCAAAAGGCCATCTTGGATTCTTGAATTAAAAATAAAGCATTTTAAACATATACAGTTTATCCAAAATATATAAAAAAATTCAAAGTTAATTGTTTGATTCTTTTTTTAAAAATAAAAATAGAATAACAGTGTGTTAGTACAATTATAGATATATGATCCAAAATAAATTTTAGGATTTATCCAGGATCGTTAAAAAAATGTTTAAAAAATGTTTTTTTTTTAGAAGAATAATAAAAGCAAATGTTAGTAAAATAAATAATTAGGTGGGTCAGACTGTGAAACAGCAAATCTGAATTAGATTTCCCATTTCAAGTTATATATATATAGTGACCTTGGTTCAGATTGATCTGACTATATGAACAAATGAAAACATTATTGCATTACAGTTTGGGCTCATAATTTTCATTTAAATAAAGAGATAAAAGGTGATTGCTACAGTAATGCTAATGGATGAAAATATTCTCTCAGATCCACGACTCCTCATGTATAAAAACCATAAGCCACAAACAACTCTCGAAATACTGAACAAATAGGCACTAGTTAGTAATTTTGATGCACTAACTTTTGAGCATCTATTGATTATTATATCTTGCACTAGGTGGCAATATTTTATGAATAAAGTTGATATTGTGTATAAATAGTGTAATAATAAATAAAACATGTCTGTAATATAATAAATAACTCCTTGAAAGTAATAACTCAATAAACATTTCAAACTTTTATTCTGTATATGTACATTTTATCACTACATTTCCCCTCATAGTTAAAGAAATACAGAAAAATATTTTTTCCTTAGCATTTAACCATATATCACATCAATTTATCTATTTTCAAATAATTACAAGCACATTTAAAATATTGTTCTTTACAACAACAACAACAAAAATAATACCAAAATTTATATTAATATAAAAGTATACCTCTACATGTTTTATCTTTTATTTAAATGACTAATTAAAATATTGATACTATTATTCTAGAAATGAATGTGAATTGCTGGTATAAATTGACATTAACCATGCAATTAAAATTAAACTACAAATTAAATATAACTACAATGGATCCATTTACATCTACTTACATTAGAGACATAAACCAAATTTTTAAAAAGAGGGTAAAATTTCATTTTGTTTCTAATGAAACGATTGGATCCAAACCCGATCCAAGTTTCATGACTCATTTAGCACTAATCTAAGATCAGACCTGGTCTCTACCTTTTTAATAGTAAATTTGCTTAATGGATAGTTTTATATTCATACTCACATCAAACCTATTTTCTTTCTTTAGCCTTGTTATATTTATTTAATGATGAATGTTTTAATTTTACTTGAATTTCTATAATAAGGTTTAAATATTATTAATTTTAATAAAATAAGATTTATTTATTACATATCTTTATGTGTGGATGTTATATATATGCATGTATTTTAAATATTAATAGTAAAGTCTGTTAAATAGATTTGCTTAAAAACTACTAGATTTGTCTATTAAATTTTAATGATTAAAAGTCACATTCTTTTGGATAAATTTGGAAAGTCATGTAGGCTACTCAGTAAAGGGTAATACATTTACTTTTATTTATGAATGAAAAGGAAAGGACTTATCTTAATTTTATTTTATCTTAGTAATCCATTTGTGAACTAAAAATGGATTTGTAACAAAAGACTTAAAATATTTATTGGAAGAGTGTATCTTAGAATCACAATAGAGCAAATTATTTTAAATGAATGGACAGAACAATGATTGAAGCTACGGAAAGATAGAATATTCTTGAGCAATAGCTAAAATCGTATAAAAATACCACCCAAAAGGAATTGAGAAGGATCAGATTGCTGTAGTGAATGGGTTGCAGCTCGAATCTATCTTGGTCTATTTTATGATTTAGTATACGCAAAAATGGTAGGCTGTGGTTGGGGCGCATAGCCATGGTTCCCCGAGCCTTTCCCAGTACCATCAGTATGCTACTGTGAAACCATCTAATGCCTCCTGAAATCATAAAGAGAACTGTTGGTGAATGAACTTTGCTGAATAATAAAAAAAATAGCTAGCTATTTCATTGATGGAAATGTGCCTCATTTCACTCTCCAAAAGGAACTCTCAAACAGTTGTGAAGCCTACATGTGAAAGAACTTGTTGGAGGGTAATATTACCACCAAAAGAATTCTTTCTAAAATATATAATTCACTTTTCTTGTTTGTAATGTCTTCATCCCTACGCTTTTCCAGAGGGGTAGAAAAACACTTACAATCTGATTGAAACTCGGCTGAACAAATCTTAAAACCGTGTGCCGCAAATAGCTCTTAATAGCTTTATGTATCCACTTCTGTGACTGTAACAAGGGTGTGATGTTTTCCTCTAGCAGTTTATATATCCCCCTGAGTTCTTTTGTTAAGTCTTATCTGCTACATTCCGAAAACTTAATCGCGTGTTTTCCAAATCCATTTTATTGTTCTTACTTTAAGTAGTTATTTTTATCTCTGATAAAAATAATTCCACAATTTGTTTTTTAATTATAATTATTTTCCATTATAATTATTTTTACTTTCAATAAAATAAATCAAAAACTTCTGGAGTAAATTGTCTCTAATAAACTCGCTGTTTATTTCTCACAATGAATACAACACTTCCTCCCCTTACTCCAGAAGTTAGAGTTTATTCACGTTACACATAATCATCCAATATGCACATTTGTTTTTTCAGCTTGGAGAAAACTTGATTTTTCCTATTAATCGATATAACCTTGATAATTGTGTGAACTCTTCTTTTTTCTCGCCGCCTTGAGTGCTTTTTTCTCTCACTTGGAGAGACTCTGGGTTTTTTCCTGTTCTGCGGTTTTTGTCTCTGGCCTCTCACTGTCTAAAGATTTCTGTTCTAAAAAATCTTCGAACATGTCAATTTCATTTTCACTTTTGGCCATCTTTTCCTGTAGTTCCATTTCATACTGCTGCCATCTCTCTACCTGTTCAGATAATTTTGACATTGCGAGTTCTCTTTTTAAATCTTCGTTCGATCTTTCCAAAATCTGACATTCTGAAAATTTGCTTTGTAATTTTTTACTAAATTGTGAATTTTGTTGTTCAAGTTCTTCTTTTAATTTCTTTAATTCATAAACATCCAGTTTTAATTTGTGCACTTCTTTTGATAGTTCTTTAAATTGCAAGTTGAGTTGTAGCTCCGATTGCGTCTTTTCTCAAGCATGGCAGCTAATTTTTGGTTACGTGACTCCAATTCTTGTAGTTTAGTGATCTGTCTTTGTCTTTGCAAAAAATCCCTATCTCTCGTGGCCATACTTTGTCCCTTAGTTGATACATAGCCAATGGTATACATTGTGTCATCTGTGCTTTGATTACATTTTGTTTGTCGTGGTTTTTTGCATACAGCTGTTAAATGTCCTTTAAATCCGCAGTTAAAACAGTTTTCTTTTCTCCATTTACAATTTTTAGATACATGGCCAGTTTTACCACAGCAGAAACATTTCACTGTTAACATTTTCTCTCTATAAATATGTTCATTCTTCGGCTGCTGGCTTTGATCTGTTTTGTAAACTGCCATCTTTCTGGTCTCTTCTGAGTTGTTTCTAAAAGCTATGGCTTGCTCAATTACTGCTTCATATGCTATTCCTTTTTTAATATCCACTTCGTATGATAAGTTGCTTTCCATTAACAACATCTGTCACAATCTTTCATTGTACATTCCCCACAATAATTGATCCAGCAAAGCTTGTTCTAAAAATTCTCCATAATCACAGTTTTTTGCCAGCTGTTTTAATGCTATATCATAGTCTTTAATTTTTTCCTCCCTGGCTTGTTTTCTATTTCTCAGAGTTAATCTAGCTACATGTCTAGCTGGCTTTGGGCTAAAATACTCCGTTAATTTTTTAACTATATCTTCAAACTGTACTCCATCAGTTATTGGTCCGTCCCATAATTTATTAATAATTTCTATGACTTTGCATCCTCCTAAACATAAAAGTGCGGCCACTTTTTTTTCATTATTTTTTATCCCATTTAACTTGAAAAAATTTTCCAATTGAATTATATAGAGAGGCCATTCCTCGGCATTTTCAATGCTAAATTCAGAAATACTGCTTTGTCCTAATGACATTTTACTTGTTTCCGAATGTATCGATTGACTTTCTCGTCTGGCTTATTCCTTCAAGTTTTACTAGGTTCAAAACTTAGACTGCACCAATCTTGTAATGTCTTCACCCCTAAGCTTTTCCAGAGGGGTAGAAAAACACTTACAATCCGATCGAAACTCGGCTGAACAACTCTTAAAACCGTGTGCCGCAAATAGCTTTTAATAGCTTTACGTATCCACTTCTGTTAACAAGACTGTAACAAGTGCACGATGTTTTCCTCTAGCAGTTTATATATCCCCCTGAGTTCTTTTGTTAAGTCTTATCTGCTACATTCTGAAAACTTAACCCCTTTTTTTTCCAAATCCATTTTATTGTTCTTACTTTAAGTAGTTATTTTTATCTCTGATAAAAATAATTCCACAACTTGTTTTTTAATTATAATTATTTTTACTTTCAATAAAATAAATCGAAAACTTCTAGAGTAAATTGTCTCTAATAAACTCGCTGTTTATTTCTCACAATGAATACAACATTGTTTTAAATGGCTTTCATAACATCAGTAATTAAATATGGCAACCCTATCCTAGATAAACATGCTTTGTAAGATATGTAAAACTTATATAGCTTTTGTAATTTTGTTTTTGTCATTGCTCTCTATAAGATTAATTCAACTTTACTAGTTTCTCTTAAAAATGCCTTTTATTTCATATTTCTTTTCTTATGGCAGTTTCCTATTATTTATTAATTTATGATTTAAAATATTTAAGTATTTATGTGTCAATAAATCTAATTCGGTGAATTGAAACCTTCCTTCAATATTTTCAATTGGCCCATGATTGATTGGTCGATAGAACACTCTCCCAAATGAGCGAGTATTTGTTTAGCTCATTTTTATTCACCGAGTTGGAATTACTGTATTAAACGTAATCCAATAATACTGAAACAGATATTACTGTCCTTCTATCTGTTTCACCTTTATGTCTCCATAGACACATCTATGCCGGTTTTGAACACTCTTTGGTACAAGTGTATATGTATACACACAGTGTTATATGCCTTTACACAGCTGTATATATATGTTTACACAGTTGTATGTGTCCACACAGCGATATATTCATTTGTACAGTTATATATGTGGTCACAGTTTTATATGTATTCAAACAATTATATGTTTATTGTCACACATACATGCACCTGTAAAGGATAATGATATTAAATTTTGTATAGATATATTGCAGCATTTATATAAATAATATATTGTATAAGGGTTATTTTGTTTAGAAAATGTGGCTAAATATCCTTTAACAAGTTTGGTTTAAGTAAATTATAAATCACATGCGAAATTCACAGATTGGTAATAAGATTTTTATTTAGAATAATTTGCAGGTGGTATCAGATAGTCCTTGGGTTATTGACATTGTTTTAAAGCTCATTCATTACGATTGTAGTGAATTTCTTTTCCAGATCAAACCAGTAAAAAATTGGCAACAAGATAAAAAAAAGAGAGATTAGAATCAAAAAAGACGATTGCTGTAAAACTTAGAAGTTTGAATTGTGTTTTAAAACAGATAGTCACTGGCTTTTGATCTAGGGAATATAGATATCGCAGATTTTATTTAGAATAAATTGCAGGTGGGATCAGATAGTCCTTAGGTTATTGACATTGTTTTAGATTCATTCATTACGATTGTAATGAATTTCTTTTCCCAGATCAAACCAGTAAAAGTTTGGCAACAAGATAAAAAAAAGATAAGAATCAAAAGAGACCTAAGGCTAAAACTTAGAAGTCTGAATGGTGTTTTAAAAATAGATGGTCGCTGGCTTTTGATCTAGGGAATATAAATATTGCAGATTTTTTTTGAAATAGACACTTTTTAGCTTTTGTTTCTGAAATTTGTTGTGGAGACCAGAATCCAAGAATGATCGAGTAGAATAATATATTTACTGGCTCGGAAGCCAGATGGTTTCTCTCAATTCCTCTAAACATTCCTTTGAATAGACTTTCCAGCAACCTGCATGGAGAATATGAAGAAATTTAACCTATCTGAAAGGCCACTGAAGATTATGACGCTGTCAGACGCCCTATTCCAACCACTATCATTGATATACGCTTCAAGTCCACTCAAGGAGGCAGAGAGAGATGGTAATCATTTTTAAAAAGAAGCTGCGGTATGAACTTTAATCTATAAATTCTTAAAACACTTTAAAAAGAACGTTCTATCTAAATTATAAAAAACTCTTTCAATTTTCCCTCTTATAAAACAAAACTATCAGTCTGTGTAACTTTATCTATAATGTAAAAGAAAAAAAGATCACTTACGTTAATTTTATAAACTGCTGAAATCTTTTATGAATTAAAAGATTTCATATTTTTTTATACTCATTAAATGTCCGAAATTTATTCTCTTCAATTCTTACAAACTAACGGTCTGCCTAATTTCAGTAATTTTAATATTTTGTTTAAATGCATTTTGTTATGTTTGATATGTGATAATATGCTCAGATTTCGAAACAATGAAACTAAGTAATTTATAAAGGAGATAATTGTAATCTTCACTTAGACATTTTAAAAGCATTGTTTATTTTATTAAATCATTGTTTCGAAATTATAATATTGGTAATAAGCGAATGCGCTAACCACTCGTTGTTATCATATTTATATATATATTGTAAAATCGTATTTTTTTTAAGATTTGCTTAACCGATCTTATATTATAACCTTTGATATTTATTAGTTGGAAGGGGATATATGTATTGTCTAGGGATGATAAAGTATATTTGCTAACGTTTGTATTAAGTCCCATCGAATATACTTTCCCTCCTTAATAAAAGAATATTTATATGCAGATTCAGGATCTTAACTAGATTATTTTTATATAGTTTAAGCCCATTTTATTAACATACTTATAATGCTAACTTTAAGAACTGTTTCGAATTAGCTTGACAGATAAAAGCTATCTGTTTTAGGCGCAATTAATTATATGCATACTGATTGCTTTTTATATATATATTGCGTGCATTGCGGGTGTGTTTCTATATAGTACACTTATATGTGTTACGTTTTGCTGCCTCTGACAAGGGTTCACGGTAACAAACCGCCCCTTTATTTAGTTCGGGTTATGGCTATCTTCATTAGAACTGGGGGCGTGAGGACCCAGATTTTTCCATAAAGCCAATCCGACTTCCTGAACTTTATGTTCATATATCAATAGCAGCAAACCGTTGGTCTCAGAGTAAACCGAGCATTTGATGCTGAAACTCTTGAAGAATCACACACTCGCACTGCAAGTTTATTTCTTTAATATTTTGTATAGCGCCATAGCGCATATATGTGGACCTAATGGTAACCAGTTCTTTTTCCCATATTAATTAATCATTCAGCTTTAGACTGAAGTTTGAATCTGGTTATCAGTTTGAATCTGCATGATACTGAGTTTATTTAGTTGCTCAGTTAATTAGTATATATAACAGTCTTTAAAACTGGCTGTACTCATCATCATCTCTACTAAAGTATCAACTTCTAACTTAAGCAAGTCAAGTTCACAAAATGAGCATATTAAATAATTAGGCATGACTTCTATAACTCACACACACATGTATTGTAATACGTTTAAAAGGGAACAGATGTACTTGATGACAGTCCCAACTATTGTAACATGCTTGCCTGTGTTGAATACCTTGTGAAGATTATACAATCCCTGCCATTATGATATTTTGTGTTAGTTCATTTGTTATTGTTTTAATAAATCTTTTTTTAAATATAAACTGTTGTATACCTTTCTTGCTCAGACTCTAGATCAAACCAAACCACAGTATCTTATCCAATCCATAGTATTTTATCCAATCCACAGTATATTATTAAATGTCACAGTTCATTACTCCAATTTCTTAATGAGTTTATATGCTATACGTGTATGTCTAGTATTTAAGATTAATAGAGTGTCAAGTGTTATATATATCACTTATTTAGTTAGGTTAGTAATGACCTTAAGTCTCGTGTTTCTCCCTGTTCTATGTCGGCACGCGGTTAAATGAGAACTGAGTGTAGCCCCAAGAATGTCACTCATAAGGTGTTAAATTTGGAGTACTGGCAGATGAGTTGGAGTTTGGTCGGATTAGAGGTCTCAACCACCTCACTACGGTCAGCTTTGGTATATTTTGCTTGGGCTCTGAATTTTGTTGCATGAGTGTACAAATCTGACTGTTACAATACCTATACTTCATAATGGTGATCTGTCAATAAAATAAATCTTGTGTGTTGGTATTTTATTATTAGAGCACTAATTTGAATTTGTGAAAAGGAAATGAATATTTATCGCAATACATTTTAGTGTGCTTTGACGGGATATTAAAGAGGGTTTTAAATGAAATTTGCATTTGGGAAATCTCTAAATAAAAGGGAGTAATTACTTTTATTGTTATTTAATATGACATTATAATCGTGATTGTTTTATTCCAATTTGATTTTGAAAAAGTTCAAATTGCTACACTTCAGCAATTATTTTATCTATTATTTAATTTAAGTAATAGATGTGAATAAAGCATTTACTTCATTAATATAGGCATTGCTGGCATAAGCAAATTATTCTAAGTTCAATGAACTCGCTATTATTTTAATATATGTATTTTAGGAAATCTAAGCTAATAATACAGATTTCAATTTTTCAGGATCCTCATAGTTGGACGGTAAGGCTCAAGGGTAAAAAAGGCCTGACCTCATTTCTTCTTATGTCCGAGGAAGCTCTCTCTTCAGGTTGCGATCTGCGAAAACGCAGTGTGACCATTTCGTTTTTCAAAATAATGGCGAAATTTTCATCAATCTTAGTGATGTTTTTATTTCTGCTATGTCAGTACTGCTTTTGTTCTCGAGATCTATATTTCTTTTAAAGTTGCCTCTAAGTTGTGGTGAAGTGAGATATATCAAAATCAAAGTGATTTATTATTATTTATTTAGTTATCCCTTTTAGCGATTCCCTTTTAACAGTGAATTCCTAAATGTATGCAATATTTTATACAAAATGCATTATAGAAAACCCATGTTTTTAATTATTGATTTGTTACTCGTTTCACGTTAAGACATTATTTAATTAAAAGACCATATTGTAGATGTATAAATTAAATATTCATTTGTGAAATATATTATTTTGTGTTTATAAAATATTAATTTTATTAAGAATAAATTAGTGCATCTAATAGCAATGAGATATATATTATATATATATATATATATATTACAGATCACTACCTCATTGGCACATGATCTTCCCCGCCTATATTGAATGAAGCATTTAATTAATATTATATAATGTTTTCCAAATATTAGAAACTAGTAAAGAAAGTAGCTCTATTATGTTAACCAGTTATTTAATTATATTAAACAATATTGTAAAACAAACCTGTAGTCTATATTGCTTTTATTATTATTATTAACCCTAGATATTGTATTGTTAATTTGATGGCTTAAACACACATACTTATTAAATTCTTTTCCTAGTTAGATAATTTATTTATGAGTTTGCTTATTCATTTATATATAAATTCCATTAGTAAACTAAAGATATGTGATGACAGTAGTTTTAAGTAATTTATCCAGGTTTCTATTTAAATCTCCGTGAGCTAGCTGGTCGTACAAAGGAGTTGTGCGTAAAAATAGTATGTACTGTGTAGAGATGATAAAGGAATTCAAAGAGATATAAAATGTGAGTGTTATCTAAACTGACTGGTACAGTAATATAAATAATTTTTGATAATTATTTACAGATATTATATTTCATTATTATATGGGTTATTAAAATATAAAAAATAAATTTATATTTTATTGATCTAGAAAAGTAAAGCAGTTCTAAGGACATGCATTAAGGCTGATAAGTGAAAAATGAATGTCATTATAATAGATTAAACTAGAGATGGCGATGAATGCTAAAATTGAAATTGGGCAACTCAGAAGCAATACATATTCAAACAAGTAGAAATATTCTAAGCACAACTTATATTTAATATTTTATTAATAATCTCAAAACTTACTATACAGAAAAAGAATTAAAACCAATTCTATTTTTATGTTGCACTTCAAGTATACAGTAGTCAATAATATGTTTAAAAATACATATATACAAGTAACAAAGATTACAAATTATAAAATTATCATAGTGTTATAGTCCTCCCTTCTCTCAGAAGTAGACTATTCCAGATGCCTCCTTATCTGATCGGATTAAGCATTGTTTGTTACAGGCCAATAGGCTGATGTATAGATAACAACATAGCCAATGATTATTACAGGCCAATAAACAATGATGTTTGCTAAATTTGAAGGTTTTCAATAAGGTCAGGGATCTGGGTATAAATAGTCAGCCTTTTGTGAGGATCAAGGAAGAGAGTGTCTAACCTGAACAGACTCTTTGCATCCTCCCAGGGAAGCTCTGCTAACCTAAACAGCAACAAGTATTCCCATTGATAGCACTACACTATTTAGATATACACAACTAGGCAAGTCCCACAGAGACCAGACACTGCTAAGATCACTCTCGGCTCGAGGCAAGCTGTCTTGTACAGCTGGAAGAGTCATAGACCCTACCCATAAGTCAAGCCATCAGGTGTGGCTGGAAGTGGCAGGCAGAACACAGAATTACATTAAACTCCAAGATTCAACTTGTAATTTGTATATATTGTATTGTATATATTTGTACATAATAAATATATTAATTGTAATACTTGTTTCACTATTATTTTACATTATTTACTGTTGGTTGGGTCTGTAATCCAGACCAAACACAACACACAGAAAA
This sequence comes from Epiperipatus broadwayi, assembly GCA_028023455.1. NCBI lineage: Eukaryota > Metazoa > Onychophora > Udeonychophora > Euonychophora > Peripatidae > Epiperipatus > Epiperipatus broadwayi. The sequence continues at coordinate 4,088,537 of JAQFVV010000111.1, read as the reverse complement.
GCCTTTTTTGGTAAATTATGTTTTTTTTTTCCTTTTCAATATGACTCCAGAATACCATGAATTAAAATACATACAGCAACATCTATATCAATACATGAGAGAAGACAGATAAACAAATGGATATCCGACACATGATATATTTTTTTCAATCTTACTACAAAATTACCGTTATATATATTGAATGGATATATATCCACATATATTAATTAATTAACTATCCATTATTTATCCATTAATATATGTGGATATATATCCATTCAATATATATAATGGTAATTTTGTAGTAGGATTGAAAAAAAATCTATCATGTGTCGGATATCCATTTGTTTATCTGTCTTCTCTCATGTACTGATATAGATGCCGCTGTTTGTACTTTAAATGGTGGTATTCTGATGACATATTGAAAAGGCAAAAAACAATTTATCGAAAAAGGCTTTTCTATAATAATTTTATAATTTGTAAGCTTTGTTGCTTGTATATATGTATTTTTAAACATATTATTGACTATTTTTTAATAATAAATGTTAGATAAACAAATGGTCATTATCAAATGAGTATTGAATATTAGATTAAGTCCATGGTTTGGTCTTCCTTTATTCCAGGTTTAAGCATTCATCTGGAAAAATCCATCATATCATCTTAAATTGTTATTTTTAAATGCTCACTGTAAATTTCTTTCATATCTTTCTCAAAAATAACAACAATCAATCACCTGACCACTTAAAAATTAATGTTAAACTAGTATTAAATAATATCAAGTATATCAAAGATCAAACTACTACTTATAATTCTTTGTTCTTCCATCTTTTTATTCATCTCTTTACAGTAAATGAATTAGTTTAGATTCTCGAAAGTATATAAATAATATGTGTGTGTGTGTTTGAATGAACTGTTTCATAGGCAGCTGATATAAAAGACATATCTGCATTGATCCATGTATTCTATTGTACAGTAGTACTGTTAATTATTCACAGATGAATTTTATATATATATATAATTTCTCATTATGACAATTTAACTAAACATTCTTAAATCACTTTCATCAACTCTATCCTAAATTGACCACCAAGCAAATTCAAAATGGTCATTTACCGTCGCAGCCTGTTATTTATAAAGATACCCAATCTACCTGATTTAGTATATATGTTTATTCTTAATGTTTTTTTTTTTTAAAAAAATGCTTTTTGTTTCGAAAAAGCAATTTTGTTGGTTTTACAATTCTATCTAATTCTTGCTGGAGTTGTAAAGAAAGTTGATAAAATTCACTGACGTCTTTTACTAATTAATAATAGAACTGTAGTAAGTGAAGTAAATTGTATAAAACGTAGCAGGTGAAATCAATTGTCATTACTTAAAATCTAAATTATTTTAAAAGTTAATTTCTACTGAAGACCTGTACATATACGTTTTAAAAATTCATTTGTTAATCTTTCATAGTCTGTTCACAACGTCTTGCGTTGTTAGCCGAGAGGTATCGCAGCCGCCATTTGTGGGTTCGCGTCCCGGCCGATGCTATGACATATGAAAAAAAAAAACAAAGATTTTTTATGACAATAAAATAAAATTCATTAATGTTTAAGCATATAAAATCTAAACGATCACTTTAAAATTTAAAATAAACATTAATAAAATCATATAAAATACAATTTTAAAAGTTTCAGTAAATTAACATAGCTAGTTAATAAAAATATCTTTTTTAAAGAATATTTTTTAATTAATTTTTTTAAGAAACTTTAAGATAATCGACAGAACTGTAAAACAAATATTAACTGCATTATTAGTGAAAGTGAGTAAAGAGAAAAAACGTTAAGTGAAAATTATTGGATATAAAAAAATTAATTGCATTTTATTTCAAAAAGCATTTATTGCAAAAAAATAGATGGATAAAAGACTTTTTTTTTCAGTTATTTTTTGGAAATTATTTTTTTAGTAGTTTTCTATTTATTTATTTTTTTTAAAAAAATATTTTCGATAATCAAAACAATATATATTATTCTATCAGAAAAATTTTAATGGATTTTTTTTAAAGTATAATTTCATTAATGTTTTGCATATGAATCTATAGCATAAAGGGAACGAAATTCGCTCTGGGAATAGAATAATAATATTTTTTTTTTAAATGAAACAAGAATTTAATCACTTCTAATGCATATATATTATATATTAAAAATTTTAAGCACATTCTGCTTTAAAATAGCCAGTATTTACCAATTAGCTAGGCAGATGACATTGAAATAAATATGGATCTAGATGCTCTTAGATAAAGATAAAATGACAATATATAACTGTTAAAAAACTTTTCCTATCTGGCATTTGACTAGCTTATTGGCTACTTCTTTTATTGATTTTTCTTTAATGGTAATCTAGTACAAATATTTTACCAAAAAAAAAAAAAAAAAAAAAACTAGAATTTTATATCCATGCTAATTTGCTTACACATTTGTATAAATCTTATATAATTTTAAACACAATATATATACTTTAAAGCAGATGTAATTTGAAAGTCTGGGTTCAAATTTCTGCCAATTAAATCTTATATAAGTGTTTACATATTTTATAAATCTCAGATCTTTACCAAATCCATTTTTTTTGTTAATTCTTTGGGCTAGAAAGGTTCATGTCAAGAAAAGTATCTTTTTTTTTTTACTTTTTCATACGTTTCTAAAAAGCAGTTCCTATAAACTAATGGAGACCAGATTATATAGTTCCAAATTATCACCACTCTTAAACTTGTTTCTTTTTTTTTTAATTAATAAAGATTAAAATTCAATGTTGGAACTAATATATTTATTTATATAGCAGCCATCTTTTTCTTTTTCATGCTATAATGAAATGAATAGACTGATTTCAAAATTGAAGAAAAAAAACAATAGTTATTTAAGCTTCTGATTGTTGTAGAAATGAAACTGAAAATATTATAGGATACTTTAAAACTCTATAACATAAAGATTCTATTTAGTGTGAATCAAGAATTAAATTACATTTAGTTTATTTAAACCTAAGTACTTAATTTTTCTTGAAACCCAAAAACTTTATGAAATCGATGCAAAGTCTAAGGAAACTATATGTGAAAGTAAATAATTCACACAGTAGTTATGTAAGAAATGATTAGGATAATATAATAACGCAATATTCATAATCTATGACACCCATTTTCCATTTATGAATAAATGATGACAATATAGAATTGATCAGTATCCTATCTAGATGTATTAGCAACAAAGATTAAATAAAAAATCAATAGAAATTTTTAAAAGAGAAGCAACTTTGATGGTAACTTTCATATGAAAAAATTTATTAAAATTCTTTAATCAAAACAATTGCTAATTTTATATTAAATTATTCACCCAAAGTCACTTTTCAAACCTTAACATTTTTTTAAGAAACTTTTTATTACATGATAATTTAGTTTTGTTTTACATATAGATTGAGGTATTTCTAAAATGTTTATAAAATAACATTCTTTAATCAGATCTAATTGAAATATCTGTATAATACTTCAATTAATAAAACATGTATGAAATTCAGATATAACTTTTTTATCTATTGGCTTTGAAAATATTGGAATAAGCATGTATATAATTTTATTAACAATTTTTTTTATCACTTTCCTACATTTATTTTACTTGTTGAAAAAATTCAATTTATTTTATTTTAATGTTACCATTGCTATAGTACATTTTAGATACTATTTTGTTAGTTTTATTACTAAAACAGTCATGGAATTTTCTTTGTGTGTGTGTGTATTTTAACTTTTTATTTTATGGACTGATTAGTTTAGTGCAGTCATAGATTATCAGTTTCTGTGGTGTAAGATCCCCAGATCAGTTCCAGTTTTGCCATTTCTCCCACTTGAATGTCTTACGAACACCTAAGCAATACACCCATTTGATTCATTTTTTGTTTATTTTTATGGCAGAAATAGCAAAACTCTATCTACAATATTTATTCCTGATATTCTAAACTTATATTGTTAATTGATTTTCATAATAATCTGTGCTTGAAAAATCATCATTCCAAAATATTATATTTATTTAATATTATATAATTTATTATAACTATAATGAGATTTAAAACAGATAAAACTCTCTATACATATTGCCACTCAGTGCAAACCAGAGTAATCAATGGATGCCAGAAGGCTTGTGCATAAAATCCTCATATAGTGCCAACTCATCCAATATCGACAGACTAGTTTCTGGCTTGTGGTCTTCATCAGTGAGCAGTAGCTTTGGATCTGAGAGCCCTGCACCTAGATCTTAGGATCCAATGAAACCCTCTAGCAGTCACCTTTATCTCTATTTAACTACAAAACTGAGACTTAAATTGAAAACACCATAACATTTTCAATCCAAGCTCATCAGCTTATATAGTGGCAATATGTATAGAGAGTTTTGCCTGTTTTAATAACAGTTAAGAGCAAGCATAAAAAATTGTGATCATGTGATGTTTATTAGCTTATAATGAGATTTATTTGTTCACATCTACCTCATTATACTAAAGTAAATATTCTAAGGGTCAGCACTGAGAGCTATGCATTAGAAGCATATTGACTGAACTACATAAACATCTCCAATAATTTGTCTTTTTGCTGCTATAATTATAGACTGAATTAGTTTTTTTATTAGTCTATGTCAAGTATGTCCAAAACATCGACAGCAAGATCTCCGGAAAATGACCACATAATTTTTTTTTTTTTTTTTGTAAAATTTGCATCTAATTTATTTTAATTTAATTTTAAAACAATAGTTTCCTTTTTTTTTCTTGATTTTTTTTTTTAAATTCAGAACCAGCTTTAGAAAATAATTATTTATAGATAATTTAAAATTGTAGTTTAATAAATATTTTATAAAACAACATGGACAAATTATAATACTAGAGGGAGCTGAGGTAATTTAACTTTTGTTTGATGAATATTCTTATTGGCCAGATTGAGTAAAAAATTTACTGATTTTATTTGTTAAATACAGATCTAGCCAGCTTCCTTTCTGAAATATATTAATGTACAATAATCAGAATTGTTTTAATTTGGCATCTGAAAAATGGAATTATTTTACATTCAAATTGGTTAAATGTAATGAAAGATTTAAAATAATATTAATAACTGAAGAAAAACATAAGCAAAATGGTCACCAATCATACACATAAAAATGTCGGTGATTTATTATGGCTTACAAATTATGATAGCTGATTATTCACTTCTGTTGTTTTTTTCTTCATCTAAAATTAAATATTTTAAATAAAAATCTAAATCTAACACACTATTAGTCAATATAATATAAAAAGTAATCATAAAATCAATAAATATTTATGAAAAATAGTTTTCTTTTGCCAGATAACATTGAATGTCATTTATATGCAAATAACTATCAATGTTATTCACTTGTCTTGAATAGCAGTCAAGCACTATTTACTTTCCATTGATTATTTTTCTTGTAAGATTTAAAAATTTTCAAATCAAAGTTTATATTTAAGTAAATTAATGTAAAAACTAATTATGACTGTAAAAAATTATGAGAAATATATTTATTTATGTTCAAAATTTATTGCAAAAGCAATAGCTGTCAACATTATTCATTTGTCTTGAATAGCAGTCCAGTGTTATTCAATTTTCCTTGATTATTCTTGTAAAATTTAAAACTTTTCATATGAAAGTTAAGTAAATTAATGTAAAAACTTAATTATGAATATGAAAAATTATGGAAATATGCTTCTTTATGCTCAAAATCTATTATGAAATCATAAAACATTTTGGTTTGATTTCTGACTTTGACAGTTAGAAATACCTGGAGCACAATGGTGCAAATTGACAGTCAGTGCTTTGTGGAACTTTATAAGAAAAAAAGGTAGGACTATATGTAATAGACAACTATCAGAAATTGATTTTTTGTGAAAAGTATTGTCAATAGCAGATTTTTTTGGCATTAAAATTTAAATACTTATAAAGTTACAAATTTACAATAAAATAAGCATAAAATAGTGAAAATGCTACCAAAAATGGCTGATAAAGGGTGCAAAATTTTTCTGGTTTCTAGTTCAAAGTCCTGAGAAAATGCAGTCACCCTCAGATACACTTTCATCAAAAAAGCTGTTCCCAACATCTAAAAGTTTGGCCAGCCCTGATCTATATATTGTATTGGATACTCCATTTATTTTGAACACTGATGGTGCTAGGAGGACATTGTCAACCTACAAAATTTAATTCACAGTGATCAAATAGTTAATGATGATAAATGCTTCCAGCTAGACTCAGGGAGAGAAAGAGATCTAAAATATTGTTCAGATAACAGAACACATAAACAACCCTCAGGCAAAAATAATTATAAATAATTTTTAAGTTTTAATGAATTAAAAAAAAAATGTTGGTCAAACAAAATATAAAAGTTTGACCTAAATTCCCCAACATTCTTTGTCAGCAAGTGTAAGTGAATATTATGGTATATCAAATACTTTGACAGATAATTTTGTTTTTTTACCTAAGCATTAATGGGATTTATAATATCTTTCTGCCAACAAATTATCTACACAAATTCTACTTTCCATTATTTAGAGATTTAAAAAACAAAGATCTGGTATGGAAGTCAATTAACAGCACAAAGTGAGCTTTTTTTAACACCATGAAAATAACAGCACAAACAAGAATGTCATTTGCTTGCAAACAATCATAAGAAGTCATTACAATTATGACTCTTAAGGTTAACTCCCTACAAGCAAAGAAAAAAGGTTATGATTTTACATAATCCAAAATAGAGGAAACAAATTCTCTATGGTTTAATAAAATAAAACTATATAATCAATAAATTGCTAGCCAAAAGATTTATGATTTGTAAAAAATGCAAACTCTATTGAACTAATTTACTCTTAAATAAAAAGGTGGTCTAAAAAGGAAAACTACTATTATTTTCCAAAGCTTTTAACAATAGTTACTACTAATAATAAAGAAATAAATTGAGTATAAAATATTAACTCACACTACACTCTCCAATAAATTGACAAAAGAAAATATTAGTTTAATTATCTACAATTTTTAGGTTTTACACAAATGCATAAAAGAAATATTAATAATACAAAAATTATTATGAATTTGCCTATCATATGTTCATAAAATTCTAAAGGTTTCACCCAGGTTAAAATAAAAAATATTCAGTTTACTTTTAAAGTGTAATGTTCTGTCCAGCTGATTTCTTCCAGCGATGCGAGCACAGATTATGTCTATCTAGTTTATCACAAAGTTTTAGATCTTCAGTAATCTGGTTGGGGGGGGAGGCAAAGATCATGTTCAGAATGAGTTCTGGACTAGAACATTAGGGCATGTTCATGATGTCACAATTTTGAGCTCTGGTGTTTGTTTTTAGTAGCTTACCAGTGCATATTTTTAATCTGATTCTTCAAGGTAGGTAGTTTCTGCATTATAAATGAGTGGTTTCCTTTAGCAGTTGCCAAGCAACAAATATAAAAATCTATATCAGCAGTATATGACATCATTAGTTCACCATCATTGAATATAAAAGTTATAATAGTAGTCTGCCTTTAGCGAATATAAAAGTTATAATCATCTCAATCAAAGTTTCGGAGTTTTTATATAAAATAGTTATCTCTGCAGGGTTAGTCTTTTACCTTTTATTAGATCTTAATTAGGATTTTAACCTGGTCACTCTTTTATTATGTGTTTACTTTTTTTTTAATCCCACTTTTCAAATTAGAAAATGAGTTTCTGCTTTTTAAAAAATAGATTCAAAGAAACAAACAAAAGAAAAGTTAAAACTTTTTTTTTTTAAATTAAAATGTTTTTACAATTTCCATTTATAATCTATAAATAAATAATAAAAAAATACACATTTTTTAAATCCGATGTTCTCTTTGTTTTAAAATCTCTAAAAATATACATTTTAGTTTTGATTTTCTGATGGTTGCCTTTGAAGCGGATAACATCCGGTTCAACATAAGTAGGATTAATTTTTTGCGTATTTGCAGTTATGCTTGTCAAAATTAATTTAATTATAGATGGCACAGAAGACGTCATCCAACCAAATTATTACCATCATCATCATTATTATTATGATAATAATATGCTTTAGGTTTGATTAAAAACAATAATTTCCGATTTATTATTCAATTATTAATTATTTATGTAGACTATATCAATTGAAGTATAACATTTTACTTCCTGTAATTTTATTTAATTTTTTCGTTTAAAATAAACAGGTTCTAATTGTTATATTTATTGTTTTATATTTGATTAAGTTGGATTCCAAGAGATTGTAAAAGACCCAGAAAGAGACCACATGTGAGATGAATGGATGAAATAAGAAAGTGTGCAGGGGTGATGTGGAAAAGAGATGCTAGAAATTGAAAAAGATGGATTGAACTTGGAGAGACCTTCATCCTGCAGTGGATTGATAATGGTTGATGATGGTGATAATTTGAATAAGTTTCTAAATAATTAAAATGTTTTAATGTGTTTTTTTTTTTTTTTGTAAAAAGTTATTAAGCTCTTTCTTGATGTGTTTTTATTGCCTATAATTTTATTCGTTTTATTTTAATTTTTTATTTAGATTTATGTTGTTTTGCTTTATTTTTTATATTTTCTTGAAATTTTATATTAGCCTATCTAAATTGTTTATTTAAATTAATTGTCATCTCTATAATAAACTATTGAAATAAATTAGATTTACTGTACGCTATGTTCGTTCCCTTTCTAATTGTTAATCTATTAATGTTTAACAGAGCAGCAGTTTGATAAGGAATATTATTTCTTAATTTGTATTTATAAATATAACAATTAATTCGCTTAAATAAAATTGTATTAAATATATGAGATGTATTCTATGTAGGAATTCTTTTGCGAATCATTTATTAGACATTTGTGCAGCTTTTACGTCTTATTTTGCTTTTTTTTTTTAAAAATAATAAGTCTGAACATTCCATTACTCCCTCCCCTTGTCTCGCTTTTTTTTTTTTTTTTTTGCAAATCCTGTCAGAGTCGCAGCATAATATAAAGCTTTAATAAAAACCATAACATATGAGACAGAATTTGAAAGAAGGAAATAATGTGCAAAATGTTTACTAAATGAAAAACATTTTTTGTTGCATAATTTTATTTAATTTATTCGTGCAGTTTCCATCTCAGCTTAAAGATTTTTTTTTTTTAAAAAAAAAATATATATATAAAAGAAATAGGAGAAGCCAAACGTGCTGCACTTATTTTACTAAAGCTGAAAATCAGAACTTAAAATCATTGTCACAGCAATCCTATCAGACAAATGACATTTAAGTTTTTTTTTTAAAAAACAAACAAAAAAAAAAAACAAATACTAATTTATATTTTATAGGTTATATAAAAGAGGCAGAAAATTTTAAATCACTACAAATAAATGCTCATATATATAAATCTAGAAATGTTCATAGTCTAACGGCGATTCTCACGATCAGGATTTGAATACAAAGGAAACACGATTTTTTTACGCATCAGGCGAGTATAGGATTTTTTGATTTCTGACTAAAGAAAATTATAGACGCAGCACTTATATAAGTATGAAGCTATGTTATTTTACAATCATTTCTTTTTTTTTACTGACAAAGCATTGATAGTCATCTAACAAACCCAGATTAATCTTGAGCCTCTTCTTTAAATCAAATAACAGTGAGGAAACCATTAGCCATTAATAACTTACTACTTTACAGGTAACTGCATTGGTTAAAAAACCTCTACCTACTAGATCCTAATGGAAGTTCTTAGAAAATCTACAACATTACCATGAACATTTGATTGAATATTATCTTCTTTTTTAACATGTTATATTATAATAATAATAATAATAATAATAATAATAATAATAATAATAATAATAATAATAATAATAATAATAATAATAATAATAATAATAATAATAATAATAATAATAATAATAATAATAATAATAATAATAATAATAATAATAATAATAATAATAATAATAACAACAACAACAACAACAACAATCAAATTCTGTCACTTGGAAATTCATAGAATATTCAAGCATCAGAAGCAATGCATTTGAGCTCTTATCCTAAGATTTTCAGATTTTGAATCCACTATTCTATATTTGCATTAAATGACACTAACCAACTTTTTTTTATAAAAGTTACTAAAAATATTTTCTTCTGTAATAAACAATTTAAATACTATATAAAAAATTTATATTTGTCCTTATACGAATACATCTATTTACTCCAGAAATCATTTTAATCCTTACTAAGAATTAATAAATCGTTGGTCATCTGCTAATATGTCTTTGAAGTAAAACTATTCTTATCCAGTGGACAACATTCAAACAACTGAAAAATATGTTAAAATAATCATCCCAAATGTATTCAAGTATTTAGAAAACATTATTTGACTTCAAAGTGTAAACTTCCTTATATACATAAACAAATGTATTTATGTTGATTTCCATCAGATTTACAATTCCAATCACACACACAAAACATAGATGATTTCTTTCTTGTATATTTTTTATAGTAGCTGAAACATGGGTTGTAAATAAAAAAGTTGTACTTGCTCTTATGTGTGTATTGAGTATCTTAAATTATTGGAAGCAGAGTAAAACATTGGTTATTTTATGAATCATATTATACTATGATATCACACTTTAAATTATATTATAATATTCAGGCCAAATATTTTAGAATGCTTATTAGGTATTTAAACTTTCCATCTGTCTGTTGAAAATAATTTGCTTGAAAGGTATGTGTATATTGTTGGTCTATAAACAACTGTACCAAGTGAAATTGGATAGATACAAAAATGAGATATAATATTTTGAAAAATATTAATTTATAAATTAGTAGTACAAAATGATCCTAACTAAAACAAAAATTTGAGAACATTTTTAATGAAAATATATTTTCTCTTTAAACAAAAATTATTAAATTGTGTAAATTATTATTTTTATTTTAAATTGTCTGGAGTAATGTTTTAATGCAGGGGTGAGCAACTTCTTTCATCAGCGGACTGAATAAATTTTTTGTATCATAACGGGAGCCGGAGTAGATTGAACATTTTAGCAAAAAAAAAAGCAGATCCTAAAAATATTATATTACTTGAATTATCAAATTATCAATGTATTTTTTTTAAAAAGTAAATGCAATATTTGATGACTTAAAATAGGAATCGATTATAGATAGTTTATATTTTACGAAATGTTTTGTTGAAAAAAACCTTATATTCTTTAAAAACAAAAATAGTTTCAAACAAACAGCTTTATTATCTATATTTGTAAAAAAAAAATCTGAATGTCCAATTATTATTGAAAATACAGCATTCAGCTTCGATTTTTCTTTTTTTTAATTGGTTCATTTATGGGCTATAAATTATATTAAATTAAAAATTGTAATAATTAGAAAAGGCATAACTATCATGCACCTATATTATTTTTTTCACTAAGAAAAATCCAAAGGAACTTCGTTTGATTGATGCTGCAATAATAATTAGGAAAAAATAATCTGACTGCATAGAAGTATTCTTTAAAAACCGAAATCAAAGTTATTTGTGTTATATTGCTCCCATAAGTTATAATTAAATTTTGCAAGTGTGATACATTTTTATAATTAGAATTTTATACTTCTCATGGCATTAGGATAAAGTTAATGTTATATGAACATGTGAGTGATAGGCTTAGAGATTGTGTTTTACAGTGAATATAGTCAGGTATGGATCTTTTATCTTTAGACATTTATGAGATGGGCCTGATTCAACACAGTGAGAGGCTGGTTGTGGCCCATGGGCCAGCAGTTGCCCACCCCTGTTTCAATGAAACAAGTACATGAATTGGAAATAAACAAAATAATACAGAAAATCTGTTTTTTATCCTTATTATTAAATTAGTCTAAGTATGCTGAAATTCACAAGAGATAATATGAGTAAAGTTGCTGAATATGGCAAGAAAAAAAAAATAACTAAAAAAGGTTTTGCAACTTTAACATGTTTGATTATTAAGATGCTATATTAAATGTTTACAGAATTTTGTTTGAGACCCAGTTTTTACAATAACTTTATATTTAACAATATTATAAAAAATGCATGTTGCAAAAAATGGAAATACCAAGGAAATATTAAGGCTAAGAAAATATAGTAATTACCTTAACAAACTAAGAAAACAAAGGATATTATTATATTGAAATATTATGTTGGTGTTTGTTCTTAATTTCTAATTTATTGTAACTAAGTTTTTAAATTACATTTTTATTCATAATTTTATTATATTCTCATTAAATTCTGATTTAAAGCATATATAATTTGAAAACTACAAATGCTAGAATACTTTGTGTGTCAAAATATCTATAAAAAATGCTTTCACGCTAATAAAAAAGATTTAAAAAATAAATATTAATCAAACAGTAATTATCTTTAATCAAATATTATGAAATTATAATATATCAAAAAATAAATAAAATTCAATCAGCACTGGTGGTGGTATAATAAAATCAGTTGTTATCACTTATCTTATAAATACAATAAAGAAGTAAGAAAGTATATAATTTGAAATTCCAATTAATATCACAATGATAGTCATCAGTCATCATCAACCATTATTAATACACTGCAGGGTCTCTCCAAGTTCAATTCATCTTCTCCCATCTTTAGCTTTTCTTCTCCACATCACTCCTGCATACTTTATTCCATTCATCCATCCCACATGTGATCTGTTTCTCAGTCTTTTACAATCTCTTGGAATCCTGTTTAAGATTTCAATTGTCCATCTGTTGTTATCTCTTCTAGCATTATGTCCAGTCCAACTCCACTTCAATCTTTTAATTTTTTCAATGAGGTCAGTAACACCTGTTTGTTCTCTTACCCATACATTGCATTTCTGATTTCTTCTTGTTACTCCCAACATGCATCTCTCCATACTTCTTTGAGTGGTCTGAAGTCTCTGTATTCCTCTTCTCAGATCCATAACTAAGAGCTGGTAAAACACATTAATAACTTTCCTTTTCAAAAACATAGGCATATTTCCTTTCAATATCAAGTTATTTCTACCAAAAGCACTCCAACTAAGTTATATATTCTTCATTAGACTGTGTGATGTGTGTGTATGTATTGTGCAAATCCTTCCTCTAAAAGTTATGAATGTGGCAACCAGGAAAAGATGATGCATTAAAGATTTGAGCTCAAAGTTTCTTCTTCCTTGCTCAGAACAATTTCATTTTAAAAATACCAATAAACCAACCTTATTATAAAGAAAATATTCAAAGTAAATAATCATCATAAATATAGGAAATATGACAATTAAAACAACATCCATTTAAATTATTAATAAATGGTTTATAAATTTAGAATTCTTACTTCAAGAGAAAATAAAAGATATATATATATATATATATATATATATATATATATATATATATATATATATATATATATATATATATTGTAACCTTATATTTTATTGTAAAATATAAAGGTTGATAGAACTGATATAAATAAAAATTTCTCTGTCTTCTTCTTGGTGATTTGATTGCCTTGGTTTGCATTCTAAACAGACTATTTACTTGCATTCAAGATAATTTATTGGTGAGAATAAGTAATATTTTGCCTTGCTTATTGTCTGTATTATTTTAATGTATTGAAAAATTGCTTTTTTTCATCCACTGATTTGGGTCAAATATGTTTAACCTGTAAGAAATCAACAGCACACATCAAGTTTAGTAAAATGTGATTAAAAATAATAATAATTCTTATTTATTTCAAATAATCTTAGAAATTATTTTCATTTAATTCAAAAGCCATTTATTTAACTAATTTTTAATCATTAGATAAAAATATAATAAATAAATGTGTGCATTTCAGTGAAAGAGAGCATTCATAGTATTATTAAGAGATAGAATGGTGTAAGAATAACATGTAAGCAAAACATGTTAAGCATATTTTAAAAATTATTGACAAGCAAATGGATTAACCAAGAATTCTCAGATGAATTTAAATATAAAATGGTGATATTTAATAACAGTATGAGTTGTTGAATTTAAAGGGTCTGTTCAAGTCTGCCGGCTAATGAATCAAATCGCTAATAATTTGCTCAATATCTACATTTGAAATATGTCAGAACGTTTAACTTTAAAAATAGAATTAATAGCAGAAGGTCAATAAGTTTTGGAGTACTTTATTGCATGCAAACTGGCAATATTAAATAAATATTTTAATTGCAGATGTTTTTCAGACATGAAAACTACTTTTTTTAAAAAAGAAGAGGTTTAAAATCAAATTTAAAATTTAAATTTTATTGAAACACTAATGTTTCTGCATATCAGTTAAATAATAGAGCATTGAACTACCTTATCTGAATGTATACTGCCAGTAATGTATTTACTATTTAATTTGTTTACTATTTGAATAATGATAACAGCCTTTAAACAATTAATTAAAACTAATTTCTGATTTCTATCGCCAATGTTGATTAGTTAAATTATTTTGCTCTGATTATTATTTCTAGATTTAAATGTGGATAGATAAATTAATGTAGCCTGGATATCATAAACTTGAAACAATGATAGATAAAAATGTAGAATTTAATAACCTATGAAGAACATTTTCATTTAAACTCTACATGTCATGCTTTTGGAATTATCTTATATTCATAGAGCCCAGTAAAATTCATTAATTTAAAAGTACTCATAATAACTAGAATAAAGGGATATAATCACTTCTATGGAATTTGATTATAATTTATAATTATTACTTTGAGTAATGTGTATTTATAGTTCAAGACATTTTATATAGATTTCATAGATAATATTTAACATTCCAATAATGTTTTACACTTTTATTTATGTATTTGAGTAAGAATGAATTAATTTTAATTTTAGTGTTATATGAACTTATATGTGAGGTTCATAAATTATACTTTTACTGTGTTTAAATTAAATTCATGGGATTGAATAAAATATTTATTTGAGAAAATAGTGCTTGCAAAAAACTTGAGAATTACCAATAAATTTATCGTGTGTGTCAACCTCTCATGAAGTGTCTTATGAGTCTTTCCAGGGTTTTGTTCCTATACTCGTGTCACTTGTATTACATTGTTACTATGTTTATATTTTAAGCAAGATAAATCAGTATATTAGTTGTCCTTATTATCAAAACACTTTTCATTATGTATGAATTCACATCTGCTAAATTGCTGATGTTTTGTCTGAATTGTCAGAATAACTGAGGAGGATGATTTTGCACTTTAAACATGAAGTAAATATTAATATTGCTTTACAATGTTAAATGGCATTAGTCTGTGCTGCTGGTTAATCTGCAGATTAATTATTTGCCACTTTTTGTATTTTACACTCATTCCTGCACTAGTGGGCAATCCACAGAATTGTGTAATTATATTTGTTTCATGGTGATGTATAAACCCACAGGGAATTTAGTGTTGCATTATTTCTATGTGTAGATGAATGCATCCACAGGAATATCATTTTACTTCATAAATGTAAGTTTGGTCAAAGTATTTTGTATTATTATGCTAAAATCACCTTCTTCCATGTATAAGTATAACTTATAAGTTTGGTCATAAAAATGTAGCAGGGCATCTTATCTAAATTATCCTCGTGATGATTAACTGTTTGTTAATTAATATTTTATCTAAACTGTAGATTGAATTTTCACTTTGGTTTAGCATTGCATTATAGCTAATTCCTGCAAATATAATATTATTTATTATATTATTATAGGTTTATAGTATAAGTTTATTGGTTCTGCAACTGACACATTAGATATTTCATGATTTGATGTTGAATTTCAGTATATTTTACTCAAAGCAGAAATTAGATCAAATTATAATAAAATTTATGATTAGGCTTTTATAAAACTGTGCCTATGATACATTTATTGAAGGAAACAAATGGAATGATATTTTATTTATTTTATTTACTTATTTGTTTATTTATGTATCTATTTATTATATTAAACATCATACATCAATTATTTGTTAATCATAAAATTGTAAATAAATATTGATTTATAATTAAATTTACCATGTCATTGCTATGGTAATTATGGAATTATAATCAATATATTAAAAGAAGCAGGTAAAGAAATAAAAAAATGTTGGCAAAGTTATATACCAAATGTCTAAATGATAAAGATGTACAAGTTGATTAGAAGAATGCAGTATTAATATTTTTAATAAATGATAAAGAAATATTAGAAATTACAGATCTCTCAGCCTTATATCAGTTTTACACCAAAGTTTTCCAATGATAATTACAGCTTGTCTACAGAGGACATTGGATTTCAACCAATGAATAAAAGAAGCTGGATTTAAAAATGGTTTAAGAGCAGTAGATAATATCCAACTATTGATAGAAGTTATAAAAAGAACCAATAAATATGAGTTGCCATTATGCTTTGTATTTGTAGATTATGAAAAGGCATTTGTTTTTGTAAGCATTTTTTAAATGATTTAGTCATTGGATCATCAAAGTGTAGACCCCAGATGCCGTTATATTCTGAGCAATATTTATAAAAATGCAGCAGCAACAATTAGATTACATGATGGTACTAGCTAAGTTCTCATTGAGAAGAGTGTAAGACAGAATGATTCCATATTTTCCAAACGTTTTTTTAGCATTCCTGAAAGAAGTATTTTGTGGATTGAAATGGAAAGCTAATGAAATAAAAGTAAAGGAGAGAATATTAATATTTTGCAGATGATTGTAATTGTTTTTGAAAATAATGCTTTCCATATTTTCAAAACGTTTTTTCAGCATTCCTGAAAGAAGTATTTTGTGGATTGAAATGGAAAGCTAATGAAATAAAAGTAAAGGAGAGAATATTAATATTTTGCAGATGATTGTAATTGTTTTTGAAAATAATGCTTTAGATCTTCAGAAAATAGTGCAAGAATTTTCAGATGAAAGCAAGAAAGTAGGTCTAAAGCTATACATTAATAAGTCCAAAGTAATGTTCAATAAACTTTTTTAAAAGATGAAAATAAAGTTTGATTATGGTGAGTTAGAAGAAATTAACCATTACAAATGCCTTGGTATGATTATTACTACAGCTGGAAACATAATGGATGAAATTAATCATAGAATTAAACTTGGTTTTGAGTGCTTTTGGCAGAAATAACTTAATATTAAAAGGAAATATGCCTATGTGTTTGAAAAGAAAGATTTTTAATGAATGTGTTTTACAAGTTCTTACTTATGGATCTGAGCATTATTAAGTGTATATATATATATATATATATATATATATATATATATATAAAATTAAGAGCGTGCTAATAGCTCTAAACAAGCCTTTTTTTTTTTATTTATGATAAATGCTACTACAAGAGAAGACATTCAAATATATATATATATATATATATAGTGCCACTCCAAATTGACACACTGTCCACAAAATTTTTAAGATTACCAATATACAATGACCAGTATGAGGGAACCACTAGGTATGTAGCCTAGCTCTAGATCATGAAGAATCTTCAATGATCATAGTGTTAATTTGTTTATGTATGACTGTTGAATAATAAATTTTAAGGTGTAATCTTACATGGACTCTACTAATTATACTTTATGTTTGAACGAGAGATTACTTAATTGATAATGTTATAAGTGAATTAAAGACAGAAGCACTTAAGTATGGTTTAGGTATTTATTATATTTATTTTTTAATACTAACTGCTTACCTAATTCTCTTTTTCAAAGCACTCTGACTCCATCTAAAATTTAAGACAAAAGACAAATGTAAATATTAATTGCATTCATTTTCCTTTAAATATGGTTCATTATTAAACATTTTATATCTTTTGCCTGAGGTAACATCTATTGCACACAATCTACAAATAACAGTAATCCAAGTTTATTATGGAGGCCTGTCCAAATAGGTGTGAACTTAGGTTGACTTACTAATAAGAATGAGCATTATCATGCATGCCACAAACCCTCCACATTTCATGTTAAATAATTATATTTGATCCCTAATCGAAGGGACAAGTGTCCATTGTTTGCTTACAGCCATTGGGCATCCCGTTTTTGTACATGAGGTTCCAACATAAGGTTCCTGTGTTTTCTTATGGATGGAACACTTAACTGATTTTACCCCCATGCTTATTTCTCTTTCCAGATTGAGCAGTTAATGTTTTGGGACTCTAAACTGTACAAACATTGAATGTAATAAAATGAATTAAAATTACATATAATTTTAATGATTAAAAAGTTATAAAGTATCACCATACCCATCTTTTTTTTCAACCAAAATCACATTAAAACATCCTTTTTAAAACCCCACACTCTATTGTTGAAACTTTTATGCAAAACTAATTCAGTTAATGGAGTCTAGAATTCCATTACACTAATTAGAATAAAAGTTCTTTAAGTAACAGTTCGTATTTAACCTGATTGTTCAGCTGTTTCACTTTCATCAAATGAATACTGTCCATATATATGATCTCAGTTCTGAACTGCTGGCATAAATTCTTTATTTTTGTCCACTGGCACTTTTGACATATCCTTGGCTAGCTTGTTAAACTCATTTTTTCCATACTTGGCAATCACTCAGGTGTGGCTGTGAGGTGTATTTTTCTGAAGGGAAAGTTTTTGATGTTCTCTAGCTGGAGAACATTTTTTGGTGCTAGTTATTACACTATTTAGCAAAAGCATTGGAGATTTTCTTTGTTTGTCATTGAATAGCTACTATATCCCACTCGATGGTGCAGTTTTCATGCTTAAACTATAAAATATGATCATTCCTGGGCTGTTAATTATAATCATTTTGATGTGTTTTTTGTAATGCAAAAATAAAAACAAAAGAAAATCATCTTTTTTAAATATTATTTAATTTTAAATATCATTTTTTATTAATGTATACAAATTAAATGATAAAAATAAATGTAAAATAAAATAAACAAATTACAATTTGATTCATCTTTTTTAGTTTGCTTTTTATTAAAAAAATCAATTTTCTATCGGAGATATTTTTACTGGGGTTATGGCTTTTTTTGTTGTTGTTGTTTACTGCTGGTTTTTATTTCAATAGAATGACAACTAAAAGTAAAACTTGTTACGGTTAGGTTTAGGGCTAGTTTTAGGGTTAGGATTAGGGTTAGTTTTAGGGTTAGGTTTAGGGTTAGTTTTAGAGTTATTGTTCTGTTGTTTGTAATGCTAAAATAAAAAATATCAAAATCGTATCTTTGTAAATATTTTTTTACTAACATCTATAAAATAAATGATAACAATAAACATAAACTATATTCAACAAATTATAACAGTAGTCGGAGAAAAGAAACTAAAACTTTTTTAAATAATGACAAATATATATATATATATATATATATATATATATATGTCATATATTTATATTATATATATATATATATATATATATATATATATATAATGTTTATAATATATGCTTTTTATGACATTTAAAAAAACAGTGTACAATTGTACTTTTCTTACTGGATATTTTTGCATTAATGCTCTTTTTTATTTCAAAAATATACAGATGGTACAATCTTCTTTGTCTTGGGGGATGTTACGAACAGTACATTACTTGAATCGTTACCTACTTCCAAACTTACTTTATACATATATCTCATCAACATTTACTATTTAAAACTTCAATACACTACAGTATAAAAAAATCTGTTAATTATTACTTTACAAAATCGCAATATTTCAATATTTTAAAATAAAAAAAATCAAATGAAAACAACATTTCCATCCAATTCAAAAAAACACACCCTCTCCCCAAGCCATAACCATTTTATAAACTGTGTGATATTTGGAAAATGTATTTGCTGTGTAAAACATACATGCTGTACTGCAATGCAACATACTGGCATGCAATCTGTAGCACAACAAAAAAGTTGTATTATAAAAAATGCAAGTTCGAATGTGTCAGCCGTGGAAACAGCATTTTTATGTGTTTTAGCACAAAAACAGCATCATCCAGTGGGATATAGGGCTCTTCGATGAATACCTTTTCTTTTTTTTCTTCTTTTTTAACAAAAGCAAACTCCACAATTTATATGTTATCATGAGATTCACATTTTTTAGTTTATTTTAGATACATTTTGAACTTCTAATTTTTGTCTTTATATTTTCACTACATTTTTAATTAATGAAAAACTTCTTGCTCAATTAGTGCAGTAGATAAACTCTAGCAATGTTTTTAATTACAAATACTTTTTTAATCTAGAGTTTCAACAATAAAGTTAATCAGAAAAACCTATAATCCCCCAACCCACATTTTTCCAAGAATTCCAATAAATACAATAAATAAATAAAAATTTAACAAAAACAAATCTCAAGATCTAATTTTATCTTGAGTTATAATAAATTAATAAAATGATGAAATGCTGATTTCTTCAGGATAAAAAAACTTTAAAAAGATTTCAAAGATAATTTATTATTTTAAAATATTTTTTATAACTATAAACACTTTTATTATAATAAAATATATGTACACTTATTTGTATGAGATGGTAGAAAATACCATCTCAATATACATTTTAGTTTTCTAACTGAAAATGAATTCACTATCATCTCCATTGTTATTAGATGTTTATATTTTAAGTTGTTTAATTAAATTTAATATGGATACTACTTGGATAATTAATCACTTCAATATATTATATACATGTACCCATGCATACTCATATATATAAATTTTAATATAAATCTTTAATCATAAAATACTGGGTTTTATTTTTATTTATTTGGTAACAATGAATATGAACATGATGCTAAGGCCTGATGAAAATATATGTGGTTTATTTAATTAAATTTTACTTTTTATTCTTTGTTGCAGTGTTTTAATACATAAAAATGGTATACTTCATGGGTTCATCTGTGTATGATTTGGGTTATGAACACACTGATGTTTTGGCTTGATCGCACAAGCCATTAACTAGATGATGAATTGAACATTATAAAGATGGTTGGAGAAATGCTGTAAACATTGATTTATCAAAATGAAAGTCTTTGTATCAACATATAAATATATATGTAATATTCAAATTTAAATTCATATAATTTTACTTATTCTATTAGATGTACTTTCAGCTATATTCCTTTTAGTTTTTGTCAACTAAATAATGTATTTAATATATATATTTGAATATTATATATATTTTACAAAATACAGACATCAAACTTTATATATATATATATATATATATATATATATATATATATATATATTGTAATGGAAACGTATATGTAGCAGCCCCACGATTGGACTAGCCAAATGTAATGGAACCTATAATTCAGAGCCTCACTTGGATGCTCCAAATGTAATGGAACGTAAGGTAGCCCACGATTGGGCAAGTTAAATATAATGGATCGTACTTGCTATATTCCATTTAAATTGAAGAAAGACAAAATTATCCCGGTTATATAAATAATACAATGGAAACTATATGGTAGCTCATAATTAAGCAAGTTAAATATAATGGAATGTATATGAGTTATTCCATTTATATTAAAGAATGAAGAAAAACAAACTTGTTCCAATTATATTTTAATAAATTGTTTAAATTGCCCTCCCAGCTAGCTTTATATAAAACAAATCTAAAATCATACTAATCAATGAGATCTTTAAATAATTACAAAGGCATTATTTATAAAAATAAATAGCACATCTTTATTTTATGTTATCGTTTGACTTTAAATAATATTAATGTTTCAATATTAATATAAACAATGAATATATAAAGACATATTTCTGCCTAATAGTTATAATATAAAGATAATAATTAATATATAGTACCTCAACTTATAAATTATATTTTCAGATTTTAAAATTATTTAAATATTTATCTTAAACATCATCTGTTATACGTTTAATGTTATAATAGAATAAGACGCTTAAATTGATCATTCACAAACGTTACATTTTACAATGAAAAATAAAATAAACAAAAAAAAAATATATCAATCTCAAAAATGTATATCCACACATCACACACATATATATAAAATTATTAAATACCTTTTTAAAAGTTCACTTAGTTAATTGTCCTTTTTAAGAATTAATTTAGTCCATGAGTTTTTTTTTCATCTGTATATTTTATTATTTTATTTTTAGAATGCATTCTATTAAAAGAACGACGAAACGATTTCATTAAAGAAGATTATTAATTCTTGAATATATGCATATTTTATTAAAATGTTAAATCCAGTACTTCAATTACAATTACTTCCAGATTAGAATTAAATTGACGATAAGACATTTAAGATAGCTATGCCAGCTTTTAATTCCAGACGCGATGAAATTTATACGTTGAAATTTTAGTTGTTCCATTGAAAAATTGCTTTAGAATATATGAAAGCGATGATGATGATGCAGCCCTAGCTGCGATATATCCTTGTTACCCCGTCATAATTTATATGTTTATTACAAAATATATACGTTACTTCAGTATTTTAAAAAAAATGGTAAACTTTAAAGAAATAAAATGTAATAAAATTCTATCCTTCAGTTGTTTGTTCTATATCCCATTTTTTAATAAGCAATCCTAATAATGGCTTCCTTATTATTGTCGCGTGGTTTCATGCCAGCAGATGCTATTTTAAAACTCATGTTATATATATGTTCTCTTTTACAACAATTAACATCAAAATAAAAATAAAATATCAAGTATACATATAAAAAGTATCAAATCGAAAATTTGACATCTTTTAAAATATACATAAATAATTATTTATTACATTTAGTAATCATTGCAAATAAAATACTTTTTTTTTTTTTTTAATCAACAATTTATATGTCCTTATTTATTTCAATAATTAAATATTTATAATGATGTACTATCAATATATATAAATAAAATAATAACTTCAAATAATAACTATATTTAATAAACATAAAAGAAAAATTTAAATATTTCATATGTAAACTTCAACTTAAAGAGATTTTTTTTAATAACAAATAACAAATTTTTAAAATATAAATATCGACCTATTGATATTTACAATACCCTCAAATCCACCGAAAAAAAAAATGTCTTTGCAAATAACTAATTAATTATGAAATATCGAAAAAAAAAAAAACTTCTCAAATTTGTAATCTTTCTAAGGACTAACATGGTTTAAAGAATATTATTTTTCATATTAATAACCACATTCATTTATTTATATCTATCTCTCAGATCATCTAGATATTTGTCCAAATTTTTTTTTTTAAAAAATATATAATAATCAAAAGTGCCTTTTCAATTCTTCCTGTAAAGAATTTCCAGTATGTTAAACTTTGTGAAAAAGTTTGCCCTAATTTACAAGATTTTCATATAGCATTTTGGTATAACTCAATTGCTTTTGAATAATTTTGAGATAAGTATCTAAAGATTTTACTATGAACTCCTTAGATTCTACATCTATATCCTTTACATAAATAGTAACTTGATCATAAGCATTAATATAACTCTTAACTTTATCAATAATAGTTGCTATTTTATCAGATAATCTTACTTTTCCTTTGATTATCTTGATAAACATCATCGACTTGAGTAAGTCTTTATTTTACTTATTCTAGATTCAATTAAAAACAATTCTCTGGATAATTTTGAATGGTATTCATTCAAATTTTCTAAATAATCCTTTAAAAATCGCAAATCAGTGTGATATAATTTCAACATTAAAGAACTCTTGAAAATCATTTTGTTTTACAACAATAATATTATTATATTAATTATTTTCAGTTTAACTTTAGGTTTACTCAAATTTCTTTCCTTAGTTATATTTTCTTGAAGAAAATCTTTATTATTTATCTTTCTATCTATAACTTTAAGTTTAACTTTAGCTTTTCCAATATCTTTCATAAAATCTATACTTCTTTTAAGATAATTTATTTTAAACTTATCTCTACTCATTTCTTTGAATTTTACTTTAATTTTCTTCATATTTTTACTGGTATAAATTATCTCAAGAAAATCTATTTTAATTTTCTCTTTATTTCTGAATTTAAGTTTTATTTTGACTTTGCCTAAATCTCCATTTGGATCAATTTCTACTTCCATAAAATTTACATTACATATTAGATTGTTAATTCTTGTAAAGAATATTTCTTTGTAAATATTAAATTTTGTATAAACGTTTCCACAATTAATGGTACACTTTTGAACTAGATTTTGCATTTTATCTTTAAATTTATTACTGGTATTATCCGTAATGTTTGGTAATTCATTATCTGATAACTTTAGATATTTTTCACCTAAAGAATTTAATTTTATTTCTGCAGATTCATCAATTCTTTTATCCTTACTATAGTATTCATCAAAAATTTTAGGTTTCATTATAGTCTTTCTTTCAACTACTTCTAATCTGGCTATAATTCCTTGATTTTCTTCCTTCATTTCATTATTTATTTCTTCAATTTTTGCTTTTAAAGAATTAGCTTCCACTATTGTCTCTTCTCTATATTTTTCCATCTTCTCATCAAATTTTGCTTCTACTCTTCTAATACTATCATCTACCAAAACTTTTAATTCATTAGAATTAATTTTCATCTCAACTTTAAGTTCATCATATTTAGATTCTAGCTTCTGAGAAAGTTCATTAGAATTTGTTTTTAAACTAGTCTCTAGTTTATCATATTTGGTATTTATCTCAGCTCTAAGTTCTTTTAATTCATTAGAGTTGGTTTTCATCATAGCCTCTAGTTTCTCTATTAAATTCCCCATATCAAAATTACCACTAACTGGCATTTTGTTACTATTGTTATCCATTATTATTAATAATACAATATTATATACTCATAAAATAAAATCTAAGATATATATATATATTTATTTCTATATAGTAACTATCACAGATCAAGGGCTCACCATCTCCAATCATTATTCCAACAAGCAATTTTTCAACTAAAAATACAAGTCTTTTTATTCTTATAATATATAATAGCTATCTGACAATCTAAATTTTACTTATTTGAACTCATGAACTTCTTGGCTTAAAAAAAATAATCTTATCTATCACCATAACATCAACAAATTTCTCTAAAATATATATATGCAGAGAATAACAACTGATATCACTAAATAACATTTATTTATATTTAATGATAATAAATATTCTACACTTATACTATATTAAAATGTGGATACTTCATATCAAATTCAATATAACCTTGAAATATTTAAACTACAACTAAATGTTCACATGCCTTAAAATAACTAATTTGATAATATAGTGAGACAACTTTCTCATTCAAAATAATGGTAGTTAAATATAAAATACTTAAATCGATACTTATAAATTTTCTGAACTTTAATACTTAATACCATTTTATACACATAAAAAAAAAATATTCACTTCACTTATTATTAACTTTTGTGCTCGAAATATTTTACTAAAATTGTACTAATGCAGTTTACTACTAACAAATATTTACTAATTGAATTTCATGTTTAAAAGTCACTTACAAAAAAAAAATAAAACATCGATATGTTTGTTTTCAAACCCTAATTGATAATCAATGTAATAAATTATTTGTTACAAACAATAATCAATTAATTTAGTCCCTAAGTTTGGTGTTATATATTTAAGTTATATACTTATCTATTCCTCCAAAGATCCGACAGATATTGACAACCAAAAGATTGATTAGCACTTCACAACTTTGATGTAGATAAAAGAATCCAATCATTACTCCCAAAGCATACAATGTTTCATGAACACTTAGATGACTATCACATTTCATTCTATCCTATCTACTACAACCCATAATAATTTTTTCTTAGAACACCATTACACTACCCTGCTTATATTTAAGTCTTAGGGGCTATTATTTATAAATATTTCCTTGCTCATCTTAAGGAGACTTAGAGGCAAATATTGTACTTATATCAAAATAATTATATCTTACTCTCTCTGGAGTTTTAAAGATAAAATCATGGCAGGACTACTGTTAACTGCTTCATGATAAATAATAATAAACATCAAGATTTGGGTTGGAGCAATGAATGAGACTAATCAATCACAAGTGACATGAATGCATTACATCCTCAAGATAATAACCAAAATTCCCCACTCAACATCAATACCTGCAACAGAACCAACCAAACTCCAACAATCAAATATCCCATCCAACCTTCAAAATTATAGATTTTCTACAACTCAAACTTTCCAAATATGTACAAAATTATTATACTATAATTCAACACCATCAATATACTTTTTAAATTGAAATTAAACTGCTTCATGACTATATTTATCTTTCATCACTAAAAAAAAATACAATAATATTAACCATCACCATCTAAACATAAGGCTAAAATATTTCCATTTATATAAAAAAAAATTAAACACACAAAAATGCTTCTCTTTCTTTAAATTATACATCTCATATTAATATATATACTAGACATCTTAATCTCAAGTATGTGGGGTATTTCAAGCCCTAATTAGCTTATTTCTAGCCCTAGTTGTTGCGCCAAATGTAATGGAAACGTATATGTAGCAGCCCCACGATTGGACTAGCCAAATGTAATGGAACCTATAATTCAGAGCCTCACTTGGATGCTCCAAATGTAATGGAACGTAAGGTAGCCCACGATTGGGCAAGTTAAATATAATGGATCGTACTTGCTATATTCCATTTAAATTGAAGAAAGACAAAATTATCCCGGTTATATAAATAATACAATGGAAACTATATGGTAGCTCATAATTAAGCAAGTTAAATATAATGGAATGTATATGAGTTATTCCATTTATATTAAAGAATGAAGAAAAACAAACTTGTTCCAATTATATTTTAATAAATTGTTTAAATTGCCCTCCCAGCTAGCTTTATATAAAACAAATCTAAAATCATACTAATCAATGAGATCTTTAAATAATTACAAAGGCATTATTTATAAAAATAAATAGCACATCTTTATTTTATGTTATCGTTTGACTTTAAATAATATTAATGTTTCAATATTAATATAAACAATGAATATATAAAGACATATTTCTGCCTAATAGTTATAATATAAAGATAATAATTAATATATAGTACCTCAACTTATAAATTATATTTTCAGATTTTAAAATTATTTAAATATTTATCTTAAACATCATCTGTTATACGTTTAATGTTATAATAGAATAAGACGCTTAAATTGATCATTCACAAACGTTACATTTTACAATGAAAAATAAAATAAACAAAAAAAAAATATATCAATCTCAAAAATGTATATCCACACATCACACATATATATATAAAATTATTAAATACCTTTTTAAAAGTTCACTTAGTTAATTGTCCTTTTTAAGAATTAATTTAGTCCATGAGTTTTTTTTTCATCTGTATATTTTATTATTTTATTTTTAGAATGCATTCTATTAAAAGAACGACGAAACGATTTCATTAAAGAAGATTATTAATTCTTGAATATATGCATATTTTATTAAAATGTTAAATCCAGTACTTCAATTACAATTACTTCCAGATTAGAATTAAATTGACGATAAGACATTTAAGATAGCTATGCCAGCTTTTAATTCCAGACGCGATGAAATTTATACGTTGAAATTTTAGTTGTTCCATTGAAAAATTGCTTTAGAATATATGAAAGCGATGATGATGATGCAGCCCTAGCTGCGATATATCCTTGTTACCCGTCATAATTTATATGTTTATTACAAAATATATATACGTTACTTCAGTATTTTAAAAAAAATGGTAAACTTTAAAGAAATAAAATGTAATAAAATTCTATCCTTCAGTTGTTTGTTCTATATCCCATTTTTTAATAAGCAATCCTAATAATGGCTTCCTTATTATTGTCGCGTGGTTTCATGCCAGCAGATGCTATTTTAAAACTCATGTTATATATATGTTCTCTTTTACAACAATTAACATCAAAATAAAAATAAAATATCAAGTATACATATAAAAAGTATCAAATCGAAAATTTGACATCTTTTAAAATATACATAAATAATTATTTATTACATTTAGTAATCATTGCAAATAAAATACTTTTTTTTTTTAATCAACAATTTATATGTCCTTATTTATTTCAATAATTAAATATTTATAATGATGTACTATCAATATATATATAAATAAAATAATAACTTCAAATAATAACTATATTTAATAAACATAAAAGAAAAATTTAAATATTTCATATGTAAACTTCAACTTAAAGAGATTTTTTTTTAATAACAAATAACAAATTTTTAAAATATAAATATCGACCTATTGATATTTACAATATATATATATAGTGACTCAATAGCCAGTATAAAAGTATTACAGGGATAAAGTAAAATAATTTATAAAGATGATTACTAATAATTTTTTTAATGTTCAAGATAACTAGAATTAAATAAAAAATAAATTATATATACAAAATATGGTTGTTTAATATCAACATTGTGTTTTTTTATTGCTAACTTGGCAATATTCACAAATCTTAAAGGAAGAATTATTAATATCAATTTTCATATATGAAATATGAAACTATCATGGATTTAAAATTCCTTTTGACTTTATACAATCATTTGGACTAATATTTTTTAATGTATCATTTGTGGCTTATCTATAAGTTTCTATATAAATTTTTCAGAAAAACTATACATGATTTCAAAGATAATTTTGATTCAATTATGATTAATGTCATGGTAGGGTTAAATAAATATGTAGTATTTCATTGCTTGATAGATTTTTATAAAAATCTTTGTTTTTTTATCATTCAGTCAGTTTTTTATAGATGCCTACCATATCCTGGCAGGTTATTTGTAAATTTAAAGATAAGGATTGAACAATGTATATATATATATATATATATATATATATATATATATATATATATATATTTCAAAGTAGTTTATTATATATATATATATATATATATATATAAACTACTTTGAAAGACCCATCTATATGTAGTAAGTCATTTATTTATTCTGTGGGCACTTTGTGGGTATATTCAGTTTTTCCAATATTGAATGATGAATATGACTAGTAATTAAACTATCAACTGACTTCACAACTATGTGTTATATATTTTTACAGAATATTGTTTGTTTTTTTATGTTTATATTTTTTAAAAATGCTTTTTTAAACAAACTATGTAATTATATTCTTAAAAAGATTTAATTCCAGTTTTTAATAGCATTTTAATATTTTAATTAGTTTTACTCAAAATAAAAAAGTAATCAAGTTATTTTGATGTAACTCAAATTATAAAATAAAATAAAATCGCAATTTTCGATCAGTTACTTTAGAGAAAGTCAATTAAATATGTTGTAAAGGCATTTGTTACTCTATAAGAATCTATTATAACAGGTTTCAAAAAAAACACCAGTTTTGATAATGAGGCAGAGTCTATGACAGATTACATATTAAGAAATGTGGTTTTACATTATTATCTTATACAATTTTATTTACATAACAATGGTTTTAAAGTTTGTTGAGGGGGAAAAAAGTATATGCATAAAAAAACATCTAAATCTTGAGGTTTTACCATTGTCTCATTTATTTTCAGGAAATGGTTTATCTTATGGCTTCAGATGTTTTTGCATTAGAGAACAAGTGTTGTGGGATGATCGTTTTTTTATCTCTTTCTTTAAAGGATTCCAATTAATTTCAGAAGGTGTATTGGGGTCTTCTGGGATTGCAATCCTACATGAATTTGCATCCAGTACACCAGAGGGCATATAACATGAATGTTTGAAAAAATTTCTTGTTTGTATGTCTAGAATAGGGTATTGATATTATATTTGGGATTATTAGAAAGTTTTGGTATTGCTTTGCATATGTTCTCAAGACCCTTCTATTCAAAGAAAAGATGATATTGAATTTCAGAATCTTTATGGCAAAGGTTACTTGCAGTGTTCATCAATGTTCTGTGTTTATAAAAGTGAAGTGTGGGTAGGGATTCTACATTTATTTTGATAAGAAAATTCAAGTACTTAGGTTCAAGCAACCAGAATTTAAATTTTTTAATCAGTTGTTTGTTGTTCATATTAAGTATTGATTTCTTTTCATGATTTGAGGTAGGGATTTGAATAAGGCTAAATATTTGCCAATATTTGTATTTTGGACTGGAGGGAACAAGATTAAAGTTAGGAATTATGTGAAGTGGTATAATGAAATTTTTCCAGAATTTGAGTAATGGTAGTGGGTGTGCAAGTTGGTGTAATTTTTAATGTGTCTATTATAAGTGGGAATAATTTATTAAGTGAAATAAAGAAGATTACTGTTTTTTTATATATATTGAATCTAGTAATCATATGTAATGTAAGACCACTGAGATTTAGTGGTTGTTGTAGTTGATTGAGTGAGATAGCTGTTATACCATTTCCTCAAACTAGCTTTTTTAATTGAGAATATATTTTCCTAGTAAAAACTTGTGTATATATTATTATTGGTGAAAAATATGAAAATTTTGTTTTAACAAAAAGGGTGAACAAAGAAGTTTTTGAATAGAGCGATAGGCATGACTTAGAAAGTGCTTTTATTAGGCTTTCACTCTTGTCATAAAGTTTTTGTTGTATTAGGCTTCGCATTGCTAGATTACTTAGATAGAATGGAATCCAAGAAAGGGAATTAAACTTTATCTATTCACTTAAAATCTCGAAATATGTGATTTAATTGCTTTAAAAAATATTTTGGAAAGATAGCTCTTGAAATGATATATAAATGACTCACTACACACACACGTAACTGACATCTTTTTTATACTTTGCATAATTTCGTTTTTGTTTTTTACACAGTATTTTTAATGTTTAGACGAATTACTTTTAAAAGTCATGTATATAAACTCTAAGCCATAAACAACATTTACTTTTTTATCTTTTATTGAACTTTTACTGCACTTTATTGCCCAAGGTTATTCTGTTTTCCTAAAAGTCAGACTTTATATTTGTTGAGTTAGTTGTTTTAAAAGCAGAATCTATATATAAGTCTTTTTTAACTTTTGTTTAATTATTTTAATGTAGTTTCCTACTGATGTAGTACTAACTTCTAATTTTATTAAATTTTCTTTTTTTTTTAATAACGAGATTTCAAAACTATTATTTTAATATAAATATTTAAAAAAATATGTATATTTTTGTTTACTTATAAAAATTTATTTTAGGTTTTGAAGTTGCTTGTTTTAACAGCGTATTATTTCATTGTATGGCTTTGGTCACATCGTATCAGTTAAAATGATTAATGTATTTCTTTTTTCATTTATGAAAAAATATATAATTATTTATTTTTCGCATACATATTTATCAATGGCAAGATTTTGCTTCATAGAATTCTTACTTAAAGTAAGAATTCTTTAAAGAATAGCTGGCTTTATGGCGAATACAACAGTGTGTAGTGTTTATTAATAATTTTATAAGTCATTCATTAGACTAGAGGTTATCCAATAATGAATAATATTTTTATAACTTAAGTTTCACTACACAACTCTCACGCAAGGTAAGGAGTAGGGACTGATTTCTATGCATTTTTAATTAACACCTTGTGCCCAGTATATAATTCATAAACATATGACCAAAGATGTGTAAAAAAGATCCGTTGGCCCAGACCACAATCTCTTGCACATATCTTTATTATTGTTCAGTGTGTGTATATATAGCAAATTACTACAGTTTAATTGATGTGTCAAATGTACTGCCCTCACAACTTTGACACAAATCACTTAATAGAAGTATATTAATAATTTTTATTAGTCATTCATTAGACTAGAAATGATTAAATAATGAATCATATTTCTGTAGTATAATTTTTACTACACCGCACAGGCACATTTCATTGCTGAATCAGCACTCATTAGTTGGTTCAGAGCACAATCTCTTACACATACTGAATGATATGTGTAAGAGATTCTGATCTGGGCCAGCTGATGAGTACTGGTTTAGCATGTAAGGTGCATTTTGGGGATTATACATATTTTTCATGTTCTGGATTTTATGTATATGATTACATCCCTCCACCAGGTGTTAAAAGCAGATAGAAACCATTCCCTTTCTTGCATGGGAGTGGTATAAAAAAATTACACTACAGAATAATTATTCATTAGGTGTAATGCTCTTTGGGGGAGGGGGGTTCTTATGTACTTTTAATCCATTTGTTTTTGTTTTTTATATAATTTTTTTTTTCTTTTAGCAAACTGATAGATACTTGTTAGAAAAACGTCATACTTTTTTCATCTATAAAAATTATTTATTTATTTTCGAAATTGTTTTGAATGTTGTTTTATCGAATGAGAAATTTAGTAGGACGTTCATTCACAATGTCTGCTTTGAATATAGACATAGTAAATTTGAAACTTTCTTTAACAGGCTTGAGTTTTTCCACACATTTTTGTTAAGATATGTAAACAAGAACAAAAACTGCATCATTCTAATAAGAAAATATAAGTATTGTGTTCATTTTCACTGTTCATTTATTTGAGATCGTAAAAGAAATTTATGCTCTACAGTAAGCTATCCACACTTAAATGCAAGAAAAACTCAAAAAATGTATTTTTAAGGTTACTTCATAAGAAGCTACTGCAATGTCAAGAAGTATTATGTATGTATATTGGTAGAAGATACACCTTTTCTATTAATTGGAAAGGGTTTCCATGAAACTATTTTAGTACCTTAAGGAACCAAATGGGTCAAATTCTTTATTTTTATTCCACATGTTTTTCCAGTGGTTAGTATTTTGTGATTATTTATATAGTAAATAAATCTAACTAACTTTTCACTAACATATATCAGTCAATGTATTTAATTCACTAGTTATTATCTGTTGATTTAAATCAAGAAACAACATAATCTCTCTTGTCATGTTTGTCACTGAGACATCAGCCAAAGCCGTTACCAGCCAGTTATGGAACTAGTCTTCTATGTGATGCTTATTTAGCTACTACAATTCTATGTTACTTTCCAAATGAAATAAGATTGCAATCAATTGAAATAACAAATATTTTATATTAAATGGGGCAATAACAGACATCGTAAAATTAGAAGAAAAATTTTAAAAGTCAACTTTAAAATATACTATAAATGCAATAATATAACAAATGTGTGCAGAAATTGAGATTCATTATATATAAAAAATGGAGAACAACATAATATTCAGATAAAGTAGTAACTTAATTACTGAATATAATGGAAGGTAGCAAATGCAGGTAATCCAGATTTCTGCCCCTGGCATGTCCTCATTTTGGTAAAAAATTGAAGATATTTATTTACAAGTATTTAAAGCTTATTATTAAACCAAACAACATTTTAAAATTGTTACCAGAGATTTTATTGCTAGATTTGAAAAATGATAAATTTGGGTATGAAGACAAAAATGAGATGGAAAATAGGTTGGCAGAATAGTTGGGGGGGGGGTGTTTTTTTTTTAAAAAAAATCTAGCAGAAATAAACATAAAAACTTTAATGAAGGTGCATGAGAGAGTGGTTATATTGGCAAAACTAAAAAAAATTATAAAAAAGAATAGAAGATAATATTAACAGTTTATATTTCTAACAGTTGGAAAATGTCTAATGAATTTAAATTATAATCTATAAATCTTTTTAAAACATTAAAATACTCCTATAATAATTCAATCTTTAATATAAAAAAATGAATAAGACATGATTATTAATTATAATCCATTTTTCATTAACAATTTCTTTCCAGTGAAAAAGAAGCATTATAATGTATGAAGAAAAGAAGAAATCCAAAAAAAAAGATCTGTATAGTAAAATTAAATACATGGACTTCTCTATAGAATACAAAGCAAGTTAAAGATTGTATACAAAAGTTTAACTGATTTGAAAAACAATAAGAACAAAAGAAAATCATTTCTATATAAGCAAAAAGATGAAACATTATTAATAAAAAAGAGGTGATCTCATGAAGCATTTGAAAGTCAAGTATTTTAAATAATTTATTTAGCATATGTAACTTTTTTAACAGATTAGCTATTGATGATTAAAACAGGCAAAACTCTCTATACAGTAGTGCCAGTCAGTGCAAGCCAGAGTAATCAATGGATGTCAGAAGGCTTCCATTGATTACTCTGGCTTGCACTGAGAGGAACTACTGTATGAAGAGTTTTGTCTGTTTTAATAAGTTATGAGCAAGCATAAGAAATGGTGATCATGTGACATTTAGTGGCTATTGATGATTAATAATACATCACAATTAAATCTGTACAGATTCCAGCCAGTTTTAATAAGTCCTTCAATTTTATTATATTGTTATTGATTTAGTCCTTATTATCTATATGCTTCATGGTTTATGTTTTTAAATATTTACATACATCAATGGCAATTAATTTCATTTATATGACTTTTATTGAAGCCATTACAGAGCAAAACCAGTTACATTTAGGAAGACTAAATCAAGATTTCCTTATTGTTGAATGTGGAAATTTAATTTGTGTAGAATATCATAAGAGTTACATATGCGTACCACAATACTTCAAACAGATTTTTGGTTGAACCTCTAAAAAGTAGTTCTTGATTTGAAGTGAGATTAGATAATGAAACCATATTATGAGTTATTTACAAGACTGATTTGCCTAATAACTTTTTATAAATAAGTGAGGCATTTTTTCTGACATTTGGCAGATGAATAGATGGAAAAGAAGTAGGCTTAAGAGATTCAGGAATATTACTCATAGTAATATTTAATTGACTATTCAGAAGTTTAGGGTGGGAACTTTTTCCGAACAGTGGTACAGTATTCACTAGCAGAATTGCATCACTATATTAAGAAATAATAAGCTTTCCAAGTTAGACAAAATTTTAAATTTTAATATGATGTTAGTTAAATGGGACAAATAATTTAGACTGCAATTCAATGTTACCTCATAAAGCATGGGATAGGATTGTGTTTCAGTCTATTATTGAAAAAGATTATATTTAATTGTAAAATGATTGCTTGTAATACAACTTCAGTCTTTGAAAAAAATGTCACTCTTTTTCATATCCTTATTGAGAGACTTTACTATCTCAGGAAAGAATTTATTTTAATATGCCAGAGCAATATTATTAGCATTGATAAATTTCCTATGAAAATGTCTGTTGAAAATAAAGATGATACAGCTGCAGCAAGCTTTTCTATAAAATTTTTCATACACTTGTCAAGCATTGGTGGCCTAGTGGTTAACATAGCTGCCTTTCAAGCAGCTGGCCCAGGTTGCTTCCCATCAATGCATTTGACATATGGAAAAAAAATTGTATACACTACAATTATCATTTAATGTCAATCTGAGAGCATTTTGTCGAATTAATTAATCAGTTTTCTGCAGGTAAAAATTTTAAAAACTTTTACAGCATAAGCTGAGATTAGATCTATAAAGAGAAACATCAGTTTTTAATTTATTTTGGAAGCTATTGCACAAAATTTTCTTTTTCTTCACCTAAATGTTGCCTGATCTATAAACAATAGCTCTTCATTATGTGGAAAATATTTTGTAACAAATTTGAGATGGTTTATTATGGCAAGTGTCTATAAAAATAATATGCTTTAGTTTATTCCCTATGTTATTTTTATAAATGATAAGGTATATTACTTCTTCTTCAGACCTTTTACAACTTAAAATAATTAAGAACAAATTGAAGTTTACAATCATCTACAGATATCGTTAGATTGATAGAAAGAAAACTTTATAAAGGAAAAGCACTTCTACTCTTGTGAAGCTTTTTTCATTTCATTTCATGTAGTTTATAGTTCTGATACATAAGATTGACAATCTTATTAGAATAACAGAAGTTCTTTTAGGGTACTTTTATATCTATGAAGATTTTATTAATGTGGCCTGTCTCTACAATTAGAATTTATAGAATTTTGTTTATCCATTCTTTTAATACACTTTTATTTTATGACATTATCCAATTATTTATGTTTCTCAGAAATTTTTGCAGCTTTGGTAGACAAAAACTGACTATAAAAAGCAATGTTGGTTTTGTTTTAATATAGAATGAATAGCTTCAGATATTCATGTGAAATCAACACTACAGAGGATTTCTCTGGTAGCTGTTACTATGGCTTTAAAATAAAGAAATATATTGTATTAATATTATGTTCAAGGTATCCAGTTATTCTTAAATTCTGTCTTAAAATAGATTACCTTTCAACTACCAGAACATGGTTTTGAAGAGTAAGTACAGATCGTTTATATTGTCTATGTGAGAAATGAATCCATATTGTACTTTGGCAGGTAATAATAAATACCTTTCTTGAAAGAAAACATAAGTTACTATAGTTTTTATTTTCCATCTGCCTGAATAAAATGTTATTTAAATTTTATCTTTTCTAAAAATGGCTTGATCCTCATTTACATATATTCCAAAAATAATAGAAAATTCAAATATCATATATAAGTGCAGAAGGCACAGAAAGATCTGGAAAAAAAAGGGTAAGATCAATTTCTATTGAAGGGATGATGATTTGTAAATACTGTTTAAATAAAATTATATATCCTTTGAAAAGTGATTGCATTATCATTTGAACTATCTTCAATAGAAGTTGTATGTTTTATAAGATGCTTTTAAGCATAATATTCAAATAGATTCTCTTGATAATCAATGTAAATCCAGAAATGTTATAATGTCTCAAAGAATAAGCAGTTTTCAAATAAACATTTACATTAATATTGTGCTGAACTATTAATTTGTAATATATTTCTATTTTCGATTTTTATATATTCTCAACATTACTTCTATAAAATGAAAAACACTAAATAGGGATTTTTTGACACTTGAAGTGTTCCATAATTTTCAATACCATTGACATTTTTTATTTAAAGTGTTTAGATCTCTTAATTTTTGTACTTCTGGGATGGCTATCACTCATAATACTATGAGGACTTATGTTAACATTTTTATTGTTAATTTTTATAATTTTCAGTTTTTCAATTAAAAATTCATCAAAATGAAGTCTGGTTTTCATGTGAAGATATTTGTTTTCACATGACAATTTGTGTTATTTTTAGAGAAGAAGGCTGTCACTCAACAGTCTCAGTAATTTAGAAAAAATTGTATGACAAATTAATTATATGAAAAATGGAAAAGTTCCAAGAAATGATGTAACTATTATCCATATTGTAAAAGAAGCCAATGAATAAATAGAGAAAGTCTTAGCAAACTCATATAATAAATATCTACATGATAAAAATTGTTGGGATTATTGAAAATTTTAAAAATAATGGTGATATTTAAGAAAAGTGAGAAAAGAAGTTTTTAAAATTACAGTCCTATTAGGTTTCTGCCCTCACCTAATAGAAACTTTAATTTACCAAAAAAAAGGCTGGAACTCAATATGGTATCAGCACAGTTAATTATATTCAAGTAATGAAGAAAGTCATAGAGAGTACCACTGAATATGAGTAGCTATTATGTTTTAGATGGATAGATGTATTTGTTTCTATAAACATTTTTGCTATGATTAAACCTTTAAAAGATCAAGATATATATAAATACATAATATCATTAAATTCTGAAAAGTACTTATCAAAATGCATTCAACAGCAGTAATCACATTACATGAGATTACTAAGAAGGTTTACATCAGGGGGCATGAGAAAAAAATTCCAAATCACAAAAAAATTTATCACAATTTTAAAAAAATATTTTGAGGATTAAATAGGAAGCTAAGGGGATAAATAACTAAAGCGTTTTTGATAATAATATTTTAAGTCTTAAGGAATGTCAACGAGAGCTATCACAGGAAAATAGGATTGAAGATAAATCCTCAAGCATTTTACAATAAACTTTTATAAAGAAAAAATAAAGAGTAATAGTAATAAATTAGAAGAATTTAATATTTTTTTCCATTGTCAATACAGAGTAAAAAGTAATTGATAAAATTAATTATATAATGAGAACTGATTGCAGTGCTTTTGCTAAAAAAATGTTATTTCTTCAAAAAAAAAAAGGTTTTGCACACAATATACATATATATATATCGTCATCATCATTTTTAAACATTATCAATCCACTGCAGGATGAAGGTCCCTTCAAGTTCAATCCATTTTCTCTGACTTCTAGTCTGTCTTCTCCGCATCACCCCACATACTTCAATTATTTCATCGATCCATCTCACTTGTGGTTTTTTCTAGGTCTATTACAATCTATTGTAATTCACTTTAAAATTTTAACTGTTCCTCTATTATAATCTCTTCTAACAGTATGCCCAGTTTAACTCCCCTTCAGTCTCTTAATTATTTCA
This sequence comes from Epiperipatus broadwayi, assembly GCA_028023455.1. NCBI lineage: Eukaryota > Metazoa > Onychophora > Udeonychophora > Euonychophora > Peripatidae > Epiperipatus > Epiperipatus broadwayi. Next base: position 4,050,400 of record JAQFVV010000111.1, on the reverse strand, counting down.
AAGATGTCAATAACATTTGTTTGTTTTCTCACCCATGTCTTTTATTTTTAATATCTTCTTGTTATTCCTGACATGCATCTCTCCATACTTTGTTAAGTGGTCTGAAGTATCCATATTTCTCTTTTGTTAAGTATCCAAGTCTCAGAGCCACAAGTAAGAATTGATAAAACATATCTATTAAAAATCTTTCTTTTCAAACACACACATATTTCCTTTTAATATTAAATTATTTCTACCAAAGGCATTCCAATCAAGTTTACTTCTATGATCAATTTCATCCATTATGTTTTCATCTGTAGTAATAATTTGACCAAAGTATTTGCAGTTGCTAACTTCTTTTAATTCATCATTACTAATCTTTATTTTTAACTTTTGAGAAAATGCATTAAGCATTACTTTAGTCTTTTTAACATTTACATTTAATCCTATTTTCTTATTTTCATCTGATAACTCTCACAATATTTCTTGAGATTCTAAAGCATTATTTGTGGGGAAAAATTACATTATCTGTAAAATCTAAATGACTCAAATAATCTCTATTTACTTGTACTCCCTTACCTTCCAATTTTAATCCACATAATATTTCTTAGAAAACAACTGTAAAAAGTTTTGAAGATAAGGAACCATTCTGTTGTACACCCTTCTCAATGTTAATCTTCCTAGTATCATTATGTTATCTTGCATTTTTATAAATATTCTTCAGAATATTACAATATCTTGGGTCTCTATCTTCATAATCTAATCTTTAATCACTGAAGAAATGCTTATACAAACAACTTCCTTTTCATAATCTATAAATCCAAAGCATTAGGCAACTCATATTCATTGGTTTTTTTCTATAACTTCTCTCAATCTTTAGATGTGATCCACTGTACTAAAAACATTTTTAAATCCAGCTTGTTCTGTTATTAGTTAAAACAAAAAAGCTCATTATAGATAAGTTGTAATTATTTTAATAAAAATTTGTATAGAATTGATAAAATTTGATAGACTTTCTACTATTTTCTTTATTACCTTTTTAAATATTAATATTATCACTGAAGTCTTCCAATCATCTGGGATATTCTTATTACTTAGACATTTGGTATAGAACTTTCCAGAATTTTATCTACTTCTTCACCTGTTTCTTTTATGATATTGATTATAATTCCATCATTACCTGGAGTTTTTCTCTTCTTCAAAAATTTAATTACATATCTTATTTGTTCATTTAAAATCCTGGTCAATGCAGAAGATATATTACTTGTAGGAGCTACTTTTCCTTGTTTTTTATTGCTATATAATTTTTGATAGAACTTTTTTACACATTTAATGATGTCATCTCTCTTTTTAATAATAGTCCCATTTTTATTGCATATTTCCTACATATATCAAAATTCTGTTTTACACTTTTGAACTTTTATTCTCTTCTATACATTTTCTTTGTAGTTCACAATTATACTTTCTTATATCACTATTAAATCTTTTTCACATCACATTGCAAAATTTAAGATATTCAATCCTTTTTTATGTATCATTTTTATATATCTTTATATTCCTTCTTTTCTTCATAAATTATCATGTTTCAGAAGAAATTTAACTGGTCAATTGTTGCTTTTTTCTAGCTGATCTCTGTTGTAGTTTTTAAAAGTGTATCAGTTATCTTCTTATTAAATTTTTAATAATTGAAAATGATTTGCAATTTCTAATTTAAATTTATTAGAATGATTCTGAAGATTAGAAATACCAACTGTAAATATTCTTTTTCTTAATAATTTTTGTCTTTCTTGTTTTGCATTAATGTGTATTTCACATCTTACTAATCAATTATCACTTCATGTGTTAAATTTATTAAGAGTATTACAATATTAAAATATATACTTTCTGTTAGTCAAGATATAATCCAATTATGTTGTATCTTTATTTGGATGTTCCCATGTACATTTGCATTTAATATTTTTCTTAAAAAAAGAATTCACATTATAAAGTTTCTCTTTTTCTGCAAATTCTACAAGTTTATATCTTTTTTCATTTCTATCACCATAACCAAATTTACCTATAACACTTTTATTTTCAATTGTTTACCAATTCTAGCATTCAGGTCTCCATACAATTTTAAAATGTTGTTTGATCTGATCAAAAGCCTTTTGTGCAACCTTATAAATATCCTCTACACAGTGAAAACTTATTGGGGAAAAAATCTGAATTATTTGCACTTGATATCAGTTATTAAATTGAATATCTATGTTTGCTACTCTGTTTGATATACCTTTAATTTCCACAGTATTATTCTTCAACTTTTATATATAATAAATCCTACTCCACTTGTACTTCCAATGTTTGTTCATTTGTAGTACAATGCATGTCCATATTTTAAATAAATTTTCTCTTCATCTTTTCTACCAACTTCACATATTCCAATAATGTCCCATTTAATATAAGATAGTACTTCCAACTCCTGCAATCTTCCTTCACTTGAAAGTGATCTGCAATGATAAGCATCTAAATAAAAAGTATTTATACTTATTTATATATATTAAATTAAACATAACTCAATTTATATATGTAAAGAAAAAAAGTAAATCATTTTCCTTCAGACTATGGATTAAAAACATGCCATATGTTGAACAAAGGGCCAAGAATAGAATAAATCCACTTATTCATCATGTTCTGATGTTTATAAGCAAACTGTTTTGTCAATATTGTTGGTAATTTACAGTGAAATTAATATATCAATCATATGGACTATGATACTTAAAATTTATTAAACAATCAATTGTAAGAGGCTAAAAACAGAATCTCTCTTTTAACACAGTGTTTACAATAATTAAATAAAATTTAATTTTCAGACAGTTATGTATCTTATTGCATAAAACAGTGGGCATATATATATATATATATATATATATATATATATATATATATATATATATATATATATATATATGTAGACTCTGGGGGGGCGGGGGGGGGAGGGAGGGGGCTTGGGGCGGGGGGGGGGGGGGGGGGGGGGCGGGCGGGGGGGCGGGGGGTGGGGGGGGCTTGGGGTTGTTCTGGGCTTCTGTTCCGGGGGGGGGGGGGGGGGGGTGGTTTGTTGGGTTTGTGGGGGGGGTGGGGGTTGGGGTGGGTGGTTGTTGGGTGTGTTTAGGGTTTGTTGTCGTTTTTTCGTTTCGGTTGTTGTCGGGGTGGGTGGTCGTGGGGGGTTGGGCTCTGTGGGGTTTTTGTTTTGTTTCTGTTTTGGGTTGGGGGGGTCTTGGTGGTGGTCGCTTGCGGTTGTGGGTTTGGCTTGGTCTTTCTGGGTGTTGTTTCTCGGTTTGTTTTGTCGTTTCTTTCGCTCCGCGCATAGGAAATGCGAAAGGGAATAAGTAGAGTAGTGAATATATACTCTGGTTTATGTAGTTTGTAGGTGTTTTTGGAGGTCTGGTATACCGTGGTTTTTTACTTGTTTTTGTTTATCATAATGTCTTTGGGTCTTTCTGAATGATATAGATTGGAGGTCTACTATGGTGAGTGAACTGAGTCAGCCTTAGCTATCTGGTTTGCTATGGGTTTGAAGAATTAGTGTCTAAATTCATGAGTGAATAGAAATTGTTTCATAAACGCTCAGAGTTTGTATTTAGATCTAGTTTCTTTATTCCTGTCTTTCACTGACGATAGAAATAGTAAAATCATGATCTGAAAGGGAATTATAGTTATATATATGAATATAACTATATATATATATATATATATATATATATAAAGTTGAAAGGAAGGGTAGAAATAAACACAGACAAAAAATATAGACATTTTCTAGTTAAGGATTAAAAAATTTTGAATTTAAAACTTTTCTATTATAAGTTAAACATTTAAAAAGGTCTAATTAATATTTTAACTCTGATTTTGAAATTAAAACAAGCATGATTTTATGTTACAATAGATATATTGGTGATCATAAAATTCCACTATCTATTTTGATTATTAATTTTTTTTAATTAATGCTTGAATAACATATTTTTGATAAAAATTCTACAAAGTTGTTTTTGAAAAGATTAAGTTAAATTGAAAAGAGTTATTAAATTTTTTCAATCAAGATAAAGAAAACTTTTAATTTCCATGTTTTTTTTATGCTGACTATAAAAAAAATTGAAAAAAAAAAGATTAGAAGTTTTTTACACTTTTAGTTTTATATAGAGTTACTGTGTAGATTTTGCAAATCCAGTTGCATCTACTAGTTCACAACAGTATGCCTGCATATTTGTAGGTATTAAACAGCATAGAGATTGAAGGGAGATTAATGCAGGCCAACAGTTATTGAATTATACCTTTCTCAAAATTGACAAGCCAGTCCATGGTTTTAAAAGGGATCATCTACTAAGGGAGTCTATCATTTTTCTGAAGAGTTACTTTACGTATTCTGCTTTTTCTATGTGCAGAAAATCACAGATAAAGATACTGTATCATATATATAAAGAATAATTAGTGAGTAATATGTTATATATAATGAGAACAATATTTTTAATTATTGAAAATGACAGTTAACATTTCTAATTAACAAAATTTAAAAGTAAGTAACTTTTATCAACTAAAAATAAAACAAGGAAAGATAATCATAAATGACATTTCTGGCTAGAAAATGATTTGTTATTGATATTGCTCATAAAAATGTGAGAGAGGAAAACAACAGGATCTTTTTTGAAAATATTGAAAATGAGGCCACAAGAACCTGAATTGTAAATGAAACTTTCCAAATAATAATAGTTTGCTTTTTTAAAAGAAAAACCTTTTACTTACCATAAAAAGGGGTTAATTCTAGCTTTAATTAATACTATGTAATTTTATATACATACGCACATATGTGTGCATTTATGTATTTTTAAAAATAAATTGAACTTTTGTATAAGACTATGTCAATTCAAAAACATGTTAATTATTAAATTATTATACAGCACATCTGAGTGCTTATATACATATATATGTATGCATTTTGTTTTTGATATTGAATTAATTGTGTATTGAGAAAACAATATCTTTATTATATGTTTTTATACATGCCAGTGTGTGCACACATTTACATATGCTTGCAGATATATTTTAAATTAATCATTAATTATGCATTACAAAAATGAATTTCATTTATACTTTTATGACAATTCAAATATGTTCAAAAATTATACCACACATCTGTGTGCTTATATTGATGTGTTTTATTTAAACCTATTATGAGATGTTTGTAAATCACAATGTGATAGATTATTGTATTAATCAAAATCAAAATGCTCAATTTATATTTATAGCATACTCAGCAAACCGTAATTTCAGTTTAATTGTTATTAATAAATTGATATTTTATTGTTAAAGTTACTTCAGTGAATTTATTCAATCTTAAATAATTATACAAAAATTATTTGTTTGTATTATATGTTTTAGTTATAAGAGTTTTGCTGTTGGAGCTGGATTAATGCATAATAGTATAATATATGGAAGGAGTTTTTGCTTAGTGTGATGACATCCAGATGATTATGATCCTGCTTGATAGAAAGGGAAGAAGCTTTGAAGTCCATGCACTACATTTCATTTTAATTATTTAGAAATTAAGTTTATTATTGGCCAATACATTAATGGTACTGAGTGGCAAATCATTGATGGTTATCAGCATGTTTTAGTATCCCACCATAATTGTTTTATTGGTTTATATTCTGATGAATTAGCACTTAAGTTTTTGCATCCAAATTATTATGTTGTATTGCTTATGTAAGTTTGGCAAGAGCTAAATAACGAGTCTGGTCTACAGTAGACCCATTTCAAATTCAGCCACATTATTGACTGTTGATTTATTTTATTGTTGATGATTTATGATGATAAATGATTATTGATTTTGGATAATGATGGTGAACTTATAGTTACTTATAATTATTTACTTCTATATTGATCTCTAATGCTTCTCATATTTATTATTATTTGTATTTAACTTCATATTTAAATTTTGTATTGACTTGGGGTTGATGATAATGATTGCCACCACCCCAGATTCATCTGTTTCTCATACTATTACAATGTATAAACATTAAATTAAATATAGCTCAATGTATGCATGGGAACAAAGTAATTCTATAACTATTTACTACTTTTCTCCTATTACAATGTAATTCTCTCATAAGATTATAGCAAAAAATATTTTTTTCACAAATAGGTAAATAAGTAAATCACCTTCACGCAGGCTCTGAAATAAAAACACTCTAAATATTGAACAAGAATGCAATAAATCTACCCATTTTGCAGACTCTAATGCTTATAAGCATACCTTTATATAAAATAGAAAATCATATAACATTAAATTACTAGTTAAAACAACAAATCTTTATTAAATTCATTTATGTCTATGGTGAGACTTTCTCAAGTGAAATTCAACTGGATAGAAACAATATCATCATCAACAGTATTCTGTCAAATGTGATGGTCCATAGAGTACTCACATTATCAAGTCATCCACTTTTTCATTTCCTTTTTTTCATTGTCTAACTCTTTAAGTACACATAACACTTCACATATCTTATATCATCCAACAATGGCAATCTCTTTTTATTTCCACTCAGTATTTTCACCAAAACATCTTTCATTAAACAATAATTTCTTTTTAATATATGGCCTGTCCAGTTTCTCTCTCTGATTTCTTCAATAATCTCTTTTCATTTATTTTGTTCATCCAACTAATTTTTTTCTAATCTTTTCCATATCCCTATCTCAAAGACTTCCAATCTATTTTTAATTTTATTATCTATTGCCCACATTTCACAACCATATATTAGTACATTTTACACATAGCATTAAATAAATCTTTTTACAAATTTTCTCTTTAAAGTTTCACAAAATATTTTTTCTTAATAAATGCCTCCATTGTTAATACTATTCTTCTTTTAATTTCATCTTCATTTTATCCATCCTAACTCAACTAACTACACAATTATCTAAATCATTTTATCTGTTGAAATATTATATCATGGATTTCAATTTGCAGCCTTTTTGCATTTCTTCCTATCTATAAACATTAGTCTTCTCAACATTCATTTTCATTCTATATTCCATACATCCTTCTTCCAATTTATTCAACATATTCTAAAGACACTTTTCATCTTAAGCTATAAGAGCCATATCATCTGCAAATATTATACATTTTATTATTCTACATTCATCATTTCCTTTTATTTAATTTAAATAATTATTTAGCTAGTCTTTCAAATAAATATTAAAGAGAACAAGAGACATACAACATCCTTGCCTAATTTCACTTTCTATATTCCATAAATCTCATTATTCCCAATTTAATTATTATAGTGTGTTGATTATACTTAACTCAAATTAATTTTGCCTCTTTCCCATGTGCTCTTCTATCCTTTAACCTGATTATAAGTTTATTCCAGACTACTCTATAAAATGCTTTTTTCCAAATCTACAAAACATATATCATTTTTATATCTTTCAGGGTATCTCTCTGCAATTGTTCTAACAACACCAATAGCATCTCTTGTACTTTTCCTTCTCTGAAAATCAAACAGTTCTTCTCCATTATAATACTCTACTTTCACATAAATTCTTTGAGTTAAAATTCTCAATAAAATTTTAGAAGTATAATATAACAAACTTATTGTTCTGTACTCTTTACATTTAACAGCTTTTTTCTTTTTAGCAATTGGAAACATTATTGTTCTTAAAAAATCTTCAGGCCAAACTTCACTGTTATATATCAAATAGTAAATTCCAACTATTTCCTTCATAGTAAATTCTCCCATTTGTTTCAAAAAATCTATAGATATTGCAGCAAATCTAACAGCCTTACTGCTCTTTATTTGTGCAATTGACTTTCCTATTTCATCAGAAAATATGTCCATATGTTTATCATCTATTTCAATTTTTTTTTATTTTCAAGTTTATGATTAATTAACTTATCTTCTCTTCTAAACAGACAGTGAAAATATTCATACTATCTTTTTTAATAAATTATTGCTATTAGTTAATCTCTTTCCATTCTTATCTGAAATCTCATTTGCTATTTATATCTTTTTTTCCCAAGTGACATTTATTTTTCTATCAAATACCAGATCATATCTTTTTACCTATTGAAGCATTTTTAATCTGTCTACATTCCTGCTCACTTTAGCTCATTATTATTTTTTGTGCATTTTGTTCAGTATTTATATTCTTTCATCTTCTCTGTGCTTTCATCTTTTCCAACATACCTTCAGTTATCCAAAGTCATTTAGCTTTGCTCACCTAACTCATATCTATTTCATTTTTTATTGTTTTTAAAAATGTTTCTTTAATTCTACACCAACACTTATCAGGTCTATTAATAAATTCCTCATCTTGAACAATTGTTAATTCAGTTTCACATACTAAACCAAATTTTCATTCTTCCATTTTTTTTTCAATTTATCTAAGTCACATCTTACATATCTTTCCCTCTTTCAGTTCTTTTTAAACTCTACTTTGATATAGCCATAAGCAAATCATGATCTGAATATTTATCTGTATCAAGCAAAACATGCAAACATTTAACAGCATTTTTATCTATCCTGAATCAATATATAATCAATTTGATAACATTCTCTATTATCTGGAGCTTTCTATGTATACAATCTTCTAATATGGTTTTAAAACAAGTGTTTGCAATCACAAACTCATTCCTCTTACAAAATTGTACAAGCTAGTTACCTGTTACATTTCTTTTACCAATAACACAATTTTGAACAACTTTTCCTTCCTTATCTTTCTTCATTACAGCAGTCCAATCACTCGATAGCAATATACAGGCATTTTTTCTTTCACATTGGATAATTTTCTCTATCCTCATATATTTCATCAATTTCAACATTATCTTGACTAGTAGTTGTCATATAAACTTATATAATTACCAAATCTTTAAAATTGCATTTATTCTCATCATCATCAGCCTATCATCAATACAATCAACCTTTGCCATACTATTCCAAATTCTTTTTTATCAACAATTCCAATTCCATTAATTGAGCTATCAAAATCTAAATAAAGTAACATCTCCAATACTTACTTTCCCACATTTCTTCTACTTCACTTCACTTATTCCTATAACATTAATATTATTTATACACAACATTATTTCAAATTTTCTAATTTCCCAGTTTTTCTCAAAGATCTAACATTGCATGTGTAAATTCTTGATGTTTCTTCTCTTAATAAATGAAGTTTATGTGAATTTCACAGATTCAAAACCTGAGTAGCCTCATGACTACTTCTGCTGGGCAAGATCCCAAAGACATTTTTAGGTATGGTCTCAACACCAAATGTAATAATTCCTATAGAACTACTTGTAATAAAATAAATGAAATTATAAGACAAAGTGGTTTCCCATAGTCTTCTCTACCCATAAATAGCCTCCATAATAAGTTTAATGCACCAGCTGAATCTCAAAACACGAACATCCATTTACTGCTTCTTTCTTAGCATTGTCACCTATTTTGATCTTCCACTGACTGGAAGAATGTTATTGCTTACCCAGCATCCAGGGTGCTGTTGACTTATATAATGACAGTCAACCCTCTCTATTATACACCCACCATAATAGGAATAGTGGCATTTTATAGAAATAAACATATTACTGTCTCCTTCACCACTTCCTAATAATGAGTGTTGCAACATTTTAAAAAAATCATTTTTATAATTGCCTTCAAAAACTAACAACTATTAATATTCAAAAATGGTTCATGAGATTGATATAGCCTCAGATTGAAAAAGTTATATTGTTAGAAATTTTTGGTTTTTTTTAATTGTATTTTTTATAAAAAAAAAAAAACAACTTCTGCATTCTCAAATATTTTGTGACCTGCATTCAGTTCATGAATATATACAATTGATTTTATGATACTAATTTTAGCCTCTACTCGTGAATTAAGATTTAATTTTTGATCTATATTAGGTTTATGACAATCACAAGAAATCTTATAAGAAATACCAGGAATAGATTTACTATCAATTGACTGTTTTCAACTATTTAATAATGAATTTAAATCAGAGCTTTTTTGCAGTCAACTTACATATCATTCAATAAATGACTATTCTTTTGAACCAATCTATAAATTGATAACCTAAATGACAAAGAAATAAACTCTTTAGTCTCACAATTATTTTTTATAACTATCAAGCCTACAGGAATTTTTATTAAATATAATTGTTCTAATAAATTCATAATTATTACTCAACTCAATATAAAAAGAAGCAGACTGTAAAAGAAATAGAAAGTGACCACATGTAAGATGTATGAATGACAGAAAACATGTGCTGAAGTGATGTGGAGAAGAGAGACTAGAAATTGGAGAAGATGAATTGTAGTTGGGGACACTTTCATCCTGCAGTGGATTGACATTTGTTGAAAATGATGATAATAATGATGATGACATTGATTCTTTTGAATATAAGCATTATTTTCAAAATCATTTTATTTCTATAACAAAAATTCCACAAAGAAAGTTGTTTTCTAGTAAAAAATTGATAACTGTCAGGCCTTACCATATTTCTCACATTTTTATGATTACTAAACTGACTACGACATAAAATATTAATAATATTATCACCACATAAATCTACAAATTTTAATTTATTAAAATCAAAAATTCTCCCCTTATATTAAAATTAATACTAGAATAAAAAGCATTTATCCAGCAAATAATTTTAAAGAAAAAACAAATCAAGAGAAAAATAACATAAACAATAGCTGAGATTTCTCTAATCTTATAAAATACATTATTAAGCATAAATTATATTGAATCCTCTAATAATAATAATAACAACAAATCATGAATAACTTTAATCTTATCTGCAGAAAAATTATTCAGGTTTTCCTAAAATAAAAATACATTAATGTTTTTAATGTATCAACTGATTGATATATATTTAAACAATCAATTACAGAATCATTGTCTAAAACAAAACCATTTATTTTATTTCATATCTCAAAAAGACCTCATTAATATATCCTTTGGTATTAATGGTGGTTATATTTTGAAGTGAATAATGGAAGACTTTGTTTATATTATATCTAGTTAAATTTCACAGAGCAGATTCAATTATCAATAAATAAATCATAGACTGTGAAAGAACTTTCACAAAAATTTGTTGACTTTTTTAGTAAAAATTTTAATATATTATTTTCTATTTTATTTATCATTACTATTTATACTGTTACTCAATATTTAATGTTGTATTTTCAGTGTTCACAATTTAATATTATAAATATGATTAATTATTGATGAATATCAATTGTTATTTATTTTCCAGTACATTATATATTTTTGTTAGTTGTAATTTTTAGGAATTTTATGTTTTAATTTTAATATTACCTGTTGTTTTATTTTAATATATCTAATGTCTTTTTTCTTTTGCAGAAATTGTGGGTATAAAGAAATTATTCAATACATCTAAACGAATTATTAAAGTCTCAAGTCAAATTTATTAAAAGTTGTAGGTTTTATATTTTTCCAATTTTATTCAATGTTACGTTAAACAATAAAATTGTTTTTTCTTCTTACATATAATTTTGTTTTAAACTTTAAGCAATTTATTTTGAATAAATTTATTAGTCAAATTTGGCTAATTTAATAGATATATTTAAAGCCTTTAGTTTTTTTAAGGTGTGCATTCTTTACATTTTACAGAAAAGATTAATAAAATTTTGAAACATCTTATAAGATTTTTGTAAAAATTATATTAGTTTTGGTCTATTTTATGTCTCTTCTTCTTTTGAGAAACTTAATAAAATAAATGTTTTTATTTTAGAGAATTTGGTAGTTTAGATATTGAAAATATGTGACTATTGGTTCATAGATTATAAAAGCACTAATATATTTTTCTATTTTAGAAAAATGTGAATATTTTTATTCAGATAATATTAAAATGATTCACAATTTATTATTATTATTAAAGAATTCAATGTAGTATTTTTGTGTAGCAATGTGTTTTATAAGATTAGAGAGGTTTGGATTATTGGTTATATTATTTCTTCTTTGATTTATTCTATTTTTACTGATTTTTTAGAGAGTAATGCCATTAATATTTTTTCTGTTTCTTTAAAATTATTTGCTAGATATGTTGTTTGTTATTCAAAAAAAAAAAAATTGAAGAGTTTTTTTTTTATCGTTTGAATGCTTTTGATTCTAATATTATTGAGGGAGAGACTTTTAAATTTGTTAAATTAAAATTTTTACGCTTTAGTATTGATAAAGTTGATAATATTTTTATTTTATATTTAAGAAATATGATAAGGCCTGACAGTTATGTATCTTTTATCAATAAAAAATTTTCATTGTCGAACATTTGTTATAGAAACAGAAGACTTAATAATTATCAATCTGTTTCTAATTATAATGAGTTCTGACCAGCCAATAAATATCTATTCCTACAAACAATCAGAAAAAGTATGTAAAAACCACAATTATATTTCTTGGTTATTTTTAACCTCTTAGTTTGGATCAACTTTATTAAAAACATGGTCGGAACAACAATTATTTCTATCTAAAGCAGCTTATATTCTGGATGCCAGCATTAACATAAGATTCATTAACATGCTATGTTAGTGAAAGAAAAAATAATTTAATATTTATAATTAATATTTTATTTCCCCATTTACCACTTGTTTAAAGACATTTATAAAATTATTAACTAGTATAGAGTTATGGAAAGAAGCTGTTGAAATTTTCTTCTGTATTTTTAAAAAATAGATTGGATAATACCATAATAAAACAATACTTATTATCAACCTCAGTATATCCATAAATATAACATGTTAATTAACAGCAACAAAAAATATTTTCTTGCTAAAGATAAAATAATGAATGTTACATGAATATCTTAAAAATATATTACCTAACATAAATTCTCTTATACAATGGAAAAATATATATTTGGATAGTTTAGTAAATGTTCAAATTTTAAATCTTTCCAGTTCAACAGTATTATAGAAGGTCTTATTATTAAATAATTATTTATTAGGAAAAATATAAATGTAAATGGCTTACTGATCAGTTTTCAGTTATAAGTACCTTTTTGGGCCTTTTTGTTTTCTAATTGCTTGATGGTGATGTTTTCATTTTTCATTAATTTACTACAGTTATATTGGCTAGGAATTATTTTCATTAGCCTATAATCATGAGCTTATTATAAATATTATATTTAATAAAAAATATATTTCAACTTGATAATAATATAAATTTAACTGTTAGTAAGAATAAAGAGTTTATTTCTTTATTATTTATTATTTTATAGATTGGTTTATAATAGTCATTTATTGAGCGGTATGAATGAGGCTTAGAAGAAAAACCTTAATTTAAATTCATTATTAAATTCTTCATAGCAGTCAAACGATAGTAAATTTATTCCTGGAATTGTTTATAGGATTTCTTTTAGTTGTTATAAAATTTATATAGGGCAATGTAAATTAAGTCATAATGAAAGAGTTAAAGTTCATAAGAATAAAATTAAAATAAGTATCATAACTCACCATTGTATATTTGTGAATTGAATACAGGTCAAAAATATTATTTCACAATTCAGACTTTATGTTTTTTGAAAGAAAAAAAAACAAATTAAAAAGATGTCAAAGAAACTTTGATGATAAGACTTCTTGAATCTGAAGTCATCATTCTCATTAAGACAACCTTTGATATTAAAGATGGTTAGTTTTTCAAGTGAATTATAGGAAAGCCTTTTCTGCTTCTATATATATGCTGTTTAATTATAGGAGATTTGAACACAAACTTTCAAGTTCCCTTCAGCTATTAACTCTATCTCATACAACTGATACACATGACTGCAGACATGTGAAAAAGATAAATAATCTCCAATATATATATTTTGTGCAGAAGCAGCACTCATCAGTCGGTCCAGATCATTATCTCTCACACATATGTATAATCAATGATTTTTTTTTATATTAAAATAGCAAATCTCAAAATTTTAATGAACATGCTTCAATCTACTCCACCTTTGTATCTAGATGAATTTTACTTGAGAAGACCTATTTGTTAATAAATTAAACCATAGTTGTGAGACAATTTTAATAAAAATTTGTTGTTTAGCAAGTATTTTAATATCATATAATCTTCGGTTTTACTTATCATTACTAGTATAGCATTAGACAGTACTTAATTCATATAACATTACAAAACTATATATATATTATAACGATCCGGAGAATAGGACTTACCGTAAACTGCACTACGGGGCGCCATCTAGGCATTTGAACCTAAAAAAAATTATAAAGTAGGCAGATACGTAAGTAAAAAAAAAAATAAAATTTTTTTTTATTTTGATTCCGGTCGTTAGCCCATGTCACTAGCTCAGTGGAATAACAGAGATTAAATAATATTATATCTTATCTAATTAGATTTCAACATTAAAAAATAAATAAAATAAGCCACTGCCAGTAATTAACATACAAACATTTATTTATGCACATATATATAAGATTTAAAATTACTTTAGTATTAGTTTTACATTCCAAAATTTAACATTATTTTAACTTTGATTTTTGACTTTAATTTACATTTAATTACTATTATATTCTAATTTTACATTTTAATTAAGTTCGCACAGATAAATTTAGGAAAGCTTGTTTATCATGTTGAATATAGATCGGTTACATAGATTTCACGGTCAAAAACATTTCAAAGTAAACATAAACGATCAAAATACAAAATTATTGATTACTGACAATTGCGGAGGGAAATTTGTACGTAACCCAATAGTATTCATCATAAGATACTTGCATTGTCACCAATAACTTAAAAGACATCCGAATAAATACATTTTAGATACTCACCGTAAAGTATCATTATTTATCGAATGTCTATATATTTTGATCAAATATGAAAACCAAAATCTAATTAACCGCAAACGAATCCATGCAAGCATCTATAGACAACTTAAATGTAATGCATTTAATAATTTCTACAATAAAATATTACTACACATAAAAAATATTAAAAGGGAAATGATTCTTTTAACAATCGGGAAAGATATAAAATTAACCATTATTAATTTGATTTAAAACTTACAAAAAGTCAGATAAGAGTCCATTTTAAATAAGTCGGCTTGTTTATTAATTTGTTCAACTTGACGAAAGTTCTTGATTGATTTTAAGAATTGTTCCTTTCCTATAGCTTACGGTAGCAGAACTCCCGGTTCCTGGTGTCAATGTCCACGGAGTCTTTAATTGAAAGATCGATCTAATGTTCAGGAGGTGGCATTTGCTGGTTCATGGTATCAGTCATTTCATTTCAGAGATAAGTGGGAGAGAACGATAAAGTGCGTCTTTATCGCTCGTCTCCCCAACCAAGTTGAAAAAAGCTTCATGAACTCAATATTTTTTTCTTTTTATATCATCCACCAGGATTCCATGAACAAAACGTCACTAATCTGTTTTTTCGTTATGGTCCGGGCCAAGGCTTAGTGCTTCCATTTGTCAAGCTAAAATCTCTTTCTTCTCTTATCTAACTTTCCATCTGACTTTTTAATTAAACAGCTTTTAGATAATTAATAAACAATCATTTCCTTTTATAGATTACAGGAATTAATTAATACCTGTTTTTATTTTAACTTACGTTATTTTTTTATTAAAATATTTTTATATTTCAATCTTGTATTTTTTTATTTAAAAAAAATACATTCAAATACTTTTTTTTTTTTTGTTTATGAAAAAAAAAATATTTTTAAAGTTTAACATCTGTGCGAATGTATACACGTTTAACAATGTTTTAATTTTAGCGTTTAGTTTTTTACTTTTATTTGCGAACTTTTAAGTTTTTATTTTAAATTAATGTAACGACATATTTATATATCGTTACAATATATATATAGTATGTTTAGTTGAATTTTACTTGCAAAGGTCTTTCTGTTAATAGATAGAAACATGGTTGTAAAAGAATTTTAGTAAAATTTTGATTTTTGGCTGGTATTGTAATGTTATATGAATTTCTATTTTATTTATCATTACTGGTATAGTGTTAAGCAGAATTTAATTTATATAGATGTACATTAACTGTCTCCATTGCTTCACTTTATATTAATAGATAGATCAAGAATAAATGATTAAAGCATAATATTCATGACTTTTTTGTTTTACAACTGTATATATTTATCTTGGTCATTGATTGCAAATCTTAAAGATAATATAATGTATTTTCTAATTAAAATATATTTAATCTAATATTTATATAATGACTATTACAATGCATTGTTATAAACAATGTTGTATGTCACATAAAATACTTTTAATTTAAATTGTTCAAACCTTAATATTCATTGTGAAGTATGAGAGGATGCCCCAAAATAACCAGAATTTTATAATAAAAAATTGTACATAGTTTTTTAGAAGTTGCAAATTGAATTTTCTTCAAATTACGATCTATTTGATGCAATGAACCTGTCTATTCTACTTTTTAAAGTAATCCTGAAACTTTTGCAAAGTGGTGTCTTTTAACAACTTCATTGCTTTTTCTTCACCATTTACAAGTCTGCAAAACTTTTTTGAGGTATTTTTTCATTCAGAATAATAAAAAAAAAGTTATACAGAGCAAGTTCAGGTGAATATGACTAATGGATAGGCTGATGCATGTTCTTTTTTAGTTAAAAATTGTTTACACTCAAGGCTTTGTGCATTGGTGCATTATCACGGTGAAGCTCGAACCCATCACTTTACTACAAATCAGGACATTTTCATTTTACTGTATCACACAAACATTTCAGGACTTGTAAGTAAAATGGCTGATTATTTCAAATGAATTTTGAATGAACCATGCTGTTTTCCAAAAGAAAAGAACACAACATCTTTTGACATTGGACTTGATTTACCATGCTATTTAGAGATGTGGTGAATTTGATCTTTTCATTAAACATTTGTAAATTTGTTTACCTCAGAACAGGTTTTTTGTAAACTGTTTCAAGCACTATAACTTTTTAACCTGCCATTTTTTCTAATAAAAAACAGAATTTAATTTTGCTTCAACTTTTCAGCAATTACAAAAATTTACTCATAAGCAAGTTACACTTAACAAAAACATGTACTATATGGTACGATAACTTCATTCAGTATTAATTCACTGCAGAACTGTGCAGGGGTTATCTCAAGTAATATCTTGTGATATATATTGTAGGTTGCTCACCATCCAGAGAACAATTCTGGATATTTTTCTTATCCCCTAATAGATAAATTAATTATGTTGTGTTTGTAATTTATTCATGTTAAACTTTAGAGTCATTTGAATATTTATTTTATTACTTGAGAAACCTATTTTAAATAAATAAATGATGATCAAATTCAGAAGTTTAACTAATCGTAAATGACAATGCTGTTTATGTGGTCTATATATTTCTCTGCAAATTGATTTAAGATTTCAACACATTTTGACATTGCAAATAATAATCCATGAGTTATCAATAGCAGTATCACAAGAAATATAACTTTTTATTATGATATTTTAACATAGTTGTATTTTTTTCACACTCCATTTGCAAATAAAAAGTTGAGTATGTGGTCACAGGCCACAATATCAATCAACCCTGATTTCTTTTTGTGCTTTTATTATATTATTACAAATTCTGAGCCAGTTTTATATTGCAAATGACCAAACATTTTAAAACAATTAAGTATTATAAAGCAAAAATTCATAGCCTATAAATTTCTCAACAACAAAAAAAATCATGTTGTTGAGTTATAAAGTATGAAATAGACAAATAACCTTTTACATTGACATAATATATATATAATGAGCAATAAGCTTTTCTGAATATCACTATCCCCAGACCGGTTTCTAACTGTTGGCTGTGATCAATGAGGCACTAGAATATTCAGACATTAGATCAATACAAAATTCCAGACCACACTATGAAGTATGAAGAGGTATATAAGACTAATAATGAGGCATGAAAAGAAAATTTATAAGAAAGAGAATAAATAAGTATTGATTGATATTATTGAGATTTAAATGAAGCTAAGTTGACATATTGAAGAAAGAAATAATAATAGATTAACCGTTGATTTTTTGAATTGGATTGTATGAATTTAAAAATCTAGAAAGAGACCGCACGTGTTTTACATGGATGATATAAGAAAATTTTTTGATATAATGTGAACAAGAAAATGAAGAGTCATTATCTTGCACTGGTTTGATAAAGATTGAAAAGTATAATAATAGTAATGTTTATTTATATGTTTAAATTTAACTAGTTATAGATCTTTTATAATCCAAAGAATATTTATAAATATATTATTGGATGGATTAGAAATTGGATGGTAGAGTAAAATCTTAAAAATTCAGAATAGATTTATTTAAAAAATAAACAATTATTAATTGTATTTTACATATAAAAAAA
The DNA here is from genome assembly GCA_028023455.1 of Epiperipatus broadwayi. Taxonomy (NCBI): domain Eukaryota; kingdom Metazoa; phylum Onychophora; class Udeonychophora; order Euonychophora; family Peripatidae; genus Epiperipatus; species Epiperipatus broadwayi. Next base: position 4,032,043 of record JAQFVV010000111.1, on the reverse strand, counting down.
GTCTTCTAATAGGCTGAATAGAAATAGATTACAGAGAAATATTGAAATATGAAAATAAATTTGAAATTATTTTTAACAAATTTATTAAAAGCATTGCTGATTGCATTATATTTTAATATTCCAAAAAAAAAAAAAAATTGGTTAAATAAAATAATTAATAATTCAAAAAACTAATTATGATTTTTAAGTAATAAGTAATTTTAATATACCCTATAATAAAATATTTTATGATACAAATTCAACTAAACAAATGTGCGTTTTAATTTGAAATCATTTATAATCTTATTTTCACATCACCCTCAACTCTCCTTGCCATCTCATATTGCTGACCTACCTGATCACACACATGTTGAAAAGAGAAATGATTACCAATATACATATTTCATGCTAAACCAGCACTCATCAGTTGGTCCATATTACCATCTCCACATATTTATACATTCAGTGCTCAGCTTTATATTAAGATAGCCAGTCTTCATAATTTAATGGACAGGCTTCAAACTATTCCAACTCACAATTCTTTAGCCTTCCATTTCATTGAAAATATGATGACGGAACGTTCAAAGCCCACATTATTGCCAAGGTTAGAATGTTCCATCATTAGATTTTCAGTGAAATGGAAGGCTGCAGAGTTGTGAGTAGGAGTAGTTTGAAGACTGTCCATTAAAGTATGAAGATTGGCTATCTTAATATAAATCTGAGCACTGATTATATATATGTGTGAGGATAATAATCTAGACCAACTGATGATTGCTGGTTTAGCATGAAATACGTGTATTGGTAATTATTTATCTTTTCAACATGTGTGTGATCAGTTAGGTCAGCAATATGAGATAGCAAGGAGAGTTGAGGGTCATGTGAAACTCTGAGTTCGAATCCTGCATACATTATATATATATATATGAAATTCAAGCCTGTATAGTGTATTAATTTATAATCTTATTGTAATTTGTAATGGATGTAAAACATCTTTATTAAAGAAATTCGATTATTATTGATATTATTATTACTATTATTGTTGTTATATAATTAATCTTTTGATAAAGCACCTTTTTAATATATTTAAATAAAAGTATCGACCGAAAAACTTCATAGTAATTTGCAATGCGATTTATATTCTAAAAAGAAAACGTATAGATGACATAGGAAATCAATATTCTGATTACGCTGGAAAGCAATTTGTCAAAGGGACTTATTATCAGTTAACCATGCTTTATGCAATGAACGAAATGAAGAAACAAGAAAAAAATTGTAACGATATAAGTAACTAAGATAATAATGTAACTTGCTATTCGACATTTGGCTAATGTTTTAATATTTTGCATAAAAACAAATATATATATATTCTAACGGTCTTGCCATTTGGTAAATTTGATGATCAAAGTTAATTTAGCACAAATTATAATAATCATATATATATGAAAAGTTAGTGCTTAATCATTAAAATAATATTTGAGATTTCACATTCAACTCCACATAACAGAGATGAAACAACATAGGAGTAAAATATAATTTAATTCAGTCAGCAATCATACTAATGGTCAGAAATAGCTATAATAATAAAAATATTACCAACTATGCTACCTTTCCAGACCATTATTCACTCCTAAATGACTGAAGGGAAAATATCATTTCTATTGATTACAAATTTATATTAGGTTAAATACCAGAGTGTCATTCCAAATCTGGGAAATCCATAAATCAATCTTATTAAAAAACACTACTACGACTGGTAAAATATGAACTTTTATCTCCCTAGTTAATATAAATTTAATTTATAATTTAAATGGTAGAACTTATGAGAAGAGAAACAGAAGATGAGATTAATAACTAACAAACATATATATTATACAATAAAACATATAAAATATTTAAAACATCATTTTATAATAAGCATTTAAACATTACCATTCTTCAAGTGATCAACATTTAAACACTAAGGTTTATCAATGTCTTCAGTTTTAAATCCCTTTAATGTTATAAGCTTAACAATTTTTCCTTTGTTTGCTTTCCATCATGGAGTATATTTCAGCATTGAAGATTCTGTACATCAATCCTTGAAAATTTAGAAGTAATAATTCTTTTAATTCATTTAGCTGCTTCAAGTTTTAATTTTATTCAGATTATATTTTCTTAAATTATATTTCTTCATCTCTCCAAAACGAATATTCTGTAAGAGAGGACTTTCAGTTAACAATCCCTTTGCAAACATAAATTTTTACCATAGGTTTAGCAGTACTCAGAAATGGCAGTTCAAGTTTGATCACAAATCAGTCTGAAGATAAATAATTAATCCAGATTACATTTATCCAGAATAAATGATAAACACACAGGAATTAGCCGCAGTGAACCATAATATCCATTTTATAATATTTATCTTTATTCATAACTTGACTGCTAATAAAAATAAATTTAATGTTTTTTTTTTTTTTTATAAGCTGTTAATGATGATTGTAAAACAAAAGACAGATTAGAGAGGCTGACAGAAAGTTGACTTTCAATTAAAAATTTTAATCACATTTGATTATTTTCCTAATCATATTTTTTAAAAACTAATTTTATTAATTACAATATTCCATACAAAAATTCATTTAGTAAATTTGTCATTTAACAATTATTTTCTTAATCATATTTTATTTCAAGGTTTGAAAAATTGATCTTTGAACTCTGAACTTTAATCTTGGAGATGACACAAGGAACTTTAAATTTATAAACAAATATAATTCTTTCTCCGTCTTTTTTTTAACGATCGTTTTTATTAAAATTTTTACCCAAAGATAACCACTGTTTAACTATTAAATGTATCTTGTTTTGCAACCGATACAATATATATATACTTATGTTAAAAACAATATCTTCTATGAAAAAAAGTTATAAAATTGTTTCATATTTTATATGTAAAACAAATTCATTTAAAAATTTATGTCTTGCAAAACTTTTTAAAAATTAACATCTTTTGAAGCTCAAAAATTGAGTGGTATAAATGAGACGAGACATATATACTCTTCCAAGAATTTTGTTCAACTCATCGGTAAATTTTTAACAAGGCTTGACAATGTATAAAATATATATAAATAATTTAAAATAACATATTTAAAAGATCAGAGTAATTGAAATTTACATGAAGGTAAACTATGAAAGGACAAGAAATACAAAAAAGGCAATAAAAGATTAAATATACAAAAAATATTATCAATGAATGGGAAAAGGTTGTTTTGAAATAAAAAAGAAACAAATGCTGGCAGATGGCAAAATAATTGAGTAATGGCATTATGAAATGTCTGGAAATGATGTACAAAAAAAAAACAATTAAAAAATAACCCTAGAGCTATCACAATGGTTTTTGAAAATTCAAATATTTAGATGGAGAAGCAAGAAATGTAATTTCATGAATGAAGAATATTTGATTGAATACAAGTATAATTTATATACTTGGAGTTTAAATGTAACCATAAGGGATTTGAACACAGTTATGAGCTGTATTTTATACAACAATACACAAGACCACACAGGTGAAAAAGGTAAATGATTTCCAACATATGTAATCTGGGAAATATAGTAATTTCAAATAGTTTTACAAAGAAAAAATAGAACATCTGTTGCATCAAATATCTAAATGATAAGGATAATTGAATGAATGTAGCAGTGATATTTCTATTTAGTAATGCAAAAGAAAAAAAAAGAGAAAATTAAAGATCTATCAACCATCTGTAAATTCTATAAAAAAGATTTTTACTCATTCAGTACTCACGTCTCTGACCTTTGAATTCAAAGCAATGGAAAAAGTTTGATTCAAAAGTTGTTAAAGACTAGTATATCAAAGTCACTTATAAAAAGCAACCAAAGAATAAGACATCTCATTTTCCCTAATATTTGTATGTTATAAAAAAGCATTAAATTCTAAAAATACTTTTTTTTCCATATGTCATAGCATCAGCCGGGAGGTGAACCCGCAAAAATTATCTGCTTGCTTGCAAGGCGGCTGCGCTGACCTCTCGGCTAACAACACTTGACTATACTTTTTGACATGAACAATGACAATGATAGATTATTTTCCAAAATGTAATAGTAATAAGACAGTGATATCAAAACAATTTATTTTATTAGGATTGCACTATAAAATGATCCCATTCTATACTACATTTTTCATCAGTTTTATGGTGTGTTGTGAATTAAAATGAAAAGAATAAAAATTAATAGGAATTATTTAATTCCATATACTTAAGATATCTTTGTTTTCACAAATAATGTACCAAATTTTCAAAAAGTATTTCACATCAGATGCAGTGGGAAAAAGACTAATCGTAAAAAAAAAGGTAATATTCAAATGTTTTTTGAAAAAGAAAAAATGGAAATTCACAATATGAATTAAATAGAATTAACAATTAAAAATACTTTAGTCCAGAAATTATTTTATAAATGTAAAACAATGGAAGTTTTTTTTTTTGATAGAAAAAATGATAAATATTATCTTTAGTGTCCAAAACATAGCACTCTGGTGGAATAATTTTGAACTTTTTTTCGAATTTTGTTACTTTTTATTTTTTTCTGCTGCAGTTGTAATGTTGGTACTGTATGTATGCTTTCTACTGTTTGAAATCCATTCAGAGACCTCATATGAAAATCACATTACTTCATGACTAATTACAATAAGGCTATTGCAGGCATAAATCATGAAACTTATTGTGAAAGTAAATGAATTGTTAGATTTTTCAGCAATTCATACAGAATCTTGATATTTGTGACAATTGATGGAGGAAGTTTGAACTCCAGAATTGGCAATAAGGTGGTTAGTGAGAAAGTGGCTGCTAAAGAGCAATATCCTATGTCAGCATTGCTATGGACAGTGTTCACTGGTGAGATACGGTGAAGTTACTAATGGTTTAAGATGGTAATGCAGAATATGTTGATGCATGTAAAACATAAATTAAAATGGCAATTTTGTACCAGAAATGCCTTATTTTCATCCTATCTGCAGGAATTTTTATTCAGGACTCTTTGCAATAGTGACACCATGTTTGTAGAATTTATTATATGTATTTCTGAGAACTATGCAATGTAGTTTGAAATTATTTGACCAGAGCATGTATGTATGTTTACTGAGAAACCATATTTAAAAGAAATGTGCTTACATGTTTAAAAAGATTTTTTTTTAATAAATATGTTTTATCAGTATCTGCTTGTGAATTTGAAACTGGAATTTTTAATAGAAAGACTTTTATCGAGGCTGTAGATCACTCATGATCTAAAAAATCATGTTGGAATTAACAGGCAGTGATAAATACAAGTGCATTAAAAAAAATCACATATTAAACACATCACTTAAAAAATGAGAGGCTATACATGCACTTAAAAATGATTCTATATAGGCAATAGTAATCTTAAACTATATATCTAAAGATTTTAAAAAATTGAATAAAATCTATATAAGATGAATAAATGATATGAGACATTTTGTTTGAGAGATGTGAAAGATTAAAAACTATGGATTATATATCTTAGTCAGAAAATTACATCTATAACCCAATTTAGTTATAAATTTGTAAAAAAATATTATAAAATTCATAGGATAATGACTTTTCTTACATACTTACATCTGCAAATCACTCTCTGATATTAAATAAGACATTGCTGGAATTTGTGAAATGAAAAGAAAAATAGATAGAAAGATACAAATATGGAAAGATAAGTGGAATAGGATTCACCATAAATAAAAGTCAAAGACTATTATTGTGGGAATTGATGGTATATCAGACACATGAGTAAGATTGGTTATGCAAATTAATGCAAAATATCAAATACAGACAAATCAGGTTTATGCTCCAAATTCTCAAGGTGATGAAAAAATAGAGGGATTTTATATAGTTGTACTAATTTTTTTTTGATCATACGAAATATTTTTTTAAAAAATTGCCATGGGAAACTTTAACTCTTCGGTTGACTGCAAATCTAGTTGGCTGAGTGAGTTAAAACTCTAAACTTTTGATTGGTCAATTACAGAATCAGCAGTAAAAATATATTCATCTTTTAATACTATATTCATTTTAGTTTCATTTGTAAAACGTATATTAATAATTTGTCAGATTATGAAAGTGAACAAAGGTTTTTTCAAAAATAATTTTCTATTTATTCTTATAAAAATATTTTATACTGGGGAATTTACAAACAATGTTTGTAACAAATTAGAAAATGTTGCATACATCATCAACTTCCTTTCTCAATTTATGTTGTGAAAAGTAAAGAATTTTATCTAAAATCTTACTATTTTTTTAAATAACTATACTTTCAGCATATTTTACCAAAATACATTACAATATGTAAATAAATGCCAGAAAAATACTCTAAAGTATTAATTTTGGTTTGACAATCAAATAAAGATCTTGAGGCAATTTAAACTGTTGACAGGTGTGAAAATTGTTGTTAGTCATGGTTTCTTTTTTAATTTATGTTCGTGTAAACGTATACAATCTTTTACTAGAATCTTACTATTTCTCTAAAATAACTATATTTTCAGTATATTTTATGCCAATAATTCATAATATGTAAGAAAAATAATAAAAAAAAAACATTCAAAGAGATTAATTTTTGTTTTCAAAGTCAAAACAAAAGTTGGAGCGATTAACATTATTGATAGGGGATTTCCTTTGGCAAAAATTGAAAGAAATCAAAGCAACCAATCAGAATTTACAAAGGTGTTGCTTCTCTCTGTTCTATCTTTGAACACCTATATTATAGATTTTTTAATTGTAAAATAATTAAAGAGAAGGCAGCTTTTTACAGTACTTTTTAAGCTTTAAAATAAGCGTAAATACACTATAGTAACATAAAAACTCAGAAATTATAGCAAGTTAAAACCATGTACAAATCTATTCGAAGCAATCAATCCAAGGGTTGCTACAATTGGTGAATGTTTGAAAGCAATAAGAAAAGATTTGGTAGTTATGATAAAAATAAGGACTTGTGGAAATTGAAAAAAAAAAAAAATATTATAAGTTATGACAAATGTTAAGTGGAAATAAAAAAGAAAATGTCCTAACAAAAGTACAACAGAATTTGGATTATATTTTGAGAAAATAAAAAGTATATATTTTAAGATTGCAATTAATAGATTAAACACAGAAAGTAATCATTGATTAGTGAGATATAAGATATGTGCTAGTGCAAAACTAGAAAAATCAAAATTATTAAAAGAAAAAGATATATTAATAGTTGATATTCTTAAACTTCAGAACCAATCCAATAAATTTAAATTAAAACTCATAAATTGGGTTTAAATCTTAACAGATTTTGAAGACAGTTTAATAGGAATAAATTCAATAGTCAGATAACTGATATTCTAATAAGAGCTGCAAATAGAATATTGAAAATTTAGAGTTTTGTAAAATGTTATAAAAAAATTTCTAATAATGTAAAAAATGATTGTAAATTGGCAAGAAATGAAGAAAATAAAACCAAACAACATTTTTGTAGTAGAAAGAATGTTATTTCTGTGATAACAAAAAATCAAAATATTAACAAAAAGAAAGATATTCTCATGAAACATATAGCCAAGTTCTATAAACAATTATATATTAATAAAGAACAAGAAAATCAAGTATCCCCTACAAATATTATGGCTACTCAATTGCCTAGGATTTTACATGAAGAAGTGAGGCATACATTAAAATGTATGAAGAAGAAAACAGCTCCAAGAAACGATGCAATTATAATTGGTATTTTAAAAGAAGCAAGTGAAGATCTAAAAACATTGCTGGAAAAGTTATATATGAAATCTAAATAATAATTATATAGCAGAAAATTTGAAGAATGTGCAAATAATATTGGTATTTAAAAAAATATGATAAAGAAGATATTAGAAAATGAAAACATTAATCTTCTATCAATTTTAGGCACAATATTTAGCAAGATAATTATATCTTGTCTTCAGCAAACTTTACATTTTAATCAATTAAAAGAACAATTTGGATTTAAAAATATTTTTTAAACAATGGAGCACATCTAAGTATTATGGGTAAATATTGATTTAGAAATTAAAAATCACATAGTAGAGAATGCCATAGGAATAAAAAATGGCTAGTGTTTCATAGGTTATAAGTTTTTCTTATTGTGTAGTTTTTTTTTTGGCCAAACATTGTTAAGATAATAATATATATTGTAATTCTAGCAAGAGATATGTATTACAAAACAAACATATATCCCAGCATTATATGTTTATAATTTAAAAAATAAATGATTAAATTATTAATAAAAATCAAAAATAGAAAAAAGGAAGTAATATGTTTTTAGAGTAATTTTCTTTTGTTTAAAATGTAGTTTTGTAAAAATCAAAACAAAAAAAATGCATTATATTTTCTTTTAAAAGAGAATAAAGTTTTAGTATTGAGAGGGCTGTGGCATAATCTATAATCAAATAATTTAAAACTATCTCCTTTTTAAATATAAGTTAATATGAAAAATCAGAATAAAATTTTGTTTGTAAAAGGAAACCTACACAAATGTAATTACTTTACTGACTAATAAAGAAAAGATAAAACTAATAAATGAATTAATTAAAAACTATATATACTATCCCATCAATATAAAATAATAAGATAACAGATTAATCTGTGAACAAGATTAGATTTACAAAATGTAAAATTTAATTAAAAACAGACTTTAAGTTATGATCTTAATTAAAAAATAGATTTTAGTGTGATAAACATTAAAAACTGGAAAACAATGAGAAAGGAAAAGTCTACAAGTTTGCAGCAGTCTATTATTATTCAGTCAGGTTTGTGATATACAGTCTGGAATTCTATTAGTGTTGCTGATATACAGTTCACACTGCTATTAGTCCAAACTTCAGAATCTTTCTAAAGAATGCACACAGATATTCAGAAATTTTAGCACAGTAATAAAACAGTCATTACTGTTGCAATCAACATTAATGCAGAAACTGCATAAACATAGGAGTGTCTGACAGGGATTCATGCTCCAAGCCCTCAGCCATCAACTATTCCAACTGAATCAATACCTGGAATCATTGCTGAGATTGTGAAGTAGAAGCTATCACATATTTTCCTATTTTTCCACAGAAATCTGGAAGGAAAGCCATGAAGCCATCGATGGAAAACCAAAAAGCCACCCAGTTGGAAAAACACACAAATTATAACATAGGTAAAGATACTTTAAATATATTTTGATCACTGTCTTATAAACTATAACAAAGAACTATTATAACTATAGCCTAAAGTCACCATTTATATTTTCTTATGTAAAAATTTATTGTTATATTATCTTAAGTATATATATATATATATATGTGCGCGCGTGTGTGTGTATAAATAAATAATAGTGTTGCTTAATTGTTATTTGGTCTATTCTATCTCTCCCTTGTCACTGCATCATCATTAATTCCAAGTTATGTTATATGTCTTAAGTTAAATGTGCTGCACCCTGATACAGAGTGTGAGCTATCCACAGGAAAATTTAAGTGCTAGATTCACGGCCTATCATCCAAGCATGCTGGCTATATAGAATATATAGTCAGATGGCACCTGAGTTTATAATCAAAACAAATAAAATGCTTGAATGAAGGATGTTTGATCTAGCAGTCAAGAAGAGATATAGTCTGGAAATGTGATTGTAGGCTATGCTTTGTATAGCATTGATCTGGTTATAGATATTGTTGATGGTTCATCTATCTTCTCTACTTGTAGGTACAGTACATTCCTGTAGTATTAAAGTAAATTTTAAAACTTTAAATAAATTTATATTATATATATATATATATATATGAAATACTTTAAATAAATTTATATTATATATATATATATATATATGAAATATAAAAGCTTTTTTATAGGGTAAGTAGCCATTTTGCTTTCTGATGAAAACCAGTCTGCTGGTTGAAATATAAAAGCTTTTTTATAAAAGTAATTCTGTGTTTTTATTGTTTATATATATATATATATATATAATTAGATTTAGTAAAATTTCATTTAATTGTAAAAGTTGATCAATAATAATTTATTAGTGTCCAGAAGCAACAGTTGAACAAAGATATTGTTACAATATGATATAAAAAGTTTTTGAATGATACCATGTTCTAAAAAAGGATCTTCATTTTCCAAAAGAAAAAATGCAGTATGCCTAAAAAAAGCATTTATTTTTATCTTATAATTGTGAAAATCATTATCATAAATATAAATGTATTTTCAGTGGTTAATACTACTTAACACTTTGAATTAATTCTCAAACTACTGATTTAAGAGATAAATGACATACTTTCACATCAAACCATAAGCCAACAATTTTTTTAGAGAACAGATCAAACTATCTCCACTCTTTACTTCATTTTCTTTTATAGAGATTTGTCTGGATCACTTTGGCCAGAGATCATGAATTTTATATCAAAAATATTACTTTTTTAAAGTATTTTAAATTGATTTATATTATTTAATTGACATGTGTGAAAATTTTCTCAAATTACATTATCAATACCGATTAAAAGAATGAAATATATAAATATATTTCCAGTGGAAATATGTGAATATAAGTAAGGACAATTAAAATGTGAGTATGTATATAGAAAGAATGCTCACCACAAATAAAGCTAACGTGAAACCAACATATGTTTGTCTTTTCTGTATAAAAGTCTAAACATATATATATATATAATATTATAATTGCAAGAAAATAGATAATTTTTGAGAATTACATAATAAGTGAATTATGTAAATTTTTTTTTTTTCCATACGTCAAAGCATCGGCCAGGACACGAACCCGCGAACCCGGGACAACTGCTTGTAATGCAGTCGTGCTATCCACTCGGCTACCAACGTTTGACAGTAAATATAATATATTTTCAATGGAAATATCATATATTTACATATTTCATTCTTTGAATCAATATTAAAAAAAAACATCACACATGTAAATTAAATAATATAAATCGATTTAAAATAGCTTTAATAAAGTAATATGATTGATTTCAAATTTATGCTCTGTGACCAAAGTAGTTTAGATATTTCTTTAAAATGAATTAAAGAAAGAAAGTAGTCTGATCTTTTCTCTAAAATATTATCTTTTACTTTTAGTTTAAAAATATTATCATTTATCTAATAAACCAATATATTTTGAAATGTGATATATATATATATATATATATATATATATAATAAGAATGTTAATAGCTCTTAATAAGCTTTTCCAAATATTTCTATAATATTGACTGTTTTTTGATGATATATGTATACGATTTTTTTAAAAACTGGCTTAGGTAATAAATATAAATCACATGAAAGTTATCAATACTTATCAACATCCAAAAATCTTCACTCTACTGCCAAAGCAAACCTTATATTAATCAAAGATTGTTTCAGCAGCAGATTGAATATTTGTTGATAAGTGTTGTATATTCTCGTGTAACACACCCACATATATATATATATAGCCTGCCAATAGAAAGATAACCCCTAGAAACCATGACACGTCCTTAAAGTGGGCTATATTATGACTTTAACTAGATACAATTTAATACGCTTATTATTTCTAAATAATATTTAATTGGTATTTGCAATTATGATACCCAGGGATCCTAATAACAAGATTACATAAATAATGTAAAAGTATTCATTCAATGATATAAGAATACCAAGACATTCTCCTTCTTATTAAGTATCTAAATATTCTCATGACTACCAATAATACTTAAATGAATATAATAAACTATCTATAATTATTAAATTTAAGTTAACCTAATTAATAAGTTATATTATTATTTGATTGTATATTGATCATTTACTATTGTTATTTTTATAGAGTTATCGCTAAGAATAGAAAACATAATAATATTATATTAAGATCTCAGGATCATCATTGATTTCAGTTACTTATTTATACCGTCTATAAAATATCAAGAGGAGTTTTACTTAACTCTGTAATTAGTGTGTCATTTCAGAAAAGACTTATAACATTAATCTATAATTAAAATTATATTACTACTTTATATTAATGTTCTTTATTATTGAATAATAAATTACTATTCTTATCTAAGTTGTAACCATAATTTAGAACGTTAAATAGAAAGGTTAAATCCTAACCTGATTTCCTAGGAATAAACGTACTTTACTAAATTTGCGATATATTTTCTCAATGACTGATAAGATCAAGGCAATTTGCAATAATTTAAGATCCCATTTAAGAAATATTTTCCCAGATAAATGTGATACAATATCTTGTACTGAATTTATTTCTTCTTCAAATTTCAAATCGTATATTTTGGTCAATGTGATGATGGGTTAGTGATGATGATCTCCACAAAAGAAATTCAAATCTAGATACATGGTTTAATCTATAAAACATTAATTGTAATAACATTCTATTTACAAATTTTCAATAATTAATTAGAACAAATGAATGAATTAACATAAAACAACATAAAAAATTATACAATGTAATATAATAATATATGTAAATACTTTTATTTTAGTATATGTAAAATATTAAACAATTATATTCTCCCTGAATTACACTGAGATATTCAACATAAACTTCCTTGCTAATACAATAAAATATTGTGTGATATTTAATTCTGTCCCATATATTACAAAATAATGTGTATATTAAATAACCAATCTTTCTTTTATTATCCATTACCCCTTAAAGATTATGCTGAGGCTAAAAGAAGGGTTAAAATGTGAATTGTTTTATTTCCCAATAAAAATAATTTCATTATAATATTATGAAATATTATATTTTATCTGTGTTTACATTTTAAAATGTTCACCATTTGATCTCTCTCTCTCTCTTTACCTTATACTCATTTTTCCTATGGTCTTATTATTCAACTATATAATAAAAATACAACAAGTGAAACTTTAATTCTTTTTCCTTTTAAATAGGTCTACTTATCCCATCCTGGACTAATTTTCCATTTAGAATATTAAGCTAAATGTGGATAAACTACACTTTGGTGCATCCTGCATTAAATAAAAAATATTAATCTTCATTTTATCTAATATTACACAGGTATTAATTTTTTATTTTGAGTTTATATCTGTTTTATACAAGTTTTACAAATAATAGCTATGAAGACATTCAAACTAAATTTAGCTATACCTATATCACAATTGTATGACAGCCTTGATAATTAAACACCAGATCAAACTTTAAATATCATCGTTTGTCATTTTTAATATTTTACTACAACACAGATACATCACCTCTTCTTATAATACATTCATTTTATTTTTTTGTGTGTATACACCACTAACTCACAGCTCATGTACATTTATTTTAATTGTCTTGCAATATTCAATCAAATACAAAGAACTTTAAACAATTAATAATTTAGATAAACAAATCATATTAATTATTAATTTCCTTATCTCTTGATTTACCCCTCCCCCATATGGATAATGATTTTCTTAAACATGAACTTAACTATATACAATATTACATTACCAGTTTTTTTTTTCTAATATACAAATTCATCACAAAAAAAACTTTAATTGTTATTAATAGTATTTCAATTGTTTCTCATACTTCCAACTTGTCACGCATCAATCTACTTATTCACTTTTACTTTTTTTATACTTTTAAGAAAAATATTAAAATTATAGAATTCCAATGCCCTTATGTTATCTACAATATTTAAGTTTTTCTTTTCTTCATGATTGAAGGCTATTTTGCGACAAGTGTGGTATATTTTATTTAGATTCTTCCAACATTAATGATGCCTATTTTCATATTTTTCTTGTTATATTCCTTGTTAATGTTTTCATTTAATAAAGAGCATGATAATATCTTCAATAAGCTACTGTTACTGGTATTGTCTAAAATTTATCATAACAGTTTTTTTATTTTATATGAAAGTTATACTCACTGATAATAATTTGTTTAAATATTTTCTCCTAGTAAAATTTCCATTCAGAGATATATTTATAAGTTATATTTTAATATTAAGCATATGTTTCAATATACATACATTCCGATTCTGATTTATTCTTAATTTAGTTTTAATGATTTTGCAAACCAAACATTTAACTTTGTCTTCAATAAATTTCCTGTTATTCATATGTTGAGTCCACTTTAGTCTTGCATAAATGTTATAAATGATAACACACTGATACCAATACATAAGCTGTTATTTTTATTCTTTCATATTTCATATTTCAAAGATATTTTAGCAAACTTATTGATTGTCCATTTAGCCAGCAGAGATGTACATTGAATTATCAATTGATATTACTGAAAACTTGGTAATATAATGTTGTAAATCTTTGAGTTAATCTAATTAATTACTTGCCATTTTAAAATAATAATAAAGTTTAAAAGAGATTTAGCAAACTTTTTTTTGCAAACAAATCCAGTTACTTTGTTATTTCTGATTTGTAATCTTTTTTTAACTATTCAAAACTAATAATTTCCCTCTGATTTTTTTTTTCAACAATTATAATCTGGATGCTAATTTGTTACAGATTGTGCTTTTCCATTGGTTAATTTTCCCACTTCTTTGATTCTGAATATTTAATGACTTGCTTGTAGCTAAATTATTTTTACAAACAAAATTATCTCTTTAAAATCTTTATTAGTAATAAAAAAACAATACCTTTAATGAACTTAATAAAACTACAATTGAAATATTTTCATTTTATTTTTATATAAATTATATTTCAGATTAATCCTATGAACTTTTAATCACAAAATTCACACCACAGTGTTAGTTATTTAATTTGGAAAAATAATTAAGATTTCACTGGAAATAATTATTGCTTAGTAGTACCAGATTTGCACAAACAGAATTATTCAACTATATAATGCATATTTTCATTTATCAGATTAGACTTAAACTTCTCTCTAATTTAAACGTTATTAAGTAATTACTTCTTAACAGATATTATTAATGTATTATTTAGTATTTTATTTTTTATCTACCTTTGAAAGTAAATATTTTATTAAGACTTAGCCTTTATACTGCATTAAATTAACTAAGTTCAAGTCCTAGCATAACTAAAATGACTATTACTTTTTATAATCCAATACATATACATTTTTATACAATTTACAATTATACATCTTAAAATTTATTTCCAATTTGTTTTATAATAGGGTGTACCAATAAAATGGGCACTATATATATATATATATATATATATAAAATGGGCACTATATATATATATATATATATATGGTATGCATTCACATATGGGGTGTATGACATTGGTTTTGATAAAATGTAAAAAATACTCAACTGTCAATTGGGCTTAAGATATCCTACCCATGATATTAAAATAATATTTGGAAAATTAAATCTTAATGCTAAAAATAGCTAGATTATAGAAACATATTAGGTAATGTTTTAGACAATATTGATACATGTTATTAAAAGGTTGTTAAATTTTGAAGAATATTTATCTAAACAGAACAATAATGGTTCATAAATATTAAAATTTCTAATAGGATATAACGTGATTTATTCTAGTTGTAAGATAAACAAATATGATTGAACACCTATTCAAACTCTCATGACTTGATAATTGACAAGCTTTGTGGGTAATTCTTTTTTTTATTTGAGATATTGCTCAAGATGCCTTTTCATATCTTTGCCTGCTTAAATGCCATTTGAACTTGTATATATATATATATAATTAAAACAAGTTATAAATTTTGTAACTTAAATGCCATTTGAACTTGTATATATATATATATAATTAAAACAAGTTATAAATTTTGTAACTTGCTTTAAGCTTGTATTTTATGATCAATAGATGGAGTTTTACCGATAGCTCTAAACAAACTTTGTTTACATAAGTGCCAAGAAAGATAGAATTTAAAATCTCTATTGAATTTCCCTACCTCCAGACCAGCTGGTTTCAAACTTAATGGCTCACTGACCCTTAATGGCTCTTGTCAGTGAAGAGCTGGGAGACTAGAAACTAGATCTAAAATACCAACTCAAAAGTTAGCACTTATCAAATACATTTCTATAAATTTGAAAGCATGAATTTATCGAATACATAAATGTCTTCAAATCCAGCTCAACAAATTAGATAGCTATATTGTCCTGAATTCAGCTCAGTTTCACCATATAGTAAAAGCCTCTGCAATATATAGCAATGCAAAAACCTTCAAATGTACACTTATAATAATTAAAACAA
This sequence comes from Epiperipatus broadwayi, assembly GCA_028023455.1. Classification (NCBI taxonomy): domain Eukaryota; kingdom Metazoa; phylum Onychophora; class Udeonychophora; order Euonychophora; family Peripatidae; genus Epiperipatus; species Epiperipatus broadwayi. The sequence continues at coordinate 4,015,901 of JAQFVV010000111.1, read as the reverse complement.
ATCATAAATTCCGTAACTTGCTTTTAAATTTATAATTTGTTTTAATTATTATAGATGTATCATTGAAGGTTTTTTTAATGCTATATATTGCAGATGCTTTTACTATATGGTGAAACTGAGCTGAATTCAGGTCCATATAGCTATTTAGTTAAGCTGGATATGAAGACATTTACATATCCGATAAATTTATGCTTTCAAATTGATAGTAATGTGTTTGATAAGTGTTAACTTTTGAGTTGGTATTTTGGGTCTAGTTTCTAGTCTCCCAGCCCTTCACTGGTGTGAACCATTAAGCTCAGAAGCAGCTGGTCTGGAGGTAGGGAAATTCGATAGAGATTTTGAATTCTCTCTTGGCACTTATGTAAACAAAGCTTGTTTAGAGTTATTGGTAAAACTCCATCTATTGATCATAAAATGCAAGCTTAAAAGCAAGTTACAAAATTTATAACTTCTTTTAATTATTATAAGTGTACCTTTGAAGGTTTTTGCAATGCTATATATTGCAGAGGCTTTTACTATATGGTGAAACTGAGTTGAATTCAGACCCATATAGCTATCTAGATTGTTAAGCTGTATTTGAAGACATTTACATGTCCGATAAATTCATGCTTTCAAATTGATATAAATGTGTTTGACAAGTGCTAACTTTTGAGTTGATATTGTAGGTCTAGTTTCTAGTCTCCCAGCCCTTCACTGATGTGAGTCATTGAGCTCGAAACCAGCTGGTCTGGAGGTAGGGAGATTTGATAGAGATTTTGAATTCTATCTCTCTCGACACTTATGTAAACAAAGCTTGTTTAGAGCTATTGGTAAAGCTCCATCTATTGATCATATATATATAATCATGTGTTGTTATGTTTAAATTCCCAATGTAATGAAAGGTATTAATATAGAACTGTTGTCTTAAGTAATAATGAAATTGAGTATTAAGTAAAAAAACAATTATTCTTATATATATATTTGATAGTTGATTATTCAGAATAGGTGGATTAACAAAATTTTTATTTCTTTCATCTTTACAATTAATTAATTTCAATTGATTTTAAAAAAGAGATAAAATAACTAGTCTCTCCAAGTACTGGAAACTTATAACTATCTAAAAATTATTTATTAATAAGTTTTGATGTCTCTTTTACATTTATTTCAGTTGAAGACACTTTATATATAATATCTCACTATTTGGTTTATCTGACTTTACTATTCCCATTAGCAAAACAGTGCTTTCAAAATACAGTTTGTATTTATGACTTTTAAAAGGATAAACAAATTAAAAGACTTTGTATGGGTCATCCGCTGTCTCCTGTAATTGCTGGTCTCTTTGTGAATAATTTTGAAAATCCAAGTATTGAATGAAATTAATAAAAGTCATTTTATTTGGCTCAGATATGTGGATGACATATTTGTTATACAATCTCATAGTATTGATATTTTGAATTTTTTTCTTGTTTTTTCTTAATGGATGATCACAGTCAAAAATAGCAAATCACTTTCTAAATGTTTAAATTGCTAGAAAGTTTGCTTACTCTTTCAATATCTGTTTAGAGAAAATCCATTCATATAAACAGATATCTTAATTTTAATTTTCATCATCATTCTGCTCATATATTTTCTGTGGCAGAAAACTTTTTGATGAGAGTATATAGTTTTTTCTGATAAAGATCATTTTGCTCAAAAAATAGCATTAACTAAAAATATTCTACTTTCTAATAGTTCAAACAAATCATGATAAAAATGACAACTAAACTAGTTGTAGAGTTTTTTATTTTATATAAAGGAGTCACTAATGAGATCAGTAAAACATTATCTAACTTCAATATTAAGATTAACTTTTCCATTAGCTAAAAAAATGGTGATGTTTTTGATAACTTTCAGAATACCAAAGTATCTATGAATTTCCATATTCACAGTGCTCAAAAGATTATGTGGGTCAATCCAATAGAGGAATTAATAACAGAATTAAGAGCATAAAATGTCTTCAATCAAAAGTTAAGTACATCACCTTTTATTTCAATTTTTTTAAAAAATTGGTACATACCTGACTTTCATAAAGCTAAGTACTTGCTAGTGTGGAAATGTGTGATTAGAAAAAAATGAGAGAATCTATTGAAATATTTTAAAAAAACAGGAGATTTAAATAAACTTGATGAAGTACAATGTGTTCTAGTCTTGTGGGCATGACTTATTTTATCTCTTCTAAAATCAACAGTATTAATTAATTGTAAAATAGAAGGAAATAACAAATTTTGTTAATCCACCTATTCTGAATAATCAACTATCATATATATGTATTGTATGCTAGCGAGAGATGTATGTACAAAATTACATATATCTCTGTTACATATTTCATAGTTTTAAAAAAATTATGACCAAATATATTTGAAAGACTAGTTAAAGACACAATTGTTTAAGTAGTTTTAATAGTTTTGTAAAAGTAAAAAAAAAACTATTGTGCATATTTTCTGTTAAAAGAGAATTATAAACACTCTCCCTTTAAAAAAATTGTTAAAATGTTAAAAATAAATGTATAAAAATAAATCTTAGTAAAAACTGAAAATAGGCATGCTAATAAGATTTCTGATTGATATTAAAATTGAAACCAATAATTATAATAATTAAAAACTATGCAAACTATTTCATAAAAGTAATAGTAGATTAGTCTAGAAAAACATTACATTAAAATAAATGTAAAAATCAATTAGATAAAAGAAAATGTAAAAATAATAAAAAATCAGACTTACATTATAATCAAAATTAAACATAATAATAAGTAATTAAAACAATGAGAGAGAAAGAGTATAAAAAGCTGCAGCAGTTATTATTATTTAGTTTGGACAGAATGCAGATTGAAAACTCAGTTTTTTATTGAGAATCCAAACAACCAGAGATCTAGATATTTGAAAACTGAAAATCCAATAGTAAGGCAATCAATTACTGCTGCAGTCAACTTCAATGCAAAATCTGTGGAACTAGCAACATGTGTTGCTAGACAAAGTGTTTGCCCAAAGTCCTCCAAAATAACCTGTCTTACTTAAACCCTCACTGGAAACTGATACCAAATTGATAAAATAGACACTGATGCAAACTCTCTTTCTCTCTCTCATTGTCAAGACAAACCCTGGAACTATCAATTTATACCAAAAAGCCAACCTGTTAAAAATTGACAGTCATGAAAACCTGCATAAATATATTTTAGTCACTATCTAATACACTTTATTTTAAATGAAATGAACTTTAATTAATGAAGGACTATTATCAAAATTAGCCTGATTAACTATTTATATTTCTTTGTGTAAAATATTAGATTGATATATTAAATTATATATGCATGCTTGATTAAATATTAATGTTTGCTTAAGTATTATTTGGTCTATTCTCTCTCTCTCTCTCTCTCTCTCTCTCTCTCTCGCTCTTGTCACTGCATCATCATTTATTTAAAAAAGTAAATGTTATATGTGTTAAGTTAAATGTGCTGGACCCTGGTACATGATATGAGCTAGCTTGGGATATTTCAAGCACTGGATTGGATGGCAGAGATTTGTTTCAGAAGCCGGTGTGGGTTATGGTTAGGAAATGTGGTATTGTTATGCTTTGTATAACTTGATCTGGCCATGGGTATCTTTGATGGTTAAGCTATCAATAATATTCTCTCCTCTTCTTGAAGAGCCAGTCTGTTCCCATAGTATTACACATATACAATAAAAATTACCATGAAGTTATATATTGAGCTTAATAATACAACTTATTAAAGATAAAAAGATATATAAAGTTATGTTTAGAAAGTTTTTAAATCCAGCAAGAATAAACTATTATTCGGAGGGACTTGGTTCAATATATACATATAAATGTTTATTTTTTACATCACACTCAATTTATTATTGCTTAAGATATAAGAGTTCTTCATTGAAAAATTAATCTTGACAAGTATGAATGTTATTTTGTCAAAACATCAGGAATGTAAACAAAATAATACATGGTATAACCAAAAAATACTTTATTTTCATCAAATAACTGAGAAAATATTAAATATAATATATACATGACTTGTAACTCTAAACATAAACTATATTGAATGAATCACTCCTTTGTTAGTGTGTGAAACAAAGTAAATATAATATAAAATATTAGTAGTTTAGCATTGCCCTATTTTAAAGTTTTTCTTAAAAAGAAGAAAAATGAAAATAAATGACAAGATTTTTTTGTAATATAAATATGATAATAAGCTAGATTGCATAAGTTCTACTTGATTAACAGCTTAGGTAAACAATATAAGCAATTATAAATATGTACAAAGGCATAACAGTAGCAGAAATGTTATTGTAACAGGTAGCTTTAATATTAAGCATAAGTGAATTTTTGCATAAGAGTAGTACAAGGTAGGAATTGAAATGCAGTTCACATTCAGTAAAAAATTAAAGCAAGTTATATTAAAAATATTTTAAGTTAATTCCTTGTGCTGGATTATAAAACTAGAATACATTGTAAGGTTTATTAAAGTTAATTTTTATACTTTAAAAACTATAGACTAGTTAATACGTTTATTAATTATAAAATGTTATTGTTGGAACAATTAAAATAGTTAGCAAATTATTAATTTAATTAAAAAACTGCTAAATGAGTTAAAGGTAATAAAGTTAGTTTATTAAATATAAACCATTATATATATATATGTATTGTATGCACAGATAATAAAGCTAGAAAATATATGTTTAAAGCAAAATTTTAATTTACTAAAATATAAAACTATTAAATTACTGAGCTTAGCGCTTTCAAGAGCAAGCGGTAAGTTCAATAATTTAATAGTTTTATATTTAGTTAATTATGTAATAATAGTTTTATATTTTATCATTCTTATCAAAATCTCTGCCGTGTGTCAAAGCCTGATCGTTCTTAAGAGACAGCTGTTTAAAAATCTGATTGGCTGTCTGAGAAATAATTGTAGGCGCATGTGAAAGATTAAAAAACTCAATTATTACCAATATTTCATTAAATTAAAATTTCGCTTTTAAACATATATTTTCTAGCTTCATTATCTGTGCATGCAACGCATATATATAATAGTTTATAACTTTTAATGAAGTAATAATTTAAATATTTATTAAATATAAAAATATTGAAAATTATTTACTAACTATTAGAATAAATATTACATAAATTAAAGTTAAAAGAATAGAAAATGATTCCCGGTGTGTGTGTGGATTTGAAGGCATGTCCACTAGTTTTAAAAATGATATTTATTAAAATTAAATTTCAATTTAAGTTCAGTTAGTTATTTGATAATATTGTATAGTTAATTTTTTTTTTGAAACAGGCAAAACTCTCCATACAGTATTGCCACTCAGTACAAGCCAGAATAATCAATGGATGCCAGAAGGCTTGTGCATAAAATCCTCATCTAGTATCTATTCATTCAATATTGCCAGACTAGTTTCTGGCTTGTGGCCTTCGTCGGTGAGGAGCCTTGGATCTGAGAGAACTGCACTTAGATCTTAGGATCCACGGCAACCCTCTAGGTGCAGAGTTCTCAGATCCAAGATTTCTCATTGACAAAGGCCACAAGCCAGAAACTAGTCTGGGGATATTGTATGATTAGGCACTAGATGGAGATTTTATGCACAAGCCTTCTCGCATACATTAATTACTCTGGTTTGCACTGAGTGGCAATACCATATGGATAGTTTTGCCTGTTTTAATAACCATTATAAGCAAGGATAAGAAATGGTGATCATGTGATTTTTATTGGCTTAGAACCAATCCTACATAATAGGATAGTGGTGGCTATGGTTATTAAAGAACCAAAGACACCAAAATTTATAGGAACTGAATTGAGTTCAGACCTATATGACTATATAAGCTAATAAACTTGGATAGAAAATATTATTGTTTTCAATTTTATTCTCATAGTTTTTTAGTTAAGTAGAGATAAAAGGTGGTTCTGGAGGGTTGCATTAAATCCTAAGATCTAGGTGCAGTGCTCTCAGATCCAAGGCTCCGCACTGATGAAAGCCACAAGCTGGAAACTAGTCTGGAGATATTGGATGAGTAGGAACTAGATGTGGATTTTATGCACAAGCCTTCTGGCATTCATTGATTACTCTGGCTTGCACTGAGTGGCAATACTGCATGGAGAGTTTTGCCTGTTTTAATAACAGTTATAAGCAAGTATAAGAAATGTTTATCATGTGATGTTTATTGGCTTAATTTACTATTGAAAAGTATGAATGATCTTCTAACAAAGAAAGTAATAATTTATAAAAATAATAAAATAATATTGTATTGTATGTGCACCTAGCACATATATAGTTTATAGTTTACATGCTAATGAAGTAAATATTTTTTTTTTTTTAATAAATTATCAAAGGTCAATTAAGTGGTAATGGAAATTTACTAAAAACTATCACATGATAATTTGAAATTAATTACTGTTAGGTAATTTTATTTTTATTTCCATGTTATAGTGTGAATAATTAATACTAGGATTCCAAAACTAGGTGTGGATGATTAACTGCTGATCAAAATGAAAAGCTGTAAATATTAGAGACGCTTTAAAATGTGTGGTGTAAATGTGTGGTGTAGATGATATGATGAAGAGTGTGCAGAGAGAGGATTGTCTAGAGCGCTGTGTGATTTTTGTCCATCATCTTTAGGGCACAGAAAGTTTATTATCTAATCAAAATTTTTTTATTATTTAAAGTGATAATTTTATATAAATTTTATTATTTTTGTTAAATAATAATGTGTGGCTAAATAGCCAAAAGGTGTTAAGCTTTCCATACTTAGTCTAATCAGAAGAATTTCAAGAAAAAACTAGTAAAGATGCCAACAGAAAACATATGCTTTCTACTTAGTAATGATTCTAAAATGTGTATAATTCAAGGCAAAGGAAGTATGTTTCTTTGTTATCAAGCTATCCTATGAACTTTATACTTTACCTAATCTTTTATCAATATTCCTTATCTTTAATGAATTTATGTCTCAACTCTTCTAATAAGTTGGTCTTTTTTTTTAAATATTTACAAGAAAAAAAACTTTAAACATTTGTTAGTCAACTCTTTAGTTGATTCTCAACTTCATTTAGTATTAAAAGGACCTAATTTGAACTCATTATTAAAAGAACAATTTTAATGTGACTCTTTTTAATATTACTGGAATGCTGACATGAATATCATCTCTAATTTAAAAAAAAAAATTCTCAATAATTTAATAAATTATAAATATTAGTTATGATAATTTTTGTTTAAAAATTATTTCTAACAAATGATAACTTTGTGCACTTCAATGATAATCTGAGATATGAATTCAAGTGAAGAAAATAATGCATAAAAACTTTTAACTATAAGGGTAGTGTGAAATGTGAAAAGCTGTTCTAGTTGTTTATTTTAAAAAAGAGTGACTTACTAATTACTGTCATTACTGTCTACATTTAAGTTAACAAATTGATAATTTCAAAAAATAGTGTGAAATGCTGTCTTAATATAATAAGTTTTATCTTCAAAATATGTTTGCAGAAATAAAAAAACATTATTAGTAGTATATCTTTTATGTGGATAAATGTGCAAAACAAGCTATAGCAAACTTTTGAAATAAATGTCCAAGTGTTTATGAAAAGGTGGTTGCAATCTGTACCAATATTCATTGTTTGTGATGTTAATATGTGTGCAAGTTTTACCAGGCAGGTCACGAGAATTATTATTTTAAAAAATGTGAAATTGTGGATGCATTGTCATAAATGATTTACCATCCAAAAGACTTTCTTTCCTGTGTCAGGTAGCTCAAGACTGAATTCATCATTGAAAGAACTATGGGTGTTTTTAAATATATATTATTATTTTTTATATTTTATTCTTATTCTTATGCAAAATTATTTATGAATTACCAAGGTAAAAATTATGCATTTTATTATCTGTTGCTTAAGGGAAATTAATATTTAGTGTACATATTTAGATAAAGAAAGTATATGCATATATTTTATTTTTCCTATTATTATTTTATTATTATGCATTTATAATTATTTTTTGGTAAACAGCCAAAAATGGGTGTTTATAAGAAACTCACAAAAGTTTTAATTGATATAGCATTTTTTACCTTTATAATATTGAGTGTTATTCATTTGCCAGTTATGTCTGATATTTTAAAGTTTTATGCTACTATTAGCTATATGTGTGTGTTCTTATTATTAATTCCAATGTTTTATTGTGCTATTTTCAAATATTTTAGCCATTTTGACTCATGTTTATTAGTTGGTTTTATACATACTCCATATATGAATATTTAGAGCTAAAAAATTATTTCTCATGTTTATGTAGTATTTTATCTTGTCATTGTTTTGTGTAGAATAAAGGCAATTAACTTTTGATGTGTGTAGGGCAACTCACTCTCATAGTACTGTAACTAATTAGATAGCACATTGGAGGATTGAGGAAATCTTTATCCAATTGTAGGTATTTTTCATGAGTGGATTTTGTTTCCAATATTATATTGTCTTTCATGCTAGTTAGCATAATTGAATTCTTGGGTAAGATTTTCTATGGTTCCTATTCCAATTTTCATATGCAAAGACCACATGTCACACGTTTGCCTTGAAGAAGGTGTTTTTGAATATACTATTGCTTATTAATTGCTATAGTACTTATGGCTCTGAGAAGTTATTCTCTCTTGAAGGTATCATGTTTATATTCCGCCATGGTAGATGAAGATAATGTATGTTTAAATTGTATGTTTAAATTGTATGGCAATTGATATGTTTGAGTTTGAAGTGTAGATACTTCAGGAACACTTAATATCTTAAGTTTATAATAAAGCAGTTAATGTATTCATTGTCCTGTTGTGCCTTGCTCAACAATATAATAAAGCCAACAAATATATTTATTAAATTTAAGTTTTAGTGTATTATTATAGCATAATAAAAATACACATAACCCTTATTGTTGTCATGATCCTGAAGTGAAATACCAATGAATTAGTAAGGCAATTGAGTATTTAAGTAACTTATTAGATGAACAAGGAGCAAATTGGAATGATGTGTACATATGACTTCTGAAAAATTTTCTATTTTATTATCAAATTAATATTCTTAGTCATGTCTTTTGCAATAGCTAGAAATATAATGTTAATATTTTAAAATTTCTTAGCTAGATATTATTAAAGGATAAAATTATGGATTGTACTAGCATAATGTCAGATATTTTAAATGATTATTACAAATACATCTGTTAATAATAGGTAATTGGGCATAGATAATTTTTATTTCAGATATTTTAAGTTTATTAAACCTTTATCAAGTAGTTATGGATAATTTTGGGAACATTGTCACAGCTATGTAGAGAAATAAGGAATATTTAGGGCTACATATGTTTTAAAAATAGAATATTTTAAAAGAGATAAATAATGTTTAATTAAAATTTTAAAAAAATGTAATTTACCAGATTCTTCAAAATTTCCAATTGAATAGGCATGATTTTAATTTTATTGATGCACCTGATATAATAGTGCCTACATTTTTGTAGATGACTTGAACATAAAATTTATTCTCTGAATTTTTTTAAAATTGTGTGATGTTTACTTGTAATAAACGTGTTTTATTAGTGTTAAATTTTAGTCTCTGCCTCTATGTGATTTCTTGAGTCTTCAATTATTAATTATATTATAGAAATATTTATTCAAATCAGATACACAATTCATTTAAAACACAGATCTAAACTCAAAGACTGAAAATTTCATAAGATTTATGATTATAAATGTTAAAATTACATTTGAAATAAAGATATTTATTCTGTTTATTTAAAATTAACTTTCATTCAAAGATTGCATATTATTTATTATTATACAATGAAAATTATATATTTTTAAAAACAATTTAAAACTTATATTGTTGGTGAGTGCAGAAAGGCATAAAATATACCTTTTACATTCTGGATATTTAAATGTCATTCTAGGTGAAGACTTTATTCTTCAAAGTTTATTGTTTCATGCAGTATTATTTAAATTAAATGTTTCTTTAATTAATATTATTACTATTACTACAGTCTATTAGGACCCATTAGCTTATAATTGAAGTATATATCTCCTATAGTCTACTGGAATGTCATTCTGTTAATCAACAATATAATAAAACAAGTTATATTTATAATTATTATATTAAGAACCCTGACATTATTTAACATGATTTTACAATTACTGGAATCACATTTCTTTTCTAAATGTCAGAAGTGTGGCATTCATAGATCATATTACATTTATTAAAATATTAAAAAAAATAATTAATTCTTACATTACAAAAGTCATTTCAGATCAGATCATACAACAATATTTAGTTGCTGTATAATTGTAATGAGATATTGTGAAAGGGGAATAATAAAATAAATTTATTTTATTATCATGCAGGACATATATTGTACCCTTGCTGCTTGGGAGATGTACTTTAACATCGGTAAGGTAAATAATTTTTAAATCTTATCCAAGAGTGAGTGAGGTTTCTCCTTCTCTAAATTTATTTATTTTTATATTTAAAAATAAAAGTGTACATCCGTTATTGATGTAGAGCCCTTTATTTGGTATATATCTCAATAGTAAAGATAATTATAATTTAAGCCACTGAGCATAGTCAAACCATGAGGGTTATTACTTGCTTTGGCTATTCAATAGTTCAAAGTGCCTAGTTTTAAATAGTACAATATATATACACCTGAGTCACTTTTTACGTGGACTTTTTAACACGATTTTGAAGTTACGTGATTCGTGTTTCACCGGAAGTCGATTTCCAATAATGCGCTATTACTTTAAATAATAAATTTCGCACACTTATGTTATATTGAAAGTAATAGCACATTATTGGAATTTGGCTTTCATCCTAGTAATTTCAATATTTTCAGTGCTTTATAATAGTAAGATTTTATGCAATAATGAAATTAAAATCATGATTTCCACATTTTATGTATACACATATTAAATTTTACAAGATTATAACGTAAATTTGTTAAAACATTGTGTGTTAATTTTGCATTTTAAATCACATTCTGTTTTTGCTTTTTAAAAAAGAACGTAATCAATTATTATTTTCTTATTAATGACACTAATCATTAACGTGCTCTTAAATTGTAATGAGAGCTAAATGTTTGTATGTCTGGATATCGCGAGCTTCGTAAACAATTAATAAAATCATCATCTCAAGGATTAATTACTAATTATGTTGTCACCAGAAAATCATAATAATTAAAATGTGTATAAAAAAATGTAAATTACTGTACTGTAAATTATGCATAAAAATATATTATTTTGAATAAAATTAAATATTATAGTTAAAAAAAGTTTGTCTTGTATCAATTTTTTTCAAATTTTAAATTTTTTATTAGTCATATTTTATTTCCTTATTTTTTTTTTTGTGCAAATTTTAAAGTAATTTTACGTTGGTGCTTTGCTTTTACACGAATTTTGAAAAATCACAGGCTGCATCCCCCCTTTTTCAATGTAAGTTACGTCTATTTTTGCATGATTTCATTTGCACGTGTTTTCTGAGGAACCTATCTATCGCGTAAAACAATATGCAGGTGTATATATATATTGTAATAGTATAGTTCTAACCTATTAAGAATAAAGAGAGTCTGAAACAGAACATACTTAATGAAACATATAATGTTACTATTAACACTCTTTGTTAAAAACAAATTATAACATTAATTATAAATTAAGTAGATTGTGACATTGTCTCTTGTTTTTATTTTCTTTTTGTTGTGTTATCTTTACTGACCACAAAATAAGAGTAATTAATGCACAATTTATCAAATTCCTGAATTTAGTATAAAAGAGTAACAAAGAAAAATGGGATCTAAACTTAAGATATTACATCATTAATTTTAAAAAAATAAAAATAAAAACTTAAATTAAAGAGTCTAAATGAAATTAAATCACATAAACAATGGGAATACAGCATTATACATAAGATGCTTGTGACACAGACTGAATATATGAGAAAAGAAATTGAATTGTTTTAATCAAGAAAATAATAGATAATAATTTTTTAAGTTATCAACATGCATTAAAATAATGCTTAAAATGGAAATAATGTTTGATTTATGATATGATAATTTTACAAAAGAACAAATTATCTCAAAAATCTATTGTAAATGATTAGAGAAAGAAAAGTTTATAGAAATCAAGGAAATAACATATTTGCATAGAAAAGACTTATGTTAATAGTTCCAAAGGAACAATTCACATAAAATTTTATTATTTAGTGACACAAAGCTCATAAAAAAATCATGTCAGCAAGCTGTGATAATTCATTTTCTATAATTTTGCAATGCGTATGAAGGCCAAATAAGATCACAAAATTCTCAGGCCCCATGAAATGCTCAGGCCCAAATGCATCCTGGTTGGACTGCAGAGGTGAAATGAGGGGTACCTATAATTCAAGAATATTAAAACCCTGCCATGGGAATATTCTGGAAACTTATCCTCAAAAAAAAATACAAAAAAAAAAAACGAATTTGCTAGACCATGGATGTACAGATGTCTACAAACACCCACAATCAAACCCCTTATCAAACCAAAGCTGTTAAGTGAGGAGGTGTTGAAAGATAAGCATCATCAAATGGCCTTATTGACTTTTTTTTTGGTTCAGGTAAATACTTATTCAACTATCAAAATTGTAAACCATAAAAAATAGGATTCAGACATTCCTTAGAAAAAGAAACACCCCAAAGTGATTAAATTTATCAACACAGTTGCATAACAATTGTATGACTGAAGAATAGTCAACTCTAATGCTTTTAGCGTGAACATGCTTATTAAGGACAACAGACAAAAATAACAGATTTAAAGTTATGTGTTTTGAAATCAAATAAGCTATACCCTATTATACTTATATATGAACAAGATATCATACAAAGGGTCCAATCACCTGAAGATGTAATGACTGCAAGAGAATTAAATATTTATAATCAACTTTGGACATTTTCTCACTTACAGTGGAAACCAATTTTCCAAAAAAAAGCTCTTTGTTATCAAACATCAAAAGGAAAGAATAAGCAAGGTTTAAGCAATAAAACCATAACTTACACTAATTAAGGATTAAAACCCTCGCAGTCCATTTTAATGTTTTAAGGAAAGAGGAAATGTAAGAGTACAGTCCCAGCTTATTAAAAACAAAGAGGGTCTGAAACAAAACAAATTTAATTAAATGTATAATGAATCTATTAACACTCTTTTTTTTTTCAAAATAATCTTTATTTGCACAAAAAGTAAAATATACATTGTAATATAGCATTCATCTTTACAATCATGTCTGATACATTAAAGACTAAGTAGTTATTAAATTAGATGATGAGAACTGGATTAAAAGTAAAATTTTATGTTATGTTACTTACCAGGGGTGATCTAATTTGGCATATAAATCCCATGGCATGTAAAGTTTGAGTGCCATGAAAATATTTGTGGCCATTGCTAAATATTTAATTGACTCCATGTTTGCTCAGCAAGGCTAGGCAGGCATGTTCTTAGATAACTTTCTTTAGCTTTATATAATAACTTTAGGAAAATGTCTTCAATAAAACTGGCCAACTCTCTATCAAATAATACCTTACATCTAATCTTCCATATGATAAAATTTATGAAAATGGCCAGGTGGATGGAGCCAAAATTTCCATTTTTGAATGTATCATTAAGGTAGACATTTGAAGAATTGTATCCTGTAATCCTCTGCAGGGCAATATTCCGTAACTGAGTCCACCATTCACATTGATAGAGTATGTGTTCAATGGACTCATCAAATCTTCTACAAAGAATGCAATGGGAATACAGTGTTATATATAACATGCTTACAACACAGACTGCATGTGTGAGAAAAGCTGAGTTGTTTTAATCAGGAAAATAATAAATAATTTTTAAGTTATCAATATGCATTAAAATAATGCTTAAAATGGAGCTAATGTTCAATTTATGATTTGATAATTCTATAAAAGAACAAATTATCTCCAAAAGCCATTGGAAATTCTTAGAGGGGGAAATGTTTATAGAGATCAATTAAAGAAATAATACATTTCTATAGAAAATACTTATGTTCCAAGGGAATAATTTGGATAAAATTTTGTTATTCAGTGACACAAAGCTCATAAAAATAATTATTAACTGGCTAAAGAAACCAAAAAAAAGACTGCACATCTTTTAATATATAGAAGATAATACTAATTCTACTGAATAACAAGCAATACCAAAGGATATGTGGGTAGGAAGCTCATTAAACATCATAGATGGAAGATTCCTAGAGGATGACCATGCAACATCAAATGGTTACCAACTCCTAAAATACATGAATTTTCCTAATCTAGAAGGAACCAGCTATTTTGACATCAGTGTATCAGTGTGCTGAAGAGTAGCTAACTATATGGATTAAAAATTACATATTCAAATTATATATGTATTATATAGAATCCATTTTTCTTTGTAGCATAACTCTTTGTGGTTTTTTTTATTTATATTGAAAGAATTAATGGTCCATCCCTATAATCAGCAATCATATTTATGTAGATAGGTCTGTAGATTAATCATTATAATTTTTGATTATAATAAAAATCTAGATGCTAATCCCTAGACCTACAAACTAAAGGACTGGATGACTGACTGGTTTTGAGGTTAGATTTTATCTATAAAACATTAAATGCTTGCACCAGTACAGGACAATTTTATATGTTTAATGTTGTTAAATTAACTTGATTATTGTTATTTGTTATTCTGTATGACTGACTAAACATCTAGTATGAATGGCTACTACTATCATAAACACTGGTAACATCAAGGAGGGAACATCATACCCAAAGATGACAGTCAGTAAATCATGATGCATTGCCATACATTAAGGTAGACAAGTTAAAGCCAGAGAATTTAAAGATTGTTCAAAAGGATCATCATATCAAAACAATCATAAATTACATTGTTAGACTAAGAAAATAGTTAGACCATCCTACATGGGGTCAAATGTTAGGAAGATGATCATATCATACGAATCAAATGAAGAATGAGCTGACCCACCCAAACATCAAATTAATTTATTCAAAAAGATCTGTAAATCATCCACAATGAAATAAAGCTATTAATGATTTATTTTATTTGACTACAGTTCATGTATGTTTCCTCATTTATCTAACTCTCCATTACCCATGCCAAATTATTTATCTAACTTTCCATGAGCCATGCCATATCGTTAACCTAACTTTCCATTACACATGCCATATTATTTACATAACTTTCCATTACTCATACCATATCACACATATAACTCAGATGTAAATATTTTTAGATTCATATCAAACTTATGATAATCATCACCATACCTTATTATGATTATGCAGATGACCATGGAGTTTTGAATATCAAGGAGTAAAGGGAACATGGGGAGAGCCCATGATGTTGAGAACCTAAAGAACAACCATATGGTAAAATCTAGTAGCTCAAACTCATACCATCGCCTCACTGCACCTCAATGTATAATAAAATGAGTAGTGCAAACAGTCATTTTGATCTTTTTCATTACCATTAATGACCAACTATTGGGATTAGACATTATCCACTTGCATCATTAGGAATCTGGTCACACACCCAACACATCCATTCCATTACAATATATATATATTCTAACCTGTAAACACGTGCATCCTCACTTCCAGATAAAATATGATATGAAATAAAATGGGTTCTAGCTCAGTTATTAATTAATAAATAAAATATTCAACATTAAAATTAAAATGTTTCACTAGCTCAAATTTAAAATACGAATAAGGTTCAGTTTATAAAAATAAATTAAATAAATATTTAATATTTTCATGAGACTTGAAGTGAAAATACGGGTGACAAGATAGATTACATTGAGCCAATATCCCACAGGATACTACCTCAATGGCATAAGAACACTATTCCCCCTTTATTACTATTTCAAATAACAAACTCATAGTATTCTTACGACTTTAATAACTTCTACTCACTAAGATTAAACCAATAATTAAGTCTTAATCTTCTATTTAATAATAATCTAGCTCAAATAAAATAATCTCAGGTTCATAAAGTTTATTCTAAGTTAAATTAAAAATACGGAAGTAAAATATGAGAAGGGATTTTATGTCATAATCTACTACACTGAAACTAATAATAATAAATAACAGTAATAATATTCTTCATTGTTTAACTAATTCTGTATATCTTTTCTTTTTACTATAATTTTATTACCATAATAAAATAATAAAATAATTTTATATAATCTTTACCTTCATGTAATGATATAATAAATATGTGGTAGCATTTTAATAATCTGACAAATAAAATATGTGCGGCAACTGATAGCATATAATTCAATATACTATTGTGATAACTGATTTATGGCCAATAAAATAATGTAAGATTATGATTATTTAATTATAATGAATACCAATAAAATATTTAAAATTCTTAAAATAATTCTCTATTTATCTTTTGTGCAAAATTATATATTTGTTTCGATTATTATGCATATATCGTGTTTTCAGGCAGCGATATGGAGAAATAAATAACTCAAACACAAAATTCTTGAAATAACAAAATTTAACAAAGTTTATTACTAACAACAAATAAATAAACAATTTATTTACACTATTTACAGTGGATATCCTTAACTTTTTTACTTTACAGTTTGATCTACCGGGTTATAAAAAAAAATAATTTATATTTCAATTATATTTTATTTAGATTTAGGACAAAATTTAAAAAAAAAATGTTACTATTGGGTTTCTCATTATGGTTAACTTATTACAAATATATTTAGCTACTTTATTAGCAACAGCATTTTATCCTTAATATTATTAAACTATCTTATTTTTAAAAAAATTCATACCTAGAAAAACGTTCTATAGAAAAACAAAATTTTATAATGAGTATGGATTTCTCAAAATATTAAAAATTTTCATCTTGCAAAGTCAAAGATGTTACACAAAATATTATCCAAAAATTCAATACTAGATTTTAGTATTTATCACACAATGTTTACTAATCATAATATATTCTTCTTTAAGCCTTACTTTAGTATGATATAAGTGTAATCATCAATATATTTCTGTTAATCAATAAACAAAAAAATATACTATGCGTATTGTTTACATAATTTACTTTGTACTATTGTATTTTAAAAAATATGCAATACTTATTTTTCTCTTTAAAAAAATAATACTAAAGTATTTAAAATTATTATCACTTTAAAGAAAATATCTTTGTTTAGATACCTTATTTTAAAAAAAAATTTATATTTCATTTCCGAAATAAAATTCAAAATATATTCTATGATTCTTTTCTTTCCTTGGGATACTTTGGATCTTCAATTTTAAGTTATAACGTCCTATTCCTTCTAAGCAAATAAACCAATCTTATACAAAACGATAGCATAACCTAAGTTCTAAATTATTTATCATTTCTCTTAAACATATCTTACTAAACGATGCAGTTACATGAAATAAAGATAGCGAAAACAGATGCATAGGATTAAGGAAGAAAGCTAGAGTATTACTCTTAACATATCTCAAAATCATGGCACAGTGCGAAGAGGTATGACATTTACCTGCCTAATATCTTCTAGTACAGGGATGATGTTAAAGCTATTTCTTCAGCTTTATTAGAACATCAAATATTTAAAGAAATATAAACACTGTCAGAATAAAATGTGTATCAGTCATAAGGCTTTGTTAACTATGCTAATATTCACATAAAGACTAAATATTATTTCCATTCCTTATCACATCCTATTTCTTAAAACATCATCTTGGTTTCCTGTTCACTAAGTACTTCCAAGCCACTATCTCAACATTATTTCTCAAGATTTTCCACATCTTACATCGATAAAATAACTATCTGCATTTTAACAAAAACAATAAATAAAATTCATTAATAGTTAAACAATCTTACGATTCCATAAGAAAAGTTGCTTACTTCATTGCTCTGTATGTTTAATCATATACAATCTACTTAGACAATATTTGAATATCCCATAACATGAAAATTTTAAAAGAATCACATAATTAATTGTTATGTTGGATTATATCACTAAATAAAAAAAATAATCGTTGTATGCATATTTTCAAATCAATCCTATCTCATAATGTTTTTTAAAATGTTGTATAAAATGTGGTACATATAAGTAAAAAACTTTTACACTTCATTCTTCCAATTTATGGATGATCTAAAGAAAACAAAAAAATATATACACTATAAATTATCAATAGTTATTATTATTACCAATAACCTTTATCTAGTCATCGTGTTCAGTAGGCTTCCTTTATCCACTTGAGCATTGCAGATATAAAAAAAAATTCACACCCATACACTTTATATTAAAATATTTTTAGCTAAATTATTAGATTGTTATATTATAAAATTTTAATATTAATAAATTAATGTTTTTATGTTTTTCCTAATCTTATATAAAAATTTAGATTTAAACTAGGTTAACAAAATAAAAGGAATCAAAACTATAATTACATATTTTTTTGACGATAGTTCCTGATAAGTCCAAAATGTTTATTATTTTCTCTAGAGTTTTTAAAAATGTTCTCATCAAAGCGCGTTAAAGTTTAAAATAAAAATAATTATTAATCTATTTAGTAAAATTTATTAAAATAATCCTTGGTTTTAGTATTTAGGACGATAATTATTAAATCATAATATTAAAGAATTATTCCCACGAAACTTCTTAATCTTCTCTACCAATATTCTCTGCATATCCGATGCATCAATCCATCTAATTTAACTTTGAAAAAATATTCGATAAACTTTTAAGTACTATTTGTATTTCCATGGATCCATCTTTTATTCAACTATGTGTTCACTTTTTTATATATGTTTCCTTCTTGATACATTTAAACTTTCGTTTAGTATTTTTTTATAAATCACTTTAAAATAAAAACTTCAAGTACTTTTAAACAAATCTTTTCTAAATACATTTTTTAAAACAATTCTAAGAACGGATATTTTAATATCAAAATGCTTCTATAACATATTCTCCTGGGTTCTTTCTTAAATTCGTGAAAATATTTTTTTAAAAATGTTACCTTCAGAAAGGATATAACATTTTACTCCTTTGAATATCATATTATATAAAATATTCATGAAATATAATGGTCTTATTACTATTTTAAAATAAATCTTGGATAAACTTATAAATAATACGTTTCAATACATTTTTTAGACTCCGTATAATGTCCGAGCTGTGTTTTTTTTATGTACCAGAACAGTTCTTCGGTTATGCATTAATAAAGCTGTATCAACAAATATTTTAAATATTTTTTCAGCATTACAACTTATATCCATTTTATTTCATAGTATATCCATCCTTTATTGCAAAGCTTAGATTAAATTTTTAGATAAAATACAACTGGTGAGTACTTTAAAAATTAAAAAATCATTTCCACGAAGTTTCTAAATTATTATATTTTAAAACTCTCTTTTGCAAAAAATACTTTTAAAATTATCAATTAATTTTTTGCAGATAAAGTTATAAGAAAGTACTAAAAAAAAAAATTGACTAAAATAAAAAATTTTAAAATACTATCTTTTTGATAGTTATAATTTACCTTTCTCCAGTTTCAATACATTATTAATCTCCCCTTATAACTTAGTTACAATGATATTTATAGTCTGTAAGAATACCTATTCCTATTGGTTAATTTTTACTTTAGCTTGAGAACAAATTTACATATTTTCAGTTTGTAGTAGAATTGAATTTCAAAATTAGAAATTATGACGTAATGAACTTAAAATATTATTTAAAATACCACTTTTAATTCAATTATTATTTTATTTAAATTATTTAATCTTTTAAAATAACTATTAAAATAACATTTAATAACTTATTCCATTTCTTAATATTCAATTTATCTATTTTTATTTAAATAAAATATTTAATTTTTATATTATGAATGTATTCGTCTTTATTACATTATTTAAACATGTTATACGATAGTTAACTTAATGTTTAATACTATTTACTTTTATGATAGGCAATAATTATATCCAATTCTATAATATAACTTTTAAAATATTTTAAACTTTGTTATTATTTCAAACAAGCATGTGTGTGAACGTATGTAATATACAAGTCACATGATTAATAACTTTGACATACGATTTTTAATCTATTTCTCTGCCTAGATTTATAAAATTGCTACACTTATTATATTATAATTATAAAATTTGGAAGAATAATTTAGAAAATATAGAATTAAATACAATTTTCACCATCATAAAGTTTATTTTAAAAATATACTATATTAATTTTGATTATTAAATATGATTACAAATTTAAATGTAGCATTTATTAAATTATACATTTTAAACTATTAAAATCGAATTTTTAAATATACTTTTAATATTTATAGCAGTGTTATTTAATATGGCCAGCTTTTACAACCATATGAAACAATTTTTAAAACTTTACATAACTATTTTTAAATGATTTTATATACTACTTATTCTCTTTAGCTTCAAATTGTACTTTAAAGATATAATTGACTTACTATAATTAATGTATTAAAAGAACATATTCTAAAATTTAAAATTTTTAGTAATTGACTGTTATAAACTATTACTGATCTATAGAAAAGGGCACAATATATATATAATTACATATATAAAAGGGCACAATATATATATAATTACATAATACAAATGTTAATTTTAACTTAAGCCCTATGTAAAAAAATTCCTCAATCTTTGAAGTGGAAATGTTTGCTTAAAAAATGAACCAATCTCTACTGTATCTTTCTTTCTCATAGGACTGACTTCAGCAGTATCCTGGAATGGTTTTTATAGATTACAAAAAAAAATTGTCTATCTTTTTATTATTGAAAAATTTAAGTTAATGTTTTCAATAATTATAATGAATAACAAATGCATTACCTAATTCTGAAGAACATTTTATTAAAACAAAACAGATTAAATTTACTTAGAGATGCAGGAAAGATAAACATTAGTAAGAGATTATAGAATATCTCCAGATAATTTTTGACCCATTAAAGAAAAGCATTCTATAGATTACAGTACAATAGGAAAAATAAAAAAAATTTATCATTTATATTCTGAAACTTTTTATAATAATAATTTGAGCTTCAAAAAGTATAAAAATAATTATGTAAAAACAAATAAAAATATAATTAAATATGAAGTTGTTGGTAGATTATTCTGTAGACTTTTCAAACAAATAAAAACAAAATCAGAGCTGATCACAATATATGTTGTTTTAGAAATCAAAGTTTTTACTAAATTAATAATATTTTTTTCATGTTATTATAAAAAAAAACCTGTATAATGTCAATAAATTTTAGTTGGAAATAACTAAAAAATTTGATTAATTGAGTCAATTTTTTGATAATGAAATAAAAGCAATATATGAACCTTTTTTTGCTTATTAAATTCATTTTGTTTTTGTTTTTGCCCTACAAACAAAATATATAATTTTGGTTCTTTAAATCATTGCTGTCTTTAGTAACCACTAATATTCAGTAGAAGCAATTCATATGCCTTTATTTCAAGTTAAATCTAAATACTCCAATTGTGGTTGAAAAAATAATTATTTTTTGCTTTTGAATGCATGTAAAGTATAAAAAATTATCTCTATTTATGGAAATAATATGTTATAATTTTAAGCAATCATATAGAAGTATTATGCAAATAGAGTTTTATATGGGTCAAGAATTTATAAAAACTAAAATATATATATATATAAAAAACAAATACTTCAGTTTTTATCTGAGATTATAGAAAGGTTCAAGACATGCTTAACATGTAGTTTGATAAAATTGCTATACTATCAAATAAAACACACATATATATATATTGACAGTAAATTAAAAATGTTGAAAGCAATTAATTATCTGGAGACATGTTAGCTGAGAGGTCAATGCAGCAGCCTTGCAAGCAAGCAGTTGGATGCAGATGGATGTTACGGTTCACCTCCCAGCCGATGCTATGACATATGAAAAAAAAGGTGATTAATTGCACACTAGAGCAACTCTGATCATATGATAATTATTGATTCCTCTCAATAGTAGTTACATGATAGAGTAACAGCCTGAAGTATTATGCTTGTATTATTGGAGAGTTTTCAATAGATAAGTAATTAGTAGTTTAGGGTTTATATGTAAGTGATAACTTTATTGTTGTAAAAATTATATTTTACTTCAGTTCCTTTTTGATGTTTATGGTATTTACGTTTTAGATACATATTATTTGAAATTCATTTTTCAATCAATATAGGATAACTAATTAGAATGACAGTGGGGTGAATAACAAAAATTTCATAAAATTAGTGCATAAATTAAAACAAACCTTCCAGCTTTTTTATAAACTAAAATTCCCTAAGACATTCTTTCTCAAGAAGATGAGAAACTATTCTTAGAAGAGAAAGTGTATGCTTATCTCTGTTATCATGCTCTCACTCAATAAAACAACATTTAGAGAACATAACTAAGTGCATCTGCATTTAGAGTCACCCCACCACCCTATTTTGGGATAATTAAGTATAAGAAAAAATTTTGCTAAGAAAAAATAAGTGAATAAAAAATAAAACTACAGTAATGTTAAAACAAATGAGAAAAGAAGGTAGAAATTATTGGAAATATATATATAAACACATTATAATATCATCTATCACTAAATTTGAAGAACGAAAATGATTAAGGTTAAGAAGTGGGAGGCGAATACGGTTATCAACCATTATCATAAATACATAAGTAAAACACTCTGCTACTCTGCTACAGAGCAATGTATCTCTAATAAAACCACTATAGAAGAACTTGTAATCAGAAAACTTTACTCACAAGCTAGTTTCTTTTTTTATGCCGGGTTGACTATTTTTAGCAATTTTCCATGCTTGTTCTTTTTATATTTGTCTAAGAGTTTTTAAATGTGCTTTTGTCATTTATGAAATGCCGAGATTCAAAAGAATCTGATCGCACTCCTGGAAAACAGATTGTCTACTACTACGACCCTTAGATTCTTGACATATAAATACATATCCTAAAATAAGGATTAATGAAGTGACTTTATTTTCAATTTAAAATTCAAACTTCTAGTTAAAATATTTAAAGGTGATTAATAATAATATTGAGTTACGGGCCGTTTTGCTTTTTGTTTGTGTTTTATTTCAGACTTATACTAATAATAGTAAAATCTTTATTAAAATTGATTGCAAAAGAATCCTTAGTTTTTTTATTGCTTCTATGACAGATTTGTTTTCGAGTTTTGAATTACAAATAAACGAAAAATGTTGATATTTTTACTATAAACACGTCAATTATAAAGTCTGCCACTATTTTTTTTAATTTAATTGATTTATTACCTAGGAAATGAGCATTGAAATAAATTTAAAACCTTTCCATTATTTTTTTTCTGGATAAATTATTTCATTTTATAATACTTTAGTACTGTATTAATCTAAAACAAAATGTAGTGATAAGATAATTGATATATATACAAATTAAAAAATTAATTATCGGTTCAAAAATATTCGCTATAATTTATAAAACGCACGTGTGCTTATCTAAACAAGTGTATACATTTTGGTTTAATATTTAAACAAAACAGATCAATACCTAAAGCATCTAGAAAAATGATAACCTACGGAGTTTGTCCTATTGTTATCATGACTTTAACTTTTATTGCAATAGTTAATGTTATTAAAAGGTGAACAATTAGGGAATGTGGCGAAATTATATCTGAATGTCAATGATAAATTTTAGATCTCGATCATTTATATTAATAAAGGCAAACTACAAATCGAAATGAGAAGAAAAAATATATATTAAAATATTAGCGTCAGTTTATTTTTCCCGTTCAATAAAATAGTGCAATTCTGTCTATTGAAATTAAAGTAGTTTTTCTTTTCATATGTCATAGCATCGGCCGCGACGCGAACCTACAACCGTCTGCAACCAACTACTTGCTTGTAAGGCAGCTGCGATAACATCTCGGCTTAACACTTAATTGATGCTTAACGAAAAAACAGAGAGATTATTCTTTATATTGAACTTGAATAATTTCTTTCATATATAAAACAATGATTCTCAATTGAACCATCATCATCATTTTTAATCCAATTGACCCATTGAAGGATGAAGACAACAACAGGGTTTTTTATTACATCCATCTGTTTTATATTATATATCTTTCTACATCTTTTACAATCTTTCTTGAATTAATTTTGAACTTTAACTACTCTTATGTTAACATTTTTTCTAGCAATATATCCATCCCAACTCCATTTTAACTCTTTGTTCATTCAGTGATATCAGTAATACTTGTTTCGGTCTCTCATTCAATTTTTACTTTGATTTCCTCTTATTACTCCTAACACATATCTATACGCACTTTATTGAGTCACCTCAATTTTCTTTACTGCCTTTTTGTTGTGTCCAAGTCATCCATCTATAAATAAAGACTAATTAAAAACTTTCCTCTTTAAACACATAGACATTTCCTCTAAGCATTACTCCTACTAAAAGAACTTCATCTAAGTTTAATTATATGATTAATTTTATTCAATATGTTTCCATGTATTAATAATCGAACAAAGATATTTGTAGTTGCTAACTTTTTCTATGTCATTAATATCAATCATTTTCTCTTCTAAAAAAAAATACATTGAACATTATTTTAATCTTTCTTCAAATTTATCTTTAGGCCAACTTTCTTAGTTTTATCTTATAATTATAGCAATATTACTTGATCACCTAATGCATTATCATTACCAAAATATAGATGACTTAAATAATCTTCATTTAGTTTTATTTTCCCTAGTTTTTCATTTTACATTTGGGTGATATGGAATCATAGACTTTTCTTAGTGTATTATAATATAATCAATGTTCTTACATTATGATAAATATTCTTCAGAATCTGATAATATCCCATCTTTACATTTTAATGATTTGAAGCTTAAATCATTAAAGAAATGCTTATAGAATGCTTTTTCATAATCTGCAACCAGAAACTAAATAGCAATTCATATTAATTGGTTCTTGGACATGATCCACTGTGTTAAAACCATTTTTAAGTTCAATTTGTTCCCTTAGTTGGTCAGAATGTCACATTTTCTGTAAATAAGTTATAATCATCTCTGTAGTAATTTATTATAAACTCGTGGAAGACTCATAAATCTATAATTTCTAATATCTTCCTTATCAACTTTCTCAAATATCAATATTACTACTACATTTTTTTTATCATCTGATGCATTGTTATTCTTTAAACATTTAATATAAATAATTACTCCAACATTGTTTTTTATTTCTTCACATCCTTTATTTAAAATATCAATAATAATTTTATCATTTACTGGATTTTTCCTTTTTTTATTAATTTAATTATATGTTTTCATTTAAAATATTGGCAATTCAGAAATTGTAATAACTTTAATGAATACTCTGTTTTTTTCTTGTTTATTATTATATAATTCTTTATACAATTCTTTCACATGTTGTAATATCATCTCTCTTTTTAGATTGGTTCCATCTTCTTTTGTTATTGCACAATAAGTTTTCTAACAATTCCATGTTTTTGCTCCTTATTGCTATATTTTATGACTTTCATGGCATTTTCAATATTACATTTACTTCGATCATTATTAATTCTTTATTATACCATTATATAAAAGTCTAAATATTCCATTTTTCTTAATGGTTAATTTTTTAAAGTTTATCATATTCCTTTTTTCTTTATACATTCTATTCTTATTAGTAATAGCAAACTCTCCATACAGAATCATTCAGTGCAAGCCTTAGATATTAATGGATGCAGGAAGTTTTTGTGCATAAAATCTCCATCTAATGCCTATTCCTCAAATATCTCAAGACTAGTTTCTAGTTTGTGACTTTCATCCATTAAGAGCATTATATTTGAGCTACATTTATACCTAAGATCTAATTCAGCCTCCAGAAGCTACCTTTTACCTATTTAGTTTACAATAAAGCTAGGATCTCAAGATAAAAACACATTAATGTTTTCAATCCAAACTCATTTGACTGTTTAGTCATATTGATTTGAATCCAGTTCATGATCGTAAATTTTAGTGTCCTTGGTTTATCAAAAACTTCAGTCACTATCATCCCATAGACCAAAATGGATTAAAACCACCAAAATTTCATATAATCACCATTTGCTATGCTTACCCAAGCTGTTATTAGTGGTAGCAAACTATTCTCACAAGAGTCACACAATGCAAACCTTAGTATGGATGCAGGAGAGTTTGTGCATAAGCTGTGAGGTCATGATAAAACACATTGTTTTCAATCCAATCTCATTTGCCTGTGTAGTCATATAGCTCTGAATCTATATGCCTATGGAATGATATTGACTGTGGTGTTTCATAATCCAAGGACAAAAAATGTACAGATTCTGAACTGGATTTAGATCTATATGATTATGCAGACAAATGAGCTGGATTAAAAACATTAATGTGTTTTTTTTATTTTGAGCTTCTAGTTTTATAGTTAACTAAATAGGTTGATGGTGGCTGCTGGGGGGGGGGGGGTTGCTTTAGATTTTTTGATCTATGTGCAGTGCTTTGAAATCCAAAGCTCTTCATTAATAAAAGCCATATGCTAGAAACTAGTCTAAGGATTGTAATTAATTACTAAGGCTTGCACTGGTGTGTAAGCATAGAGAATTGTGATTGTGTGATGTTTTGATGGTTTTATACATTCTCTTCTCATAGTAAATAAATTTATGGTGAATTACTAACTTTTTGGACTGACTATATTTTTTTGCACTTTTTAAATAGGAAATTGTCTGTCTTCTTATTTATATAAGTCTGAACCATGTAAATTGTTAATGATGGCTTTCCTAATATATTTGTGTCTCTAGTTTTATGTTAACATGTATATTGTATCTCCCCAGTCAATGATCAGTTCCTCTGTTGAATCCATTAAGAATATTGTCAAACTATTATTCTATTTGTAGACCTTTATTTGGATTCTTCTATGTCCATTTCCATTATTAATAAAAGAGTTCATAATATATATATATTGTAACGAGCACAGACGTTCGTTATATTGTTTTTTTTTATATTTATTAAACATGAAAGTAAATTAAAAAGTTCGCATTTAAAAATTTTCTTTAAGAATTAAAAATTGAAATTAAATATCATCTTAAACTCGTATATATTAAATCGCACAGATAAAAAAAAAATTATTAAAATAAAACTGTATTAAAAATAGAAAAGGTATTTTAAAAACAAAAACTTAAAAAGATTTAGAGATAAAAATATATATTTGATTTGGAAAACAGGTTAATTAATCAGAAATGGAAATGATTGTTAATTAGTTAAATGTAAACCAGCCTTGGGCATTTAAATGTAAAAACATCGGTCAGATAGGAAAACAATAGAAACAAATAGCCAATGAAAGAAATCCATCGGGAAATCGGACCTCAGCGAAAGGATCATCACATCGATGACATAATGCCAAGTCAATCCTTCGAATACGTATAAAAGGAAAATTTGGAAATTATTAATTAGTGACTGGATTATGATTATTATGATGTGACAGATAGGTGTTAGTGCGGAGGTGCGGGAGAAGCGATTGAAGAGACGCACGATTCAATCACTTCAGTTTTGCCAAAGAAAGAAAGAGAAAGGAACTATCGTTTTCTACATTGAGGACCAACTAAATTAAAAAACCTCCGAATGAATAAATAAAACATCGGCTAAATGTATACCAATATCTTCAGGACGGCGTGGGAATTCACGTTCATGGCAAGCAACGGATAAAGATGAACTGTTTTAAACCGTAAGAACTTTATAAATAATGAACATTAAATTAAAATTTTCTATATTTAAATGATTGCAATATGATCCTATCTGACCAAACTAAATTCTTTATTAATAGTGTTATTTGATGTATTTTTTTTCTTATTTATGTAAAATCATTTCCATTTATTTATTTTTTATTCTTTAAGTTTTTATCATGATTTTTTTGTTTTTCGTTAAATTAATTATATAAATGTTAAACTTAAGTCGGGCGTGAATGGCTGTATAGATTTGTAAAGTTATATTAGGGGAGGGTAATCTTAGGTTATTTGTGTCATTGTTAGATTGGGTCAATGGATGGGATATATTGATGTAGTTAGTAGATGTAGTCGGAGATTCGCTACTGGCAGAATCGCTTCATATGCTGCACTCTCCCGTTTTGCCTAGGGAAGGAATTATAAGACGCAGAGTGCAGTTCCTTTCTATGGAGTTTTTTTTTTATTGCTCTTCTTGTCTGATAGATGTCATATTCCTATTTCTCGAGAGGCAATTTCTTCTCTTAACTTTTGGTGCCACCGTATTTCGTATTACATTGAATACATCGATATATCAGATGGATTGATGCCAGTTTGACTGCGAATTTTAGCCTAAGGTTAAATAGGGATAGAATGTTTATTTTCAAAAGCAAATTTATGTAGTCTATTCATACTTGACCCTAAATAAAAATGCATTAAATTTAAGTTGTTTATAGACGCTTGCATGGATTGGTTATCGGTTAAGTATGTTTTGGGTTTTCATATTTGATCAAAATATATAGACATTCGATAAATAATGATACCTTACGGTGAGTATCTAAAATGTATTTATTCGGATGTCTTTTAAGTTATTGGTGACAATGCAAGTATCTTATGGTGAATACTATTGGGTTACGTATAAATTTCCCTCCGCAATTGTCAGTAATCAATAATTTTGTATTTTGATCGTTTATGTTTATTTTGAAATGTTTTTGACCGTGAAATCTATGTAACCGATCTGTATTCAACATTATAAACAAGCTTTCATAAATTTATATGTGCGAACTTAATTAAAATGTAAAATTATAATATAATAGTAATTAAATGTAAATTAAAGTAAAGTTAAAAATAATGTTAAATGTTAAAATGTAAACTGATACTAAAACAATTTTAAATCTTATATATATATATATATGTGCCTAAATAAATGTTTGTACGTTAATTACTGGCAGTGGCTTATTTTATTTATTTTTTTTCATATTGAAATATAATTAGATAAGATATTATTATTTAATCTCTGCTATTCCACTGAGCTAGTGACATGGGCTAACGACCGGATGCAAAAAAAAAAATTTTTTTTTTTTTACTTACGTATCTGCCTACTCTATAAATTTTTCTAGGTTCAAATACATAGATGGCGCCCTGTAGTGCAGTTTACGTAAGTCTATTCTCCGGATAGTTACAATATATATATATAAACTCTACACTTCTGTGTCTTTCTCATTTTTGTCTCCATAACCAAAGTAACTCATGACATTTTTGTCTTTCAATCATTTACTAATTCTAGTACATGACAATTTTAAAATATTTGTAGTGATCAAAAGCAATTTATTTATCCATATAAAACTTTTTGATCACAATGAAAATGTATTGGCACATAAACCTAAAGTATCTGCATTGATATCTTCTATTAATTTGAATAACTTCACTGTTTTATCTGATCTGCCAACAATCACCACATGTACAACATATTACTCAAATAGTAGTTGTACAGAAAATGAAATTGAAAGATATGTCATCTTGGTGACCATTTACTAACTTAAATCAAAATCTCCCTAACCATTCATTAAACTATTTTATCATTATGTTTTTAAGTTAACTTTCAAACAAGTAATGTACATACATGGTAAAACCATAATTGTTTGATTTTTGGAGACCTTTGTACTTGTATGTTTTTGTTTTGTTTTTGGCTTACCATTCAGCTTTGTAGTCAATACTACAACTTATAACTATGCCAATAACTAAATTTTCTATATAGATAGAACACAAAGAAATGCACACAGCAATAAAGGGTTATGATAAACAATCTAGGATAAAATTTAATATTTTGAGAAAACTAAAACTAAATGCCTTCCATCAATAGTTAATTTATTTAACAAATGCATTACAATTTTTTTTTTAATTTTAACAAGATCTTTTGGAGTTTTGGTATAAATAATAATATGCATAGTTTTTGTCTAAAGATTTGTGCCTGAAATAAAAAAAAAAACACTTTCAAATTATTTGTGTTAATCTAGGACAGCGTTTCCCAACCTTTTTTGGCTCACGTACCACTTGGTAGTACATCACGCTAAATTGTACCACTTCGTAAAAATGATTATATTTCGTGAAATTTGTTATTGCAAGTGTGTTATTTTATTTGCATTATAAATATTACAGGGTGACCATCTCATAATGAGACAAATTACATTGGAACATGCCTAAACGTCACGTCAGATTGTAAACTCATTGAAATTATAAACTCACTGTAACATATTTATATGTATGTGTTTGTTCAAAGTTTCATATTTTTTCCAAAATAATTTATTAAAGATTACATTATTACATTAAAGGTTATTTGGTACATATTTTGTTCAAAATGTTTTCTCATTCCTTCATTTGGTTTTCTCGAATTTGAGTCTGTTTTCTCTTTTTCGGAGCATCTTGCTATTGGTTGGGCCATGGAGAGGATAAATCCAGCATGTCTCAAATCATGGTAAAAATAATCTCAGGAGTTATCAGGCTATCTCTTGTTCTTGTTTTCTTTATATTGTTCAGCATGAAGTTAATAAAATTAAAATTTTGGTGATTAAATACTAGCTTACATCTAGTAATCCATAATAGATGATCAAGAATTAATGAGAGTCTAATTTCTGGAAATGATCCTTTTCTGATACATTCTTTCAAATTAAATAATTTAGATTGATTTGCCTTGATCCGACTCATTATTTATCTACTATTTTGTCATATTTCGTTTACTAATAAATGGTTTTAATAAAAACACAAAATTATAAAAAATCAATTAATATATTTTCTTATCATAATCAAATATTTTTATAAAATAAATTTAATGAGATCTTTGTGCTTGTTTCGAACAACATAATTTTTTGAAAATTGGTTCAAAAGATGCGAGGTATACCCTTAAGTCTACAGCTGCGTTAAATCTGTTTCGATACTTCTTTTTTAAAAAAATATATGAAGAAAAAGCTCTTCCTACTAATTCCGTATTAGTAAACGGTAATAATAATTTAAGAGCTTTCTCAGAAAGTTGTTCATATTCTTTAATGTTTAACCAAAAATTAATTAGATTGTGTCGTTTGAATTCTACTTGTAAAGTTCTGTCACATGATAATTCTATTAAATTTTCTTTATGCTTTATTGATAATGATGTAGCTTTTTCTAAATTTTATGCATAAAAGGGGTTTGAAATCCACTTATCATTTGCGTTTTTGGGTTTTGGAAAATATTCTATGAAAGACAATTTTAATTCTGTTAAATGTGCTATTATATTTTCTCATATCTTGAGACAGACTAACCTTATTTTCAAACAAAAAAAATTTGTAGAGTTTCGAATACTTCCAATTGATTGTTTTCGATACTTATATATATTACTGTTTCCAAAAATCTAATTTCTTAATCATACTTTCAATTTTATCATTAACATTAAAGATCGTTATCGACTGTACATATTAACAACTTTATTGTTTAATATTATTAAATAAAATATTTTTTATGAATTATAGGAAAAAATGTTTCTATGATATTTTTATGATTTAATTTTTTTTATGTCCGCCATTATTGATTATTTTTCGTGTACCACCAACCAGCAACTCGCGTACCACCAGTGGTACGCGTACCACAGGTTGGGAAACACTGATCTAGGACATTGATTTACTTTCCTATATTATTATTTTCTTCCTTTTAAGTCTTTGTCATTCAATCAAATTTTGAGAATTGTTAACAGCTTTGGGCTTAAATTTTTTTAAATTTAATATTAACATCAAAATACTACAAATATATGTTTTGTTTGAAGAATTTACTGCTATATAAATTAGTTGCCAGAGGAAAAGAAAGTTTTAATAAGATTCATTAATCTGACGAGAAATAAAGAACTCAAACTTCAGAAACAGATTTTTGCTTAGTAATGAATTGTCTTAACTGAAAATGATTCAGAATAGTTTTCTTCTGTTATAATGTTAAAGTTAGATATTGCAACTTCTAGAGGATTTAGATTATTCCAAATTAAAATAGACATACTTTAAAATTACTTTAATTACTGGAATAACATTTATAATAAAAAATTTAAAGTTTAACACAATCTTTACACACACAATGTTAAAACAAGCAAAACTCTCCATTCAGTAGTGCCACTCAGTGCAAACCAGAGTAATCAATGTATGCCAGAAGGCTTGTACATAAAATCCCTATCTAGTGCCTACTCATCCAATTTCCCCAGATTAGTTTTTAGCTTGTGGATTTTGTCAGTGAGGTGCCTTGGGTCTAAGAGTACTATACCTAGATCAAAATCCTTATCTAGTGTCTATTCACCCAATATCCCCAGACTAGTTTCTAGCTTGTGACTTTCATCAGTGAGGAGCCTTGAATGTGAGAATACTGCACCTAGATTAAAATCCCTATCCCCATACTAATGCAATGCTCTCAGATTCAAGGCTACTCACTGATAAAAAAAACCACAAGATAGAAACTAGTCTGGGGATATTGGATGAGTGGGCACTAGATAGGGATTTTACGCACAAGCTTTCTGGCATCCATTGATTATTCTGACACTACTGTATGGAGAGTTTTGCCTGTTTTAATAATAGTTATGAGATGCAAAACAAATGGTGAACATGTGATGTTTAGTGATTTAATACCAATCCTGATTAATAGGATAGTGGTTTCAATAGTTATTAAAGAACCAAAGACACCAAAATGCATGGTACTGAACTGAGTTCAGACCTATATGACTATATAAGCTAATAATCTTGGATTGAAAATATTTTTGTGTTTTCAATTTTATTCTTATAGTTTTGTAGTTAAGAAGAGATAAAATTTGGCGTCTGGAGGATTGCATTAGATCCTAAGATGTAGGTGCAGTGCTCTCAGATCCACGGCTCCCCTTTGACAAAAATCACAAGCTAGAAACTTGTTTGGGGATATTGTTATTTAATGATGATAAGAAAATTCCTAAAGTAGCAAAACACATTATAGAAAAAATATTTAAATTATACTTTGATTGAAAATACTCTAATTTCAGATCTTGAAATTACCATTGTTTTCACTAAATTTGATAAATATTATAGGGGTATAAGTAGAATTGCATATGATGAGTTTAACAATAAGATATTAGTATAACTCTGTCTGAAATAGTGCTTTAATCTAATGCAAGAGTTTCCAAACTGATCAATTTGAACATTTTAGGGGTCAATAGTTTCAATAAAAAAAAATGTGGGTTGACAACAGCAAAAATAGACCCCTTATTTCTGCTAGCTATTTGTTTGTTACTTCAAAACATATGTGATTCCAATAGGTCATACCAAACTTGTGAATGAAAAGGTAAAATGTGTCATTAAAAGAATCACATGTAAGATTGCATGAAAATGCACATAACACAAATTGTCTGTGCATTGCCTTATCGAATGTACCAAAGGAAGTGCAGACATGAAAAACTGTTGCATGTCTGCACTTGCTTGTGATGAGATGAGATGATATTCAATATTAACAGAATCTATCAGTCTTGTACAATCATATTTTCATAAAACACTATATATTGGTTTGTTTGATATGGCATGTAATTTAAACTTGAATATAATTATTTATTGAGGAACAATACTATGAAAAAAAATGAGAGGACAGTTTATTTATTCAAGTTTAAACAAAATTCTTCATGTTTCAAATAAGTAGGTACATAATTGTTTCTTTTTTATCACAGGGGCTGTCAAAATTTGTTTGTTAATAAAGGATTTCTTACAACAATAATATGACTGAACCAAAAAAGAAATGCAGACAGTACATCTTGGAATACTTGAAGCTAGGATTTGTCCAATCATTACCAAACAAACATTTATCAATGTGCCTCATATATGAAAATGTCTTTAGCAATATTGCTATGAAACCATCAAAACTATCAAATCATTTGAACAGAATTCATCTTGACAAAAAGACTTGCCATACTTTCAATCACTTAAAGATAAAATTCTGAAGAAAACTACAAAAGATATGTTTGTTTCATCATTGAAGCAAAATCATGATGGATTACAGGCATAATACAACATATCCCCTAATCATCATGAAGTCTGACAAGCTATATACTATAGGGAAGAAAGTGATTCTACAAGACAGTGCAAAGGTATTGACCACTGTACTCCATAAACTTGCCCAAGATCTTATAAAAAAGTATTTCTTTGAGGAATAACACAGTTCAATGATGTATCAGTGAAATAACACTCAATGTTGAAAACTGTTTGTGTAATTATTTGCAAAAAAGTGTTTCCCCTCTAATTAGATGAGTCATCATTATCTGGTAATGAACTTTTGTTGCTGGCGGACGTTCGTTTAATTCAAGTTCAGAAAGTGCATGAAGAATTGCATTTTGCTAGAATTTTAAAAACTGACACCAGATGCAAATTGATTTGTGATTTAGTGGAACTATTTTTCAGGGAAAAAGTGATTCCATTGACAAATATAATATATGTTACAACATATGGAGCAACAGCTATGGTTGGTTGTTATTGAGGTTTCATAACTTACCTGAAACAACACATAACTGAAGTTTTTACTGTTCACTGTGTAATCCATGGCAACATTTAGTAGCCAAGAACCTTAGCAACAAATACTATCAATTGCTTCAGTTTGTTATGACAGCTGTGAACAAAATTCAAAGTAATGAACACTAAACTGTTTGCTCAATTTGGCAAGGAAAGGGACAAAGATTTCTATTCATTGGTTCTCCATACTGATCAGTTGGATTTCAAAACATTTGTTTGGCAAAATTTTTGCACTTTTTCAGTCTGTTCTGGAGTTTTTGGAAGATGAGGATTCCAGTTTGAAAAAAAAAAATTTAACAGTAAAACAGATGTTGCTTATTTAACTCATTTAGTTGTCAAATTTAATGATGCTAATTTAAACTACATGGAGATAATTTGAATCTCATTAAAGAAATATTGGACATATCAGTTTTTGTTGCCAGTTTAATGTTTTAAGCAAAATATTGCAAGATTTGAGCTTTCCCAGTTTTGTAGTTAAGTAGAGATAAAATATGGCTGCTGAACAGTTGCATTATATCCTAAGATCTAGGTGCACTGCTCAGATCTAAGATTCCTCAATGACAAAGGCCACAAACTAGAAATTAATCAGATGAGTAGGCACTAGATAGGGATTTTATGCACAAGTCTTCTGGAATCCATTGATTACTCTGACTTCCACTAAGTTATGCTACTGTATGGAGAGTTTTGCATGTTTTAATATGGGTTCAATTTAATAATTTATATGTCAAGTTTACATAAAATGAGAGTATAATGATTTTGGATAGATTAATACATAACACTTGTTGAAAGATTCATCTAATGGAATTTTTTCTACTCTATTCCTTTTTATGAAATTGATTACACAGTTGGGTTAGCAATGCTGGGATTTTTAAAAGAACATAGCATATGGCTTTTGTAATCTCCATATTATTATTGTATTGCTTCTCAAAGATCATTTATTTTAATTAATAGTGAAATCAATTTATTATCACTGTTCTACTAACTAAAGTTGGACTGCTACTGAATTTTTTGTGCATATTATGTCTTGTTTCTTTTAAAAACCCTTGATATCAATCTTATATTTAATCACCCGACTACTTTAGAAATATTGCATTAAACTATGACCAATTGATTTTTTTTTACAAAAAGATGCTTTTGTTCTCAGTTTTTTATTTATTTATAACCCAATTATTTGGAAACAATTTTCTTCAAGGATAACATTTTTTTGTTGTAATTTTATAACTTATTTTAAAATTAAGTATTATATTTATATATTAACTTTGACAAGACCCTTCATTTTGTCAAAAAAGAAGATTAATCCCTTTTAATTAATTAATGAACAGTATTTTTCAAAAATAATTCTTAATAACTTGTCTTTTGTTTTTCTTTAAAAAAAATTCGATGAAACAATACAAAACAAAATTATTACCTACACACTTTTTTAAAAAAATTAAATCTAATAAAAATTACATATTTATGTTATTAATCAAAACTTTAAAGTTGTCGCATGATAATTTCATATATAGAAATCTTTTAATAATTGTAATGTAGCTAAATTTCCATTCAAGATTTACTTTGTCCTGAAACTAACATAAAGAAAATATTTTTTTCAATATATATATATATTACATCACATCAATCTTCGTGCTTATGCATATCCAATAAATATTTCAGCAATTCATGATCAAGAAAACATTCTTAGTAAGTAGATTAATAATTATTTTAACATCTTTCAAATAACTACTCTGCAATATTATAAAATCCATAAGCAATACAAGACAACAACTAACTGTTCATTATAAGTAAATTTTACATTCACATATTTCATGCCTATTCATTATCAAGAAATATTTCATCAATCAATTGTCAAACCAAGAAATGATATCGACTTTCTGTATTTGTCTAATTATTTAAATAGCCCATTAATCCCAGAAACTATGATGTATTTACATAGTTAAACAAAAACAGGAAGTAGATGTCTATTGTTTGTCTATTTGTAGTGTTGCTTTGGGTAAAAATTGTTGAAGACTTTATTGGCAATGCATAAATGTAATTTGCATGTAAGAATTTAAGCATTAACATTTGTGATCTATTATGTTCAAACTATTGTAGTTTGTATGAAAGATGTCATCTCCAGAAAATGATTTACTTGCTCAATTTAAATGAAGTTTATTTTAAACTTTTAGTTGATTTATAATTTCACTGTATTATCCGTCACTGCTATTATTTATGACTATTTACGTCATCAACCACGTTTATGAACTATTTTAAGTCATCAATCAAGAATAAAAATTGAGTATCTATTTTCTGCAGGTGAAAAATTTACTTTATTTATAATATATAGGATATATGAGTACAGGCTTTCATACAACCCACCACTCTCCACACTATCTCATAACACTGATACACTTGAACATATATATATTGAAAAAAAAAACAATCACCAATATACGTATTTCATGTTAAACCAACAATCATCAGTTTGTCCAGATTATTACTTTATTTATCTGAAAATGCTATTGAACATGAAATCTTTTTTAGCATTTATTTTTAATTCTGCTTTCTTATTTTCATCTAATATCTCTAATATTTCCTGTAGTTCTAAAAGCATTCCTGTAGTTCTAAAAGCATTATTTTCTGAAAATATCACATTTGCAAAGTTAGATAACATAAATGATCTCTATTTACTATTACTGTCTTAGCTATCCACTTTAAACATCAAATCCATTGTTCTTAGTATCACCATTCAATTTAATCATTGATGTTGTATTTATAAAAGTATTTTTCCCAATATGACAATGTCCTAGGTCTATATTTTGATGATTCAAAAGCTTTATAATTACGAATACCTTGATTATATTATTAAAACAAATGGGACTAAAATGAATGGTGTTAGGCACACAAATAATTTTGGAGAGAGTGATTTTAGTATGAATATTTTAAAACTAAAAACAAATATGCTTATATATTTAAAATGAAAGATTTTTATATTATTTAGCCAATAAAAAGAAACTCTTTAAATCTAAGAAACATTAGGCAACTCCAAGAATATATAAAGGCTGAAAAACTTGGATATAGAAAAATAGAGAAAAAAAAACATTTTAACAAGATTATTTCTGTATTAAAAAATATCATCCAAAATTAAAGATACTTTTAAAATGTTGTTTTGTATGATGTCAGAGGAAATTGATAGGACAAAGAATAAGTGAGTTTTTTTAAAAAAATTTATGGAAAATCTAAATATTAAAATTTTTGGAAGGGTGTTTCTAGTATGAATGATCATTAAAACATGAGTCTAAATTTTTCATTCATGAAGAATCTATATTTTCTTGATAATGAAACAATGGAGAATTTTTGATAAAACATAATTTTCAACCCATATATGTATTATTTATTTTTCTTTTACAATAGATGACATTGACCAACATTTAAGAATATGAAGCTGAAATTAATCTGGAAAGATGATGCACACATTGATTTTCTTTAATGTGATTAATAACATTAATGATGATGAGATTTCTGATGTCAAAATGCATTCAATTGTTTTGTACCAGCTAGCAAAGACATTACAAAGTAAGTACACAGAAGACTATGAAAGTGACTGGTCAAACAGATATGTATTGATAAATTGAATGTGGAATTTGTAACATCCATCAATTTAAACAGACTAAGTAATAATACAAAGAACAAAATATACAAATCGGATCATCATGGTATAATATAGGTCACAAGATGCAGCCAAAAGGATTGTCCATACATATACTATGATGAATGAAAATATGGAAAAAAAATTAACAACATATCTTGATGTATAAAAAAGCAAACATTGATTCAACTAATATATTAATATTTTATAATCGTAAATAAAACATGGACATAGTATTGGTCCTAGTATTATTAAAATAATGTGTAAAAAATACAATAGGAAATGTAAAATTAAAGAGACATGGCTCATAGTACAAAATAAATACATAATGAACCAAAAATCTTATAAAATAAAGCTTTATTAGAGCAATTGGTAAGCTCCATCTAGTGATCATTTAAATGCAAGCTTAAAAGCAAGTTACAAATTTTATAACTTGTTTTATTAATTATATATATATATATATTATAATGTTTTCCATTTTGCTAGGCCTCTACACGCAATATAAACTGCATGCAAGTTGATCAAGTTATGTCAAAAGAAAGAAAGTTGTATTTCTATTTCTAAAAACATAGCTATATTTCCTGATCAACTCAGCCTAGTAATGGTTGAGAATTATGCTGTCGACAAAATCAGTTTTTAATTTATTTAAAAGGTGCCAGAGTTCTACAAGAACCCACTGAAACGATCACATAACATCTCACAAATAAAATAAAAAAATACTTTTAAACTAATCGGTATTCCTGGGCTTATTCAAACATATTGGCAAAGGTAAATTACATTCTTAAACCTTATTAAACTAATAATAAATTTAATAATAAAAAAATAATAACTATTATTAATAACATACAAATGAAAATTGATATTAGAAATATTTTTATTCTAACAGATTAAAAGTCTGTTTAAGTTAAAATGCGAATTATTAATTAAGTAAATTGGAGAGAACACACACTAATTTAAAGATGAAGCAATTGATAAGATAAAGTAATTAAAACAATTAATTAAAGTTCTTGATTAAATAAGAGTCTCTTGATCACTAAAATTAAAGTCCATTTCAGGGTCCTATTATACGTATATTTTTAATAAAGATTTGTCGACAATTTAGTCACAATCGAAAATAATAAAGTGTAATAGCTTACTGGTAAGTTTAGTAAAATTATGATAGTTGTAGATAACTATGCATAGTTTTACAGGGTTAAAATGAGCTCATGGCCATTGATTATTAGTTGACCTTGTGGTCCATTTTCCTAGTCGGTCATGAAGGCTTTTCTGGTGTACAACTGCAGGCATGATGTCTGCAGAAGCTCCGGTTCACTCCGACATGCCAAACTATTTCAGCGTAGAGCAATCCTAAATATATTATTGTTATCTAGGAGTAACTAGAGAAACAAACAAAACAAGACGTTCTTCAAACTGGCCTCTGACTTTTATACTAGAGGCCCAGTTTTCAGACTACTGCACATGCTATTATCATGGCATTTTGAGTTCATAATCTTGTACAGTCTTTACTCATTTTTTAATTACAAAGTTCTCATTTTTTAGCAAATCTTTTGGCCATCTTTAATTCTTTAATTAGCTAAAATATTTTTCTTTTAGCTTATCTTTTTTTTTTTTTACTTTTAGAATTCTTTTGTTCTCTCCTATTCTACTTTTATTTCTAATTACATAAAAAAAATACGAAAGAATAATTTAACTTTCATTGTACATTTTAAAAAAAAAAAAAAAATTATAGTCAAAAAAAAATCTAAATTTACTTTTATTTTTTAGCTTTTACCAAATGCCAATATATTTGCACCATATATAAATAAATGGTACAATACCACCGGCACCAGGAGATGAGAATAAAATAGGGGTTTACACTAATTTTATTCTTAAGTTTTTAAATTCATATTCATGTGTTTTGTTTTTTTTTGTAGTAGCGTGCTGATATATTTTGTAGATTCATTCACAAGCGATGTTCGGCTTTAATGCCCACTTTTAGGTCTAACATGGTGGGAATGCAAAATAGTTCAACATTCATCTGTGTTCTATCCGCTTAAGTGTAATAATAATGATAAAAAGTCCAAGTTATATGCACAAACGAGTGTTGCTCATTGTTTTGAGTCTTACAGGCTCATGGCAACTTGGTCCAACTTGATCTGTCCTTCCCTTTATTGGTATCCCTGCTAGAAATAGTCTGATGGACATATAAAGGTGGTCTTATGTTAATATACTGCATACACAGACTCGGGGCTATGTTTTTCCTCTCTTCAGTAACCGCCTAGCCAGTCAAATACTTGTGACTTACATCTACATCAGCCACAAACGTGTTTTTTTTTAGACATATCAAAAAAATATACATATATATTTTCTTTCTGTAAGTCATATTAAAAAAGTATTTTTTTATATATATTTTTTTATGTTTTTTTTTTTAAAAAAAACTACTATTTATTTTTTGGATGAGAGTTGTTTTGGGTCATCGTTGTAATATTCTTTATCATTACAACTTATCTCTCAGGTTGTGGTTTTTTTTATCAAAGCCCTAGTTGGGTAGCTATTATAACATTTTCTGATTTGCTAGGCCTCTACACACAATATAAACTGCGCACGAGTTGATCAAGTTATGTCAAAAGGAAGAAAGTTGCATTTCTATTTCTAAAAACATAGCTATATTTCCTGATCAACTCGACCTAGTAATTGTTGAGAATTATGCTGTTGATGAAATCAGTTTTTAATTTATTTGAAAGGTGCCAAACTGTCACATAACATCTCACAAATAAAATAAAAAAATACTTTTAAACTAATTGGTATTGCATCATACCATAACGAGAATTATTTTTTGAGATTATTATTCCTAGGCTTATTCAAACATATTGGCAAAGGTAAATTACATTCTTAAACCTTATTAAACTAATAATAAATTTAATAATAAAAAAATAATAACTATTATTAATAATGTACAAATAAAAATTGATATTAGAAATATTTTTATTCTAACAGATTAAAAATCTGTTTAAGTTAAAATGCGAATTATTAATTAAGTAAATTGGAGAGAACACACACTAATTTAAAGATGAAGAAATTAATAAAATAAAGTAATTAAAACAATTAATTAAAGTTCTTGATTAAATAAGAGTCTCTTGATCACTAAAATTAAAGTCCATATCGGGCTCCTATTATACGTATATTTTTAATAAAGATTTGTCGACAATTTAGTCACAATCGGGAATAATAAAGTGTCATAACTTACCAGTAAGTTTAGTGAATTCACGATGGTTGTAGATAACTATGCATAGTTTTACAGAGTTAAAATGAGCTCATGGCCATTGATTATTAGTTGATCTTGTGGTCCATTCTCCTAGTCAGTCACGAAGTCTTTTCTGGTGTACATCTTCAGGCACGATGTCCGCAGAAGCTCCGGTTCACTCCAACATGCTGAACTATTTCAGTGTAGAGTGATCCTAGATATATTATTGTTATCTAGGACTAACTACAGAAACAAATGAAA
Organism: Epiperipatus broadwayi; assembly: GCA_028023455.1. NCBI lineage: Eukaryota > Metazoa > Onychophora > Udeonychophora > Euonychophora > Peripatidae > Epiperipatus > Epiperipatus broadwayi. The sequence continues at coordinate 3,974,227 of JAQFVV010000111.1, read as the reverse complement.
CAAGTTGGTCTTCAAACTAGCCTCTGCCTTTTATACTAGAGGCCCAGTTTTCAGACTTCTGTGCATGCTATTATCATGGTGTTTTTGGTTCATAATCTTGTACAGTCTTTACTCATTTTTTAATTACAAAGTTCTCATTTTTTAGCAAATCTTTCGGCTATCTTTAATTTTTTAATTAGCTAAAATATTTTTCTTTTAGCTTATCTTTTTTTTTTTTTACTTTTGGAATTCTTTTGTTCTCTCCAATTCTACTTTTATTCCTAATTACATAAAAAAAAATACAAAATAATAATTTAACTTTCATTGTGCTTCTTTTTTTAAAAAAAAAAAAATAAATTATAGTCAAAAAAAATCTAAATTTACTTTTATTTTTTAGCTTTTACCAAATGCCAATATATTTGCACTGTATATAAATAAATGGTACAATATATATAAATTCAAAATTGTCTAATGCTATATTAGTAATAAATAAAATATAAAACAATAGAACAATACAATACTAGATAAAAATCCAAACTTTACCAAAATTCTTACACACCCATAGTATCATGTATTAAACAATAGACTTTCTCAAGTAAAAATCAAACTGAAAAAGCAACATATATATATATGTTGCTTCGTCAGTTTGATTTTCACTTGAGAAGGTCATATATATATATAACAAACAATTCTTTCCATAATTCATTTCAAAAATCAATCCTTTTTATATCAAAAGATGTCTTCATAAAATTGATAACCTTAGATTCAAAAAGTTTTAACATTAAAATTTTCTTTACCCTTCTCTTTAATTCGTTCTTTTCATAAAAAATAACTGTTGCATTGTCAAACAATATTTTGTGACATATTCAATTTATGAATATATAAAGCTTAGATATGTTTAACTCTACTTATATGAACTTCAATGTTTCATTAATTTTTCAACCGCCTCTTATGAGGCATCTCGTCGACATCTGATGTCACTCTAACTCTGCTAGTTCTTATGCTAAAATATTTGTTTGACAGGTATTGATTAGGTTTTTAAAAGTTCTGTAAGATGGTGCCCTCTTCCGAATTATTTTACAAGTAAAAAATCAAAAAAAACGCATTTTAAACTAAACAAAGAAAGAACCTTGTCAGTGATTCGCTGTCAGCCGACTCTCAGCTGAAAAAGACATTCTGATTGGCTGGAAAGAACAAAAAAAATGCCTGATCAAAGAAAATAAAGAAAAACGCTGAGATTTTCATTTCGAATGCAATTTAAGTATTAAAAAAATATAATTTGAGAAATTAAACTAGTTTTTTAAAAAATATACCAAAAAAACAAAATTATTTTCGAAAAATATTGAAGATTTTAGTAAAAATATTTAAGATTTAGCAAAAAGAAATCTTTACTTTTCCAGAACGTAAAATTGAAAAAAAGCGTTTGCGTCAGCACTTTTTTGTTTAGACATTCGCTTTATATTTTCCGAAATTGAATATATTTTATAATAAATAAATAGCAATTTATTTTTGAAAGAACTTTCGTTCTCTTTCATAACCTGAAAAATTAGTAATATACTTTTTATAAATGTATCTGAGTTGAATTTAATATTATAGGCGAATATGTTTTAACAATAGGCTTTGTCTTCAGTTTGTGAGTTGGCCAATTAAAAGATTTGATTTTTACCTCATACAACCAATAATATAATTAGCGGTTTAAGGGTTAAGACTGAATTTACTCTGACCTATATAAATATTACTACAACTACAAGGAGTCTTATAAATAATACCAGGAATAGATTTACTATCAATCAACTGTTTTAAACCATTCAATAAAAAATTCAAATCAGAACCTATCTTCCATGCAATTTTCACACCTCCTAACAAATGACGATTCTTATAAACCAAATTATACCAGGAACAGATTTACTATCAATCGACTGTTTTGAACCATTCAATAAAGAGTTCAAATCAGAACCTTTCTTCCATGCAACCTTCATTCCTCTTAACAAATGATTATTCTTATAAACCATATGTTAGAAGGAATGAAGGTTGCATGGAAGAAAGGTTCTGCTTTGAATTCTTTATTGAATGATTCACTTGAGAAGGTCTATTTGTTTAGTAGATCATGGTCATCTAATGATTTTTATCTAGTATTATATTGTTTTATGGTTTTGTATTTTATATCTTTTATCAGCCTGTAGATGACTTGTGTGATCAAATAGAAATGTTGGTATATCAATATTTAAATTTTTTAACATAGATGAACCTGAAAAATATGTCTTTTATATATATAACACCATGTTGAATTACTAAATTTAAATGATAAGTTTTTCGTAAATGACCTAAAAAACTACTAGGGAATTAAATACTAAATTCCCTAAACATTTAACACTTGAAACATAAATAATTTACTATAAATAGATATCAAAATTAGTAAAAAGTAAAAAGTGAAAAATAATATTAATTAGAAGTGAATCAAAATATTGAATCATACAGTAAAATAAAATTAAGATTTTAGCCTAAACTACATACATTTAATTTTTTGTATTTTTAGGAAGTGTCATGAAGATAATGTTATATAGTCATTATAGTCCTAAAAACGTAAAGTTATACAACAAAGCCAAATAAAAAAAGACGAAAATGAAATAACAAAATCTCAAAATAACATAACAGTTAATAAAATATTGAGTCTGTATAGTTATTTCAGTGTGTAATTTTGTATTATTTCTTTTTGAAAGTATTTATTCTCATAGTTAATCCAGCCATATTTTACATAATTTTTTTCAAGTCTCTTTAATCTATTATTATCAGGATTAGGGTTTCAATTGTTTAACTACTGTTTTTGCTGTATTTCATTCTTTTAATTCATGTAATAATGAAAGTAATATTTCATTTTGCTTCTTGTGTGCTCTATCCAACACACATCACTTCAAATTTTCCAGTTATTCTATAGGTTTTGTATTGCTAGTCTATTAAATTTCAAAATTGACAAACATAAATACATAAATACTAATACAGTATATTTATTAAAAATATTTTTTCAAGCATATAAGTTAATTATTTTTAATATTGCATTATTTATACCAAAATATCAAATTCAAGTGCATTCCTGTTGTTGATTTAATAGATTTTTATGTATATCAATAAATTAACTTAGTCTTTTTTCAAACATTTCTGTTTTTACTTATTTATTTGTAAAAGATACTACAAATAAAAAAGGATTTTCTTCTATTTTACTTTTTTATCATCTAGATCTTGTAACATTTTCTACATTACTCAAGCAATATGGAAACATCTTCCAAACTTTGATGCTTTAATTCAGGGATTGGAAATTTATGGCACCCATGCCATGCTTGGCACATCAACAATTATCAATGTCATTCAGAATAAATTGAAATAGTAAAAAATATATATTTTAATTACAGTGTCTTTTTTTTTTGTTTTTACATTCAACATTGAATTTATGATTAAATCATTATGTATCAGAAAATAACACACTTGACTTCATTTAAAAGATACTTTTGTTTGCAAGTAAAATAAATTCTACATATTCACATTTTGCTTCTGATAATATTAAAAAATGAGATCGTAATACAAATAAAAAGCTTATTATGTTATCAATTCTAGAAAGCTATTTTCAGTAGTTGAATGATAAATAATCAACGTTTACTGGCAATGCTTCCTTCAAAAAAGAGATTGTCATGGCATACTGACTGAAAGATTCCCAAAATGTCCCACAAAAGACAATAATGTGATATTCGCTGTTTTCAAAACTCTTGGACAAATGAATATGCATTTGTACAGCAAAAAATCATGCTGTGTGTACATTATGCTGTGAAAGTGCTGTGTGTCATACCTTAAGTGTACAAAGACATTATCAAAGTAAACATGTGTTCATATTTAAAAACTCAGATGAGAAAAGTGAAGCTATAAAAAGAGCTGTTTCTGCCTTTAAGAAACAAACTCTTATTTTAGTCAAATAATTAAAAACCAAAATAAAGCCACTGAATACAGTTATACAATTTCTCATTATGTGGCTTTGAAAGGCAAACCTTTCACAGATGAACAATTCATCAAATAAACATTTTTGAAAAATGCTGAAATATTATTCGGTGGTCTACCAAATAAACAAACAATACTATCTCAAATTTAGGAAATACCAGCTTCTGCAAGATCAATTCAAAGCAGAATAACTGACATGGCTGAAAATGTAACAACAAAACAGGAAACAGTTTACAACAAGCTGCTGCATTCAGTGTTGCTGTTGATGAAACTGATGTAAATGATATTGTGAACCTAGCAATAGTTGCATAATATTGTGACAACAATCATATTTATGAAGATTTGTGTTGCTTGATTCCTCTTACTGGTACAACAAGGGGATATGATATGTTTCACTGCATTTTTCAATTATTTTGAAAATCAGAAAATTAACATAAATAAAATATTTAGTGTTACTACTGATGCCAGCCATGCAATGGTCAGAAAAAAAAGGGATTTGTTAAACTTCTTGAAAATCATATTAAACATCTTGAAAATCATATTAAACATCAAATACTGAGTTTCCACTGCATTATACATCAGAAAAATTTAGTTGCAAAAATCTCATCACAATGCTTGAATTCTGTAATGGACACTGTCTTTAAAATAATTATTTTCATAAGTTTCTTGTTCTTCTTTAACACATAGGAAATTTAAAGCCCTTTTAAATGATATGAGTAGTACATATATAAACCTCCCTTTATACAGCAATGTTCATTGGATTAGTCAAGGTAAGGTCTTGAACAGGTTTGTATCATGTCTGAAGGGAATCAAGATGTTTCTCGATGAAAAAGAGCAACATTATCCAGAAATAAATGATGAAGACTGGTTATGCAAATTGATGAATCTGACTGATATAACTCAACCCTTGAATGAGTTAAACTTGCATTTGCAAGGGAAAGTCAAACACTATTAGAACTTTTGAATATTGGAAAGGATTTGCATCAAAATTAGATATATTTTGCCATGATATTACCATTAACACCTGCAAGTACTTTCCAAATGTAAATGCCCATGCAAATCAATTTAACATTAACAAAGATAAACTTCAAAAATACATTGAAAGTCTCAGAGAAGATTTTCTAAATGATGTGAAGACTTCCAAATATACACACCCATATTTTCTTTCCTCATCAAACCTGACTTAATTGATTCAAAGATGACTCCATTGATTTATCTCTTTTTGAGTGGATGGATATTGATGGGTTAGGAAATGGAATTAATGAAATTAATGTCATCAGAATTGTGGAAAACTAAATTTGTAGAATTGTGGAAAGCTTTTGAAGGGAACTGTCTAAAAAAGTCAGCTGTCATTCTCAATTGTTGAATATCATTATCTAAAAGATTTAATTCTTTGAAAGAAACTGCTTGTTCTCTGCTTTTGGCATTTGGCTCAACTTACTTATGTGAGCAAATTTTTTCACATATGAAAAATATTTTGAGGTCACAAAGAAGTTGCCTAACACCTGAACATTCCGAAGCATGTGTGAAGCTAAAAGTATCCAATTACATATTTGGTATTGAACAATTGAGCAAAGAACTACAAGGGCAAGATTCACATTAATTTATTTTAATAATAAAAAATGGCTAATCACATTAGAATTTGTGATATCTTTTCATATTTAAATCCTATATTTTGTATAGGTAAAAAGTTGTAATTTATAATTTGTAATACAATTTTTAATAAGCATGTTAAAAATTACAAATTTAAAAAAAAGATACTTTTCACATGATTCTAAGTATTTTAAAATACTGAATGACCAATAATATAAGATCGAGTTATAATGTACTTCAAAAGTGCATATTATATAGTAGTATATATTATATACTACATATTATATACATACCTTTGAAGCCCACTATAACTGAACCAATTTTGATAATATAATATAATAAGATTGGTAAAATCATGTTGGCACATGGAATAACATTGTAACATAGATTCGGCACCACACTACTAAAAGGTTGTTGACCCCTGCTTTAAGTAATCTTTATATTTATTCCCTCTTTTACATTACAGTCCACAATATATATTTTAGAAAGTCTATAACCCCACATCAATCTTAATCTTCTTAGTATCACTAGGTTTTATGCTAAAAGTCAAACTCCATGATCTTATTCACAAAATTTCAATTATATATAGCTTTATGTATGCTTTATTAATTTTGTTTTTGTAGTAAAAATATGTTAAATTTTTAAATTATTATGTTTTCCCATTTCTTTTAATTTTATAATTCTATTAATGCATAATTTGACAATAGACAGCCAAAGTATTACAATTTTAATTGCAAATCATCTACAATTTTGAAAAGAGAAAGAAATGATAATCATAAACGGGCTTCCTAAATTTAAAACCTAGTGAAACTTAGCACAGCCTCCCTTTGGTTTGTAATCACTGAGTTGAATTATGAGTTTAGTGAGAAATAAATGTAAATTTGAAAAAAAAAGCTCACACAGATAAAATTATCTTATATGTATCATACTCTCAAAAGCATATACAAACAGCTTATACTTTCAAAATGTTCAATTATTTCAAGAAAAAAAAATTGGGGAGGGTGGGCTAATTTCAAAATGTCAAAAATATTAAATTTATTATGCTAGAAATGAATGTTTGTGAGTAATCTATTTATCATTCATTTATTATGGAAATAATTACATGGGAATAGCAGTTACAACGGCAACATTAGTAGTTTAACATTTCCATTTGGTTTGGCCTTCAGAAGAGAGATCACAAAAATTTTTTAAAATCTTTTCAGAGTCGTAATTTGTATAGTAAATATATTACTTATAATTAAGTTCCAACCAGTAACCACCTAAGCATTACTTAGTGTATATATATATATATCACTTGTAACAGGAACCAAATTGGAACCTTGCCTCAAGGGAAAGTCAAACATTCTCACACATACCTGCAAACGCAGTAAGGTATATATTTGTTCAAAGAAGACATATAGTAAGGAAGCATTTTTACCTACCATATGTTTCAGGTGTATGATTATTCATTATCTTTTCCTGAGATATGCATATATATATATAATGGTTAAACGGTCAAATGTAAAATAAGCAAATGTATATATTTTGTTTTTGATGTTTAAAATGAAAATTTTCTCTTATATTAAAAAAAAAAAAAAAGAAAATTTGAAAAAGAAAAGAAGTCTATGTAAAAAAAATCTACATGTCCGGGTAGAAATCTGTTTTCGTTCTATGTATTTTAATTTGCGCTATTTGTTTTGTAATGTTACTTTCCAAATTTCGAATAAACTGCTTTTAGATAAAATCTGTTAAAAGGTTTTCTTTTGTAAAATATTTACAATTTAACAAGAGAAGACGGATCTGGAAAGATAAAAAAATATATAACATTTTTTTTTTGATTAATGAATAACTGGAGATAGTAGTATATCATATTAAAGAAATTGAACATTTTTTTGTTAGTAAATAATTGGAGATATTGCATGACATAAAAAAATATAGAACATTTTGCATTGTTTTAAAGAGATATAAATAAAAAATAGGGGTCAGTGAGTTAGCTTTTGGATACCAGAACAAGGAAAAAGAAAACTCTTTTTCTGCACATAGGAGTGAAATGCTGAAAAAATATGTTAATGCCAATATGATGTTTATGGGGTAAACTCATAAACATGTTTCACTATTGCCCCAGTGCCCATGCAAGGAAATGTGTTTCTGATCCTATTATCTACCAGAAAACCAAAATCCACATACAATCAAGACTTTCTACAAATTAGGAGAAAACAATTCCTGAACTGATTCCTCAAGAAGATGAAATTAGAGAAATTAACCAGACAGTTCATGTGGCCATATTTTTGTATATAGTAAGATTACCCTCACATGTATCTGAATAACACAAGTTCCCATCATATAATATAACCCATATATTTATACTATATATATTTATTGTTGTTTCTTGTAAAATTGTATTTTAACTTGAATAATTTTCTAAATGATAGCCATTAACCATTAAAGATGTAATATATGTAATTTTGTGAGAGTAGTGAGTATTTTTTTAATCTCATTTTTCCCCATTAATTTAGCAATATATATGTGTGATTAGACAAGTAAACATATGCTCTAATAGTAACTTCTCTCCATATCAGTATATAAATCACTTGCCCTGTGATTGAGCTAGCTAGGGTTGGGACCCCCTTAATTATGCTAATGTAGGTTTCCCATAATTGACCTTCAGGTACTTTGATAGTAGGACTGTTGCTTGGAATAGGCTAAATCCAATGACCATAAATATACTGATATGGTACATATTAATAGGGAATTTGTAAATAATATTGTCAGGCAAATAGAGCAAGGTAATCAATTGATTTCATTAAAAACGTTTGCTTCATAGTAATATTAATAGATCCAATAGATCAAATAAATGTTGGGATATCTCTAAAATTATTTCCTTACTCAGGTATTACTATGAGAACAAAATAATCCCAATTATATTTTTCTATAGTAGAGAATATTTAAAATAGATTATCTGCAGGTCAATGGTGACAGCCATCCCAACAAATTAAATAAAACATAATATATGTTAAATTAGCAAAAATATAACTGAGTACAAAGGATTTCATAACACATAATAACCAGTCAAGACTTAGACAATACCAATCAACACTTTTAATATAAGAGTTAACTTAAAACAATCAACTGTTAATCTATCAACAATCTCAACCCATAGTCAAAGCAATCTCTTTTACTTTGACTACAGTTTGAGATAATTGATTATTAAAAGTTTATTGTTATCATCTACATATATAAACCTATTAAAACATTAAGTAATTGGCTATAATGTCTAAATGTTGACTGCTATCATTGAATTTATATTTACAAACCAATTTGGTCTTGAACATTATTAGTTATATGTGTGTGTGTGTAAAATTAAGAGTGTGCTAATAAGCTCTAAACAACCTTTTTATGATAAATGCTGCTATAAGAGAAGGCATTCAAATCATCTTTATCTAAGATTATCCCCATTGCCAGACCAGTTTTGAGCTATGGCTCTCTTCAATGAGGCTAGGATACCAGTAGTAATGCTTTAGAGCTGCAGAAAATGTTGCAAGAGTTATCAGATGAAAGTAGGAAAGTAGGACTAAAGATAAATGTTAAAAAGACTAAAGTAATGCTTAATGAATTTTCTCAAAGCATGAAAATAAAGATTGATTATGATGAATTAGAAGAAGTTGACAGTTACAAATACCTTGGTCAGATTATTAATACAGATGAAAACATAATGAATGAAATTAATCATAAAATTAAACTTGGTTGGAGTGCTTTTGATAGAAATAACTTGATACTAAAAGGAAATATGCCTATGTGTTTGAAAAGAAAGGTTTTTAATAAATGTGTTTTACCAGTTCTTACTTATGGATCTGAGACTTGGACACTTAATAGAAGAGCAATACAGAGACTTCAGACCACTCAAAGAAATATGGAGAGATGCATGTTGGAGGTAAAAAAAGAGATCAAAAATGCAATATATGGGTAAGAGAACAAAAAGGTGTTGGCTGGACATATTGCTAGAAGAGATGATAATAGATGGACAATTGAAATCTTGAACTGGATTCCAAAAGATTGTAAAAGACCCAGAAAAATACCACATGTGAGATGGATAGATGAAATAAGAAAGTGTGTGATCTGGATTCCAAAACATTGTAAAAGACCCAGAAAAATACCACATGTGAGATGGATGGATAAAATAAGAAAGTGTACAGGGGTGATGTGGAGAAGAGAAGCTAAATATCAGAGATGGATTGAACTTGGAGGGACCTTAATCCTGCAGTGGATTGATAATGGTGGATGATGATGACAATTAATACATTATATTTATATACATAATCAATAATATACATCTTAGCCTGACAATTATAAAAAACCAACTCAAACTAAGTATTTATCCAATAGTTAATTACCAAGATGATGTGAAACCTTTAGATATCTATGTGTCTTTAAAGTCAGCTCTCCAACTGAAAAGATTATATGGGCCTGAAGTTAATTCAGATATTTCATATTTTAATAGGCTTAGTCATTTAATTTAGCCAAAGCTCCCAACAGCAAAATAATAATAATAATAATAATAATAATAATAATAATAATAATAATAATAATAATAATAATAATAATAATAATAATAATAATAATAATAATAATAATAATAATAATAATAATAATAATAATAATAATAATAATAATAATAATAATAATAATAATAATAATAGAAATCAGATGTCACATGACTTATACATGGAGCTTGCATTAAGAGCATACTTAATAGCTCTAAACAAGCATTTTTAAAAAAAAATTATGATAAATGCTATTACAAGAGAAGGCATTCAAGTTATCATTTTTTTGATTAGTAAATAATTGGAGATATTGTGTGAGATAAAAGATCTAGAACATTTTGGATTGTTTTAAAGATATAAATAAATAATAGTGGTTAGTGAGTTAGTTTTGGGGTACCAGAACAGGGAAAAAGAAAACTCTTTCTCTTCACATAGGAGTGAAATGCTGAAAGAATACATAAATGTCAAAATGATGTTAATGGGGTAAAGTCATAAATATGCTTGTCTATTGCCCCAATGCCCATGCAAGAAACTGTGCTTCTGATCCTGTTGTCTATCCAAAAACCAAAATCTGCATCCAATCATGACGTTTTACAAATTAGGAGAAAACAATTCCTGAACTGATTCTCAAGAAGCTGAAAATAGAGACATTATCTGGACAGTTCATATTGCCACATTTTTTTATATAGTAAGCTTACACTTACATGGATCTGAATAACACAAATTTCCAGGGTCTAAGGTAATTATTGTATTTTTATTTTAATACATCACATAATATAACCCATATATGTATAATATATCTTTTTTGTTGTTGTTTTTTTATAAAATTGCATTTTCAGTTGAATAATTTTCTAAATGATAGCCATTAACCATTAAAGATGTAATATATGTAATTTTATGAGATTAGTGAGTATTTTTTTAATCTCATTAAGTTCGTTCCATTAATTTAGCAATATATATGTGTAATTAGACAAGTAAACATATGCTCTAGGAGTAACATCTTTCCATTGGTATAGGTATCACTTGCCATTTGATTGAACTAGCTAGGGTCACATCTTCTTAATTATGCTAATATAAGTTTCTCATCATTGACCCTCAGGATAATTTTTACTTTGATAGTAGGATTGCTGCTTGAAATAGGCTAAATCCAATGACTATAAATATACTGATAGGGTACATATTAATAGGGAATATATAAATAATATTGTCACACAAATAGAGCAAGGTAATCAATAATTTCAATTATATTTTTTTAAGGTAGATAAAACTTAAAATAAATTATCTGCAGGTTAATGGTGACTAGACAGCCATCCCAACAATTTAAATAAAGATAGCATATGTTGAATTAGCAAAAATATAACTGAGTACAAATTGTTTCATAACACTTTAAAACCAGTCAATACTTAGACAATGCCAATAACAATCAACAATTTCAATATAAGAGTTGACTGATAACAATCAACTCTTAATTTATCAACACACTCAACCCATAGTCAAGGCAATCTCTTTTACTTTGATTACAGGTTGAGATTAGTGTTAGTTAAGAGTTTATTGTTATCAACTACATATATAAAACTATTAAAGCCTTAAGTAATAGCCTATATTGTCTACTTGTTGATTGCTATCAGTGAATTTACATGTATAACCTACTTGGTGATGAACATTATTAGTTATATATATATATATTAAAAATATATATATATATATATATATATATATTGTGCCCTTTTGTATGGGTCACCATTTAATTTTTGTGCTAATCTATTAAAAATTTTAAATTTAAGATATATTTGAATATGTGATGTTAATTTTGCTTATGGTAATATTTCAAAAGATTTAATGAAAGCAATCTATGAGTATTTGATATGTAAAATTGTGCTGATATTGAGAGAGACATTTTAAATGATGATGATTATAATATATAGTTGGAAAAATGGCCATAATCAATACTGCATTAATATATTTAATAAATAGGTATTTAAAGCTAAAAGTGTTTAAAAGACAAGTAAGATTAAATACATATGTTTATTGTTGATAAATAATATTATAAAAGAATATAAATATTTTAATTATTGTAAGTACTTAAATAAAAGACTAATATTTGATTTTAATAATATTGGATAATTATTTTAAAAATCTATTATAATATCTTATTTATTTAAAAAATATTTATTTTAAAAAAAAATGCAATTGTTAGTTTATTTTTAGACGATGACAAGCGTTTCTTGTGTTGTAAAGAACAGATGATAGTTAAATATACACACACATGTTGGAAGTTGTTTAGTAAAGTTGCAGAACTATTTTAAAAATCATGTTATAAATTTATAAATAATACGTGAGTTATCATGAGATAAAAATAAAGATATTCAATGTGAAATATTAAATCTGATTTTAAAATATTGTTTTAAAAATATGACGTATAAAAAATACTTAGTTTATTTAAAAATAATCTTATAAAAGTTAAAATTAAAATCAAGTAAGTAAGAATATTTTAAAAGAATGTTTAATAAATTTAAATGAACGATAAAGATTATTTTAGAAATTTAATAATGTAATAAATATTAAATATTAAATAAGATTATTTATTTTTAATTTTGTGTTGTTGGTAAATATGTAAATAAGAGAATTGATTGTTTAATCTACCAATCTAATGGAAGTTTCTTCGGTATAAAAGTCAGTTAATTGTTAGGAGAGGATTCGTGATTGATTTTTCAAGTTAATTGTGTTATTAAAAAAATAGTATAAATTTTGTAGTTTAAAATCATTTTTCAAAATTATAAAAGTGTCTTTGTAAATAAGTTATAGAAATTTTAAATGATAAAATAGTGTTAACTTAATTTTTTCCCTATGGTCGTCTCTACAAGCTCAATTTAAAGAAATAGTCATGGGAACATATATATAGTGAAAATATATGGAAACTTTATACTAAAAGTATGACAAATGGATTAGTTGGATAATTAGGATGGAGAAAAGTAATATTTTGGACAGTATATAATTTTAAAAGTAATTGCTATTGACTATTAGAAAATTAAATACTTTAAAGAATAAAATATTCTTTATAAAGAAAGTATTTTGTAAGATGTAAATTTAAATATATCTTAAGGAAAGATATTAGAAATAAAAGTAGTTTTTATAAATACTTGTTGCTAAGTCTTTATGTTTAAAAGATGAATGTTAATAATTTTAAAAGGAAATAAATTGAAATATAGTTAGTGAAAGTCTTAATATAATAAAAATTATTATATTGAAATAATTTAAACGTGGTGTTTATAGATAAAGAAGTTTATTCTTACTGGATATTTTGTTATGGAATGAAATAATATGTGGAGTCAGTCAATTTAAAATAATTAAATGATAATTTTTCATAAACTATAGACTAATTTAAAATAATAACTTTGAATAATATTCTAGAAAGAACTAAAAAGGATCCTATAAACTATTTTAATTTTATTTTATTTTTATGGAAGAATTAACTTTTATTTTATTTTAAAAGAAGGTTTTCATTTTTCATAAACTTTTAAAAAAATGTGATGGAGGAAACAGGAAATGGTGTTTTAGTGAATGTGTGTAGGATTAAAGAACTTTATGGTGAAAAGGAGAATGTGGAGTTATGTATATGAATTCTGTTTTATTTATCTAACATAAAATTTAAATATTATTAATCTATTAAAAATAAGATAGGTAATTTTTAAAATAATAATAAAAATAATATAATAATTAATTGCATAAGTTTATTTTATAATTAATATAAAGAATATGTTAAAGAATGATCGTGAGTGTAAATGTGAATTATTTTATGAAGTGTAATTCGAAGAATATTGGAAGATGGATTGTACATTAAATATTATTGATGGTAAAAATTGTATAATAATAATAATTTTGATGTATTTAATATGTTTTCTTTAGATCAAAAATGATATGTTATTGTTGAATGGATGTATGAATATTTGAAAAATAAAAATTATATTGGAGTAAATTTTATTTAAATATGATAATTTGAATTTATGATATAAATATGATACAACATTATAAGAAGTTAGAAATAATTATATGATTCTTTCGTAAATAAATTTTGATTTTTATTTTTATTATTATTATGTTGGAGTATTAGAATTATATTTATTATTCATAAAGTAATTATTTTATTTCAAGTTAGGAAGAGATCTCAAAGTCTATATTTTATTTTTATTTTATTGGATAAATTAAGTTAAGTTTTATGTAGAAGTTTATGTTTGAATTAAAGGTTTACTGAATATAGATGACGTAGTATAATAGTTGGATAATTAATATTTATTTAGAGTTGAAGGTTGTTTTCCCGTAATTTTAAATAAGTTTTAGAGGATGTTTTGTAGATAAAAGTTTATTAAGAAGGAGTAGAATAACACATAAAGTAAAGTAATAATTTCACATAAAAAAAAGAATCATAAAATTTATCTAATATTATACTTTATGAATTTGAAATTAATGAATAATTTAAATATTATTATTTAAAGTAATATATGTAATGATATTTGATAAAAATGTAGATAATTGATTAAATGAAATATAAATTATAATCAATTATTGTTATTACATTAAAAGATAATTAGTTTTATATTATGATATTAGAGTAATGCTGATGATAGAATAAAACATACTAGTACATAATGAAATAAATAACAGTAATACTTAAGTGATGTAGAATTTAATTAGTAAAGTTTAATTGTTTATATGCTAATAAATATTTTTAAATAAATTTTCTTGTGTAATAATTGAAGTTACTGATATTTATTTAAAGTCTAAGTTTGAAAACATACTTAATGTTATTAGTACAGATTTTAAAGAATGTATAATTACTTATTAGGAGTATGAGTTAATAAAGTGTAAAATATTTATTATTATTTTCTTGTTTTATTTTCTTTGTTTTCCTAATTTTAAATGTAAAGATTGTAAATAAATTCTTAGTTGAAGTTAATGTAAATAAATTTGTTTAATTTGTTTTAAAAGTGTGTATTCATTATTTTATAAAGATTTGAAAAGATAATTTGAAAAAATAATATTTGACAATATGAATTTATTATTATTATTTAGAAATAAAAAATATTTTTTGATATATTTTTATAAGAATTGATTGATATTAAAATAATATTATTATGGTATAGGGTAATTATAATGACATTATAAGAGTAAATATTATTTATTAAGATTATTGAATTATAAGATTTTGATCTATTCCAAAATTAAGATGTATATGAAAATAAAAGATATACATATGATTATTTATTTAATAATTGATGATATAAAGAATAGATAAAATTAAGTTATACTCTAAGACTAGTATTGTATATTATTATTAAAATAAGTTAGGTGTACTTAGGTTTGATATAAAATCCCTTATCATACTTATTTACATGGGTTATCACTACTTTAAGATAATTAGAAGAACCTGAGATTATTGAGATTATTTAATTATATTTTTAAAAATTAAAAGTTAAGATTTATTTATTTTATTATTATTAAAGATAGTTTATTTTATTTAAAAGCCATAAGAATGCTATAGAGGTAGTAGTAAGTTAATAAGGAGGTGATATATTTTATGCCATTGAGACAATATGTTTGGAGGATATTGACTAATGTAAATCTATTATTATTTGTAACTTTACTTACAGTTATGATTTTGATAAATACTTATTTAATTAGTAATATATAGAATATATTGATTTTAATAATTGATAATAAATTTAATTAGAATGTGATAGTATAAAAGTATATTAAAGATAGAGATGAAATTTTAATTAAAATAATAATTAATTTAGAGATATTGAAAAAGGGATATATATATATATTAAAAACAAAAAAAGACTTATAAATCCAATAAATAATATTATATTTCAACCAGAGGACTGGTTTTCATCAGAAAGAAAAAATTCACAGTAAAATGGTGATAATCAAAAATTACAGATTTGGTAAAAGATTAAAAATTTAACAAAACCCCCCTAATTGGTCACAAAATCTAATACAGAATATCTACCCAATCAATGACAAAATTCAAACAAAAAAAAGAAAAAAACTACATTTCCTCCTAATCAAGCTTAAATTCTATTTAAATTAAAATAAATATAAAAATAAAAAATTAAAAATTAAAATATACATATGTGCATACTGAAACGGAAACCTCCAATCCCTTTCCGTTTCACCATCAAACCTAATGACACTCTCATCTGTGCTAAGTTCGAACCTATTTAAATGTTAATAAAGATAAAATTCGTTCATGTCTGTATAAACAGTATTATATATTTACGTGCGAACGAACGCTATAATTAGATAGGATTAGTAAAATTATAGCGTCCTAAAGTTATTTAATATTTCTAAAAATGTTTATTATATTATTTAAGTTAAGAGTAAATTATTAATTTTGTTGTTTAATATTGTAATATCGTATGTGAATATATAATCTGTGCTATATAGAAGAAAGACATGATTTAAAATATGTAAAAGACGTTATCTAAAAATACTATTAAATGTTTTTTAAAAAAATTGTTAAAAGATTTCTTGTTTTAAATATATTTCAGAGAAAAGTTTCTCGAAAATATATTTAAAAGCTATATCAAAATATGTTTGTAAATTATTTTTAATAAATATGTTAAAAATGTTTTCGTTTTAAAAAAAATTGTTAAAAGGTTGTTTTTAAATAGAAAGAGTTTCTATGTAAGATTAAAAATAAAAGCTGGGCAAGTAATTAAAAGATTTTTGGTTGTAAACAAGTGTCATTAACGACCACACCTGGAATTCGTAAAAAGTAAAACTAGTTAAAAATTTACTAATTAAAATCCCCTTAGATAAGATTAAGTTATTTTAAAATCTAAATTGGACAATTGTTTGCAACGAAAAATCTTAATTATAATAATAGCTTATGGAATGTTTCTAACATAAGTTATCTAAGATCTGGATTATAAATTGAAAAACACTTAATTAAATTCCTGAGTTTAGTGAGTCTTGAGGCGGGAGATTCCGATAAGGAAAACCTATAAATACTCTGTATTTTTTACAAGATAGACAGCCATATTGTTAGAGAGAGAGAGCCATATTGTTAGAGATAGGACAGTCATATTGTTAGTGAGAATTGCAGCCAGTCTTCACAATTGTTAAAGTTTAACATGTCCAGCTAAAAGTGGGCATCTTGTTGCTGTTACTCCGTGGGAGAACGGGGTTTCTCTCGTCGAAATGCCTAAACCACCATCATGCCGCTAGCAGAGATCAGCCTAACAGAATGGGAAAGATGATGCCATCAGCCGCCCAGTAAAACTCACCGAGACTACAGCCTAGAACTTGCAATCCAGATAAAATACCGGTACCGTTTTATTTTCAAACCGCAGAGCTCTGAGTAATTCTGTGTAATTCTAAATGTAATAATATTTATCTAAGTTATCTAACTTTCTTTAAAATAGTGATAAAGCTAAATGTAACCAAAACTTAAATCTATTTAATTAATATTTTAAATATGTCAATTGCTATCCGAAATTTCTTGTTGTTAAAGTTTAAATAATCTGAGTAATTTATATTTTCCTTTCATTTAAAGTAAATTATTTAGTTTAAAGTTATCACTTGTGTCTATATTTCTTTGTTTATTTTAAATGCTTATTATATTTTATATGCCAATATTTTGAAACAGTAAAGCACTTATTTTTATGTTTTAAGAAGATATTACTTGAAAATCTTCGCATAATTTATTTATAGCATCAACTTTCTGCGCTGTTTCGAAATCCTATTTTTTTATTATTTAAATGATTTAATATGTGAAAGGTGGCTTTTTTATAATCAACCAGTTAAAAACTTAACCTTATAGTTTTATTTAGAATTAAATTTAGCTTTGATCATATAAGTATATTTGACATTTAAATTCTTAAGTCCATAGAAATATACTTTCCCTCCTTAAATATTTATTATCTATAAGTAACTTAATAGATCGAACATGTCAAAGTACAGATGTAGTAATATCCCCTTTTAGTAGCATAGACATTTATTACCAGGCTATACAAGAGTTGGTCCCAATTTGATAGAGCTAATATGCTATTAACTCGTATTTCATAGTATGAAATATACTATTCTTTGCTTGGCGGATGTGATATTATTTTATAAAAATATTCTCGTTTTGCTGCTATACGTAATATACGTATCTCAAGATGGAGCCATGGCATTGCCAGCACATCTTCTTTTATAGGGTAGAGCAGTAGCAAAGCCTGAGCCAAGGCCAGGTTAGCACGTAAGACCCCCGCCATTCCTGAACACAATGTTCCTTTTCACGCAGCATTGCGATCGGTTACAGGGTACCGGCGTTTGTCGCAAGAACCCTGAAGTTATTTCATCCATCCGCAGAGCGACTTTTCCTATTATTGTTTACCTGTGCCATAGCGCATTGGTAAAATCTTATGCAGCCAACTCTCCCACCTTAACATAACGCTTTCAGCATTCTGAAATTTTTCTCTCGAAAGCCATGTTCGATCGATCATTACTTGAGCTGGTTTATGCGCTCGTCAGTAAATCATATTGTATATTTTAGTAAATGAATTCATGATCAAAGTTTAATATAATTATGTATCTAACAGCCACAAATGTAATAGGATTTGGCTCATCGAGATTTATAGACATAACGTAGTGATTAATTATGTATCAATTGTAAACAATTCCTAAGATGGGCACATGTTAAACTCATCTATGAAATTTAATGATTACTTATGTAAAGTGATTTTGAATTACCAAATGTTTGTACATTCTACGCTGAATGCTATTGTAAATAAGTGATATATAGCTATGAGTTGTAAATAAATATATAATTAATTTAATGTATTTCGTTCTCTGTTTCGTTATTGATCTAATTCAATCCAATTCTAATTACTATTTATAGTCTATATATGTGAAAACTATGCATTAGGTTAAATTAAATTTAGTGATATTTTAGTCAATTAAGAACCTTGCTTTTATTCATCAGAGTCTTATTGTTTCTCCGTGACCTATGTCGGCCGTGTGGAAAGAGATATACTACGTGTAATTTCAAGGTGGTCATTCGTAGGGTCTTGAGTCTTGGAATCCTGGCTTACGAGTTGAAGTGCGGTCGGACTCGGGATGTTACAGTCCTAGTCTGGTCAGCTTCGGTCTCTTTTGCTTGGATTCTGAATTCTGTTACGCGAATGTACAAACTTGACTGTTACATAGTATTTTTTTTTTCACCGGGTTTGGCCACCCAAATCGTGGGGCCTGTAACTTATTTCCACCCCTGAAGAGATTATGGAGTATATATATAATTCTTTTGGTCAAAATTAATGATTTTGAGTCCAATTTTTTTTAAATAATGTATATATGTAATATTTTTTTTTCACCGGGTTTGAACACACATCGTGTGACTATTCGATATTGCAATACTCTGTAGAGCGTTTAATATATACATATGTTTTTTTTGCCTTCCATTATAAATAATAATGAATAATATATATGTAGTATTTTTTTCCCCGGGTTTGTAGTAACTTATTTCCACTCCTGAGGAGATTGAGCATAGAGATAAAATTCTTTTGTTTAAAATTAATGATTTTGAATTAATTTTTTTTTTCGTTTTCCAAAATAATGTATATGTATAGATTTTTTTTTGTCCTGAGTTTGAACGTCAATTAATTCCATACTCTGAATAGATTATTATTTTATTATATAAAAATTATTTATATAGATGCATAGTAGAATTTTTAAGGGGATTTATAATATATGTTGTGTAAACTTTCTTGCTCACTGTGACTGGCGCCCGAGGATGATTTGAATAAATGTCAAATCGTTCTCACATAAATTTTGTCATCAGGAGTAAAGAGAGAAAAGGGGGGGTCTATGATTTCTATTATTTGTTTTATGAATTGGATTGAACGAGAAAGAGAAGGAAATAAATGTAAGGTCAAATCAAATCTTAAAGGTTCGAAACTAGCACAGACGTGTAAATTAAATTATAACCATGAACCGTGGAAAATTTAAAAAAGAAAAACAGCTGCAAGAGGCCAAGGGTGAGTTACATTTTATAATTTTTTTGTTATATATGTTAAATTTATTTCACTGTTAGTTAAATGTTGGGTGGGCATCAAGCGAATGTATAGTGAGAAGTTAGGTGTATTAATAGAGTTAGGCATAGGTGTTGAGATGAGTAGGAGACAGATCGTTTTCTTTGTGGAGTGCAGCAATTAGCCGAGTTAGTAAAGTGAACAAAAACCAAGAAACTTTAGTAAAAACAAATTGAGCCATTAAAAAGAGAAAAAAAAATTTTTTTTTTGTTGTTGTAAAATGTATATTAAAATGGATAGTAGTACAGAGGAAGAAAGGGAAGTAGCAAGCCAGATTAGGGAAAAGGCACCTATATATCAAAGCGTGGCCATGTCAGAAAAGTCAGACACCACGGGATCTGAACAGAGACCTATAGAAGAAATTAAGAAAGAATGCTGGAATATGAACTCAATGATGGAGTCATTATTGAAACAAATTAAAACAGAAATAGCAACAAGCAGACAGGATGCAGGAGAGAGAGAGGAAAAATAGACAGGATGCAGAAGAGAGAGATAGGAAAAATAGACAGGAGGCAGAAGAGAGGGATTATAGAAACAATCTAAAAATGGAACAACATTTTGAAGCTTTGGGCAGGCGATGTGAGAAAGGAAGAGCACCGATTGGAAAAGACTTAGAAGAAAAACTGTGTAAAATCCTGCAGGGATGCCAGCTAAAAGGTGAGGAGATTCCAGTAAAACTCGCAGAGAATATAGAAAAAGCACAGGACGAAAACGACAAGGAAATGCAGAATACTGTAGAGGATGAGATAGAAGAGTTAGTGTCAGATCAGGGAGAAGAAGTAAAGTCTGATAGCACAATGCTAGAAGAAGAAAATATTAAAATTGAAATAATAGTATTAGTAAAAGAAGAGCTAAAACCAGTGGAAAAGGAAGAGTTTAGGAAAACTGAGCTGGACAAAATGAGCAAGCCAGAGATTAATGAAGGGGATGATGAAAGTTGGCATTTCCTTTTGAAGAAAACCGAATTGGAAACGTGGGATAGCAAGGACACGCTGGAGAATATACTCGAGGCTGAGAATAAAGAATCCAAATGTGTAGATATTGAGGCAATAGTAGCAGATAGAAAGCAGGAGCTCCAGCAGGACAGAACAGAGTTGGATAGCAAGATTTGGGAAATAGGTGGACTGTATGGGAAGTACGAATCAAAGAGTACTGTAAAGAACAAGAAGAAAATGAAAAGAAAGGATCCATACCCAAGTAGGAAGAAAAGATGGACAGAGAGAAGGCAGGAGACAGCCGCAGAGGTTCGCCAGGGGAAGAACAGAGGGAGAGAGAAAGAAAGGGTTCAAACCCTACTATTCGGAATAAACAGATCTGGAAAACACCCATACAGTGAAAGTGAGTTTCCACACAGTCAAGAAATGCACCCAGCATGACCGCCTGTGAGATGGGAAGATGAGTATGAGGGATATGAATGGACATCAGATGAAGAGGATGACATTATATTCGGGTGCTGTTTTAAGTTATATAAAGAGGAGTTACTTAATGTACCACCAGATCCTATTTAGATAAAAATATGTATATATTTGTTACGATCTGCCTTTCCTTATCATTATATACTTTATCCTTATTATTATTATATATATATAAAAAAAAAAAAAATTAACATCCCCATTGTATATTAATTAACGTATATCCAGTAGGATATAAAAGTTTGTTTAATGTAAATATTTGACAATATTCTATTTTGTGTGGTTTGCTTTTAAACTTTTAAGTTAGTCGTATTTTTTTTTGTTTGTAATAATTGATTGTCTAATATGTATGAAATTCCTCGGTATAGAATGTAGCAGGCAATTGGGTTTATATGTTTTCATCTCTATGTGGTAGCTTAATTGATTTAATATTATGTGTAAAAAAAAAAAAAAGCGTATCAAATTATAGCCAACTGTAAGTAAATTCCTTTTTTTTTTGTTATTTTTTTTGTCCCAAGTATTCGGATATGAAACGGAAACCTCCAATCCCTTTCCGTTTCACCATCAAACCTAATGACACTCTCATCTGTGCTAAGTTCGAACCTATTTAAATGTTAATAAAGATAAAATTCGTTCATGTCTGTATAAACAGTATTATATATTTACGTGCGAACGAACGCTATAATTAGATAGGATTAGTAAAATTATAGCGTCCTAAAGTTATTTAATATTTCTAAAAATGTTTATTATATTATTTAAGTTAAGAGTAAATTATTAATTTTGTTGTTTAATATTGTAATATCGTATGTGAATATATAATCTGTGCTATATAGAAGAAAGACATGATTTAAAATATGTAAAAGACGTTATCTAAAAATACTATTAAATGTTTTTTAAAAAAATTGTTAAAAGATTTCTTGTTTTAAATATATTTCAGAGAAAAGTTTCTCGAAAATATATTTAAAAGCTATATCAAAATATGTTTGTAAATTATTTTTAATAAATATGTTAAAAATGTTTTTGTTTTAAAAAAAAATTGTTAAAAGGTTGTTTTTAAATAGAAAGAGTTTCTATGTAAGATTAAAAATAAAAGCTAAGCAAGTAATTAAAAGATTTTTGGTTGTAAACAAGTGTCATTAACGACCACACCTGGAATTCGTAAAAAGTAAAACTAGTTAAAAATTTACTAATTAAAATCCCCTTAGATAAGATTAAGTTATTTTAAAATCTAAATTGGACAATTGTTTGCAACGAAAAATCTTAATTATAATAATAGCTTATGGAATGTTTCTAACATAAGTTATCTAAGATCTGGATTATAAATTGAAAAACACTTAATTAAATTCCTGAGTTTAGTGAGTCTTGAGGCGGGAGATTCCGATAAGGAAAACCTATAAATACTCTGTATTTTTTACAAGATAGACAGCCATATTGTTAGAGAGAGAGAGCCATATTGTTAGAGATAGGACAGCCATATTGTTAGTGAGAATTGCAGCCAGTCTTCACAATTGTTAAAGTTTAACATGTCCGGCTAAAAGCGGGCATCTTGTTGCTGTTACTCCGCGGGAGAACGGGGTTTCTCTCGTCGAAATGCCTAAACCACCATCATGCCGCTAGCAGAGATCAGCCTAACAGAATGGGAAAGATGATGCCATCAGCCGCCCAGTAAAACTCACCGAGACTACAGCCAAGAACTTGCAATCCAGATAAAATACCGGTACCGTTTTATTTTCAAACCGCAGAGCTCTGAGTAATTCTGTGTAATTCTAAATGTAATAATATTTATCTAAGTTAGCTAACTTTCTTTAAAATAATGATAAAGCTAAATGTAACCAAAACTTAAATCTATTTAATTAATATTTTAAATATGTCAATTGCTATCCGAAATTTCTTGTTGTTAAAGTTTAAATAATCTGAGTAATTTATATTTTCCTTTCATTTAAAGTAAATTATTTAGTTTAAAGTTATCACTGCGGTTGTGTCTATATTTCTTTGTTTATTTTAAATGCTTATTATATTTTATATGCCAATATTTCGAAACAGTAGGCACTTATTTTTATGTTTTAAGAAGATATTATTTGAAAATCTTCGCATAATTTATTTATAGCATCAACTTTCTGCGCTGTTTCGAAATCCTATTTTTTTATTATTTAAATGATTTAATATGTGAAAGGTGGCTTTTTTATAATCAACCAGTTAAAAACTTAACCTTATAGTTTTATTTAGAATTAAATTTAGCCTTGATCATATAAGTACATTTGACATTTAAATTCTTAAGTCCATAGAAATATACTTTCCCTCCTTAAATATTTATTATCTATAAGTAACTTAATAGATCGAACATGTCAAAGTACAGATGTAGTAATATCCCCTTTTAGTAGCATAGACATTTATTACCAGGCTACACAAGAGTTGGTCCCAATTTGATAGAGCTAATATGCTATTAACTCGTATTTCATAGTATGAAATATACTATTCTTTGCTTGGCGGATGTGATATTATTTTATAAAAATATTCTCGTTTTGCTGCTATACGTAATATACGTATCTCAAGATGGAGCCACGGCGTTGCCAGCACATCTTCTTTTATAGGGTAGAGCAGTAGCGAAGCCTGAGCCAAGGCCAGGTTAGCACGTAAGACCCCCGCCATTCCTGAACACAATGTTCCTTTTCACGCAGCATTGCGATCGGTTACAGGGTACCGGCGTTTGTCGCAAGAACCCTGAAGTTATTTCATCCATCCGCAGAGCGACTTTTCCTATTATTGTTTACCTGTGCCATAGCGCATTGGTAAAATCTTATGCAGCCAACTCTCCCACCTTAACATAACGCTTTCAGCATTCTGAAATTTTTCTCTCGAAAGCCATGTTCGATCGATCATTACTTGAGCTGGTTTATGCGCTCGTCAGTAAATCATATTGTATATTTTAGTAAATGAATTCATGATCAAAGTTTAATATAATTATGTATCTAACAGCCACAAATGTAATAGGATTTGGCTCATCAAGATTTATAGACATAACGTAGTGATTAATTATGTATCAATTGTAAACAATTCCTAAGATGGGCACATGTTAAACTCATCTATGAAATTTAATGATTACTTATGTAAAGTGATTTTGAATTACCAAATGTTTGTACATTCTATGCTGAATGCTATTGTAAATAAGTGATATATAGCTATGAGTTGTAAATAAATATATAATTAATTTAATGTATTTCGTTCTCTGTTTCGTTATTGATCTAATTCAATCCAATTCTAATTACTATTTATAGTCTATATATGTGAAAACTATGCATTAGGTTAAATTAAATTTAGTGATATTTTAGTAAATTAAGAACCTTGCTTTTATTCATCAGAGTCTTATTGTTTCTCCGTGACCTATGTCGGCCGTGTGGAAAGAGATATACTACGTGTAATTTCAAGGTGGTCATTCGTAGGGTCTTGAGTCTTGGAATCCTGGCTTAGGAGTTGAAGTGCGGTCGGACTTGGGATGTTACAGTCCTAGTCTGGTCAGCTTCGGTCTCTTTTGCTTGGATTCTGAATTCTGTTACGCGAATGTACAAACTTGACTGTTACAATACATACAAAAATTAGACTATGCTCACATACAAAAAATAGCTGTGATCACATTAATATTCATTAAAAAATAAAATACTTATACATTTTAATCAAAAATTATAGTTAGTGCAAAGTACAATAATTTATAATAACTAATTATTTATCTATATACCAATTAAACACAGATATTAAACATCCATATAACCAATCTTTACATAAAAAACCTCATATAAGAAAAGTTTCACATAAAAAACTCACATATAGAAATCATTTAGGAGACTAGGTAACCCAGAGATGTAATAGTTTCAGTGTTTAAATTCAATCCATGTGGTTCTAAGGTCTTGAATTTAAAAATAAAAAAACTCTCCTTTTGTTTCCTCTCCCTTGTAGAAAAAAACCTTCCTGAAGAATCACTACTTTTAAATCATCAATTGAATGATTCAGTAAGTTAAAATGTTTTGAAATGGGTCTATCTTTATTCTTATGCAAAATGTCAAATCTATGATATGTCATTCTGACATGTAAACTATTTGCTGACTCACCTATATACTGGTTTAAACATCTACTACACTCTATAAAATATATCAAATTAACACTTTTACATGTAACATAATTAGGAATATACCATTTAAAATTACGATTCTTAGTACTAAAGACCAATTTTGTCACAACAATATGTTTACATGTAAAACCTCTTTTATCCTCACATGGAGAACACCCTTTTACCTGTACAGAACTACTAATAAAATTTGTTTTAACAAAGTATATCTCTAAGTGATCTATGTTTTCGATATACAACCTTAGGTGAATCAGAAAAAATTGATTTTAAATAATCTGTGGACTGTAATATATTAAAATGTTTTGCCAATATCCAGTTAATATTAGGTAAATCTCTATTAAAAGTAAGAACCAATGGTGGAACATCTAATTGTTTTTTACTCTTTTCAGATAAAAGAAGTTTCTTTCTATCAATTAAAGAAGATCTTCTTACTGCATTATCCAACAATGTCTTAGGTTACCTCATATTGAGCAATCTATTATATAAAATACTATTATTTTGTTGAAGAAATTTCTCATCATTACAAATCCTCTTCATCCTTAAAAATTGACTATAAGGAATATTAGCCTTTAAATGTTTAGGATGGTTACTATAAAAATGTAGATAGCGGTTATTATCAGTTGGTTTCTTATATACAGTAGTAGTAAGAACTCTATTAGTGTAAATAACTTCAACATCAATAAAATGAGCAATTGATTTTGAAAAATTCATTGTGAAATTAATATTTTTATGAAAATTATTTAAATAACTTAAAAAATTATGAAGTTCAACTTCACTATGTGGTCATATCATGAAAATGTCATCTATATATCTAAGCCAAGTGTGAAGTTTCAGCTTAGCATTATCAAGTATAGAGGACTCTAGTTTTGACATAAAAATATTCGCATAACTTGGTGCCATCTTTGTACCCATGGAAGTACCTTGTTTCTGTAAATAGTATCTAGAATCAAAAGTAAAAAAAATATTTCTTAAAACCAAATATATTAATTCAACCATAGTAGTAATAAGACCATGATCATACTCTCTATCTTGTAAAGCACATTTAATAGCCTCAACTCCATCATCATGAAGTATATTTGTGTATAATGATACAATATCCAAAATAACCAAAAAAACAATCAACTGGTAATTCAGATTTAATATTTTCTAACACACAAAGAAAATGAGTAGTATCTTTAACATAAGAATTAAATGATGGTGAAATAAATTTAATAATATTATCAACATATGCTGAAATATTTTCTGTAGGACTACCAATACTAGCTACAATAGGTCTGCCTGGACAACCAGGTTTATGAATCTTTGGCAAAATATAAAAACTACTAGGATGAATTTTGGTTGGTACAAAAAAGTTATATACATTATTATTTATAAGACCCCTAGCTCTCATATCTTTTAAACTAAAAAGTATACCCTTGAATAACGAATTAATAGTGGTTAGTGAAATAGGCTCATAAAAAATTTTATCATCAAAAAGCTCCAGAGCTTTTTTTAACATAATCATCTTTATTCATAATTACTATTGATCCACCTTTGTCAGCTGGTTTTATAATAATATCCTGTCTTTTCACTAAACTGCATAATGCATTCATCTCTCTCAATGTTAAATTATTCTTATACTATGTTGTTTAAGTCTAATTTCATTAATAATATCCTGATATACATTATCAATGTACGTATCTAATAACACATTCCTTTGATGTGGTGGTGTCCAATCAGATCGTAATTTTCCAATAGTATCACATTCTTGGTTTCCAAAAAATTCTCTTAATCTAAGTCTTCTTGAAAAATTATCTAAATCCTGATGAATTTTAAATTCATTTTTTTGATAAAATGACTGAACTGTAGGGCAAAAAGATAAACCTTTATTTAACAGTGAACATTCTGCCTCACTAAGATTAATGTTAGTTAGATTAATCACATTGTTTTCCTTATTAGCTAAACATAAAAAGTCATTGCTATAAATATTTGGGTTAGATTTATTAGTATTTGTATTTCCAGAAACTAAAATATTGTTAGTGCATTCAGAAGAATCTGTAACTCTATGAACCAATGCTAAACCAGCATCACTATTAAGAACAGATGGTAACATTTCAGCACAATCTAATGAATGTGAAGATGATATGATTCCAATTGATACTGATCAATCATTTATATCATCTTCACATTCATTAGATTGTGCTGAAATGTTACCATCTGTTCTTAATAGTGATGCTGGTTTAGCATTGGTTCATAGAGTTACAGATTCTTCTGAATGCACTAACAATATTTTAGTTTCTGGAAATACAAATACTAATAAATCTAACTCAAATATTTATAGCAATGACTTTTTATGTTTAGCTAATAAAGAAAACAGTGTGATTAATCTAACTAACATTAATCTTAGTGAGGCAGAATGTTCACTGTTAAATAAAGGTTTATATTTTTGTGCCCTACAGTTCAGTCATTTTATCAAAAAAATGAATTTAAAATTCATCAGGATTTAGATAATTTTTCAAGAAGACTTAGATTAAGAGAATTTTTTGGAAACCAAGAATGTGATATTATTGGGAAATTACGATCTGATTGGACACCACCACATCAAAGGAATGTGTTATTAGATACGTACATTGATAATGTATATCAGGATATTATTAATGAAATTAGACTTAAACAACATAGTAAGTATAAGAGTAATTTAACATTGAGAGAGATGAATGCATTATGCAGTTCAGTGAAAAGACAGAATATTATTATAAAACCAGCTGACAAAGGTGGATCAATAGTAATTATGAATAAAGATGATTATGTTAAAAAAGCTCTGGAGCTTTTAGATGATAAAATTTTTTATGAGCCTATTTCACTAACCACTATTAATTCATTATTCAAGGGTATACTTTTTAGTTTAAAAGATATGAGAGCTAGGGGTCTTATAAATAATAATGTATATAACTTTTTAGTACCAACCAAAATTCATCCTAATAGTTTTTATATTTTGCCAAAGATTCATAAACCTGGTTGTCCAGGCAGACCTATTGTAGCTAGTATTGGTAGTCCTACAGAAAATATTTCAGCATATATTGATAATATTATTAAATTTATTCCACCATCATTTAATTCTTATGTTAAAGATACTACTCATTTTCTTTGTGTGTTAGAAAATATTAAATCTGAATTACCAGTTGATTGTTTTTTTTGGTTACTTTGAATATTGTATCATTATACACAAATATACCTCATGATGATGGAGTTGAGGCTATTAAATGTGCTTTACAAGATAGAGAGTATGATCATGGTCTTATTACTACTATGGTTGAATTAATATATTTGGTTTTAAGAAATATTTTTTTTACTTTTGATTCTAGATACTATTTACAGAAACAAGGTACTTCCATGGGTACAAAGATGGCACCAAGTTATGCGAATATTTTTATGTCAAAACTAGAGTCCTCTATACTTGATAATGCTAAGCTGAAACCTCACACTTGGTTTAGATATATAGACGACATTTTCATGATATGGCCACATAGTAAAGTTGAACTTCATAATTTTTAAGTTATTTAAATAATTTTAATAAAAATATTAATTTCACAATGAATTTTTCAAAATCAATTGCTCATTTTTTTGATGTTGAAGTTATTTACACTAATAGAGTTCTTACTACTACTGTATATAGGAAACCAACTGATAATAACCGCTATCTACATTTTTATAGTAACCATCCTAAACATTTAAAGGCTAATATTCCTTATAGTCAATTTTTAAGGATGAAGAGGATTTGTAATGATGAGAAATTTTCTTCAACAAAATAGTAGTATTTTATATAATAGATTGCTCAATATGAGGTAACCTAAGACATTGTTGGATAATGCAGTAAGGAGATCTTTTTTAATTGATAGAAAGGAACTTCTTTTATCTGAAAAGAGTAAATAACAATTAGATGTTCCACCATTGGTTCTTACTTTTAATAGAGATTTACCTAATATTAACCGGATATTGGCAAAACATTTTAACATATTACAGTCCACAGATTATTTTAAATCTATTTTTTTCTGATCGACCTAAGGTTGTATATCAATAACATAGATCACTTAGAGATATACTTGTTAAAACAAATTTTATTAGTAGTTCTGTACAGGTAAAAGGGTGTTCTCCATGTCAGGATAAAAGATGTTTTACATGTAAACATATTGTTGTGACAAAATTGGTCTTTAGTACTAAGAATCATAATTTTAAATGGTATATTCCTAATTATGTTACATGTAAAAGTGTTAATTTGATACATTTGATAGAGTGTAGTAGATGTTTAAACCAGTATATAGGTGAGTCAGCAAATAGTTTACATGTCAGAATGACTAATCATAGATTTGACATTTTGCATAAGAATAAAGATAGACCGGTTTCAAAACATTTTAACTTACCGAATCATTCAATTGATGATTTAAAAGTAGTGATTCTTCAGGAAGGTTTTTCTTCTACAAGGGAGAGGAAACAAAAGGAGAGTTTTTTTATTTTTAAATTCAAGACCTTAGAACCACATGGAGTGAATTTAAACACTGGAACTATTACATCTCTGGGTTATCTAGTCTCCTAAATGATTTCTATATGTGAGTTTTTTATGTGAAAATTTTCTTATATGAGGTTTTTTATGTAAAGATTGGTTATATGGATGTTTAATATCTGTGTTTAATTGGTATATAGATAAATAATTAATTATTATAAATTATTGTACTTTGCACTAACTATAATTTTTGATTAAAATGTATAAGTATTTTAGTTTTTAATGAATATTAATGTGAGCACAGCTATTTTTTGTATGTGAGCATAGTCTAATTTTTGTATGTATGCACATATGTATATTTTAATTTTTAATTTTGGATTTTTTATTTTTATATTTATTTTAATTTAAATAGAATTTAAGCTTGATTAGGAGGGAATGTAGTTTTTTTCTTTTTTTTTTTGTTTGAATTTTGTCATTGATTGGGTAGATATTCTGTGTTAGATTTTGTGACCAATCAGGGGGGTTTTGTTAAATTTTTAATCTTTTACCAAATCTGTAATTTTTGATTATCGCCATTTTACTGTGTATTTTTTCTTTCTGATGAAAACCAGTCCTCTGGTTGAAATATAATATTATTTATTGGATTTATAAGTCTTTTTTTGTTTTTATATGTATTTCCTTTGGTTAGTTTGTTATATATTAATATTTTGATATATATATATTGTAACAGTCAAGTTTTGTACATTCGTATAACAGAATCTAGAATCCAGGCAAAGAGACCAAAGCTGACCAGACTAGGATTGTGACATTCCGAATCCAACCACACTTCAGCTCATCTGCCAGTACTCCAAGACTCAAGACTCTATGGATGACCACACTTAAACTTACATGTAATATACTCAACCTTTGCAGCCTACATAGATCAGAGAGACACTTACAACTCAGGGGTTTAAATATATATATTAACTAATTTAAATACTACCAGCATGAAATTAAATTGAATGAGATTGAAATGGGAATGAGAAATCACATGAAACCAGAATAAATTTAACATATATTTATTAAATGGTAAGTTATTTAAATATAATAAAAATATAATTAATGTGGGAAAAACACACATGCTTTATAAAATGAGGACATAACATGTCCCCTCATTAGAGCTTTTAATTACAAAGGTGTACATACAAATATATAAAGAATCACTAAGCTGTGCCTAAATCAGATTAAGCCAATTCCTGGCTACTATGCTGAATACTGCACTAGTCTTTAGCACATTATTTATTATTACATTCAAATTACATATATATTTTAATAAAGATTTAGGAGCATAAATACTTGCTCTATGATATAAAATGAACCTCAGAACAGAGATATGTTTCAGATTAATAAAAAATGTACATTTATTTGTTAATGATTTGTTGAAAAATGGTTATAATAAAATGCAATTACTAATATTATTAAAAAATTTAAAAGGAATCAACAGTATAATATAATTAAAAATAAAAATAATATCAAAATGATATGGATTTCAATGCCATTTATATCAGATGAGCAGGTCAAGTTTGTTAGGAGAATTTATGATGGTTTGCATCATATTGCTTTTCTCTCAACAAGTAATATAAATAGATTACTTAACAATTCTAAAATTCGAAATTCAAACTTTAATCAAAATTGTATTATATATAAATTGATATGTAATTGTGGCTTACAGTATATCGGTGATCTAAGTGTACATTGGAGAAGAGAGTAAAAGAGCATATATATGCTTTTATATAATAGAATTCAAAAAGAGAAACAATCAAGAATAGATGTAAATAAATCTTCATCATCTGTTATATTTGATCATAATAAATCTTGTCAATATGGATTTAAATTTGATTATCAAAATATAAAAATTGTGCAAATTGAATGTTGCCACAATAAATGTAAAATAAAAGAAGCTATGTTGATTTCAAGAAATCATCAAATGTTAATGAATCATCAATCATCAAATGCTAAAATAACAAAATTGTGGGAAATCTGAATTGAATTATGGGTATTGTAAAAGTTTGTTTCAATTTGATTATTCACTGTTACATAGTTGATAAAAACTTCAAGATGTATAGTCAAAAGTACTTCTAAAATTATATAATTTATGTGAATTTTACTGTATTTTGATATATATATATATTGATTTGAATATTACATATTTTAACATCCACTATCTATTAGGGTTTTTATATGAGTTAACTTTCCATACTGTGTGACCAAATTATGTCCTATCTATTAAATTTGTTTCGTCAGACAATTCAGTAAGATTTAATGGACACAATTATTTTTCCTGGTCACACAACACCCTTTTAACTAATGTAACTACTAAAAATAATGTGATCATATAGACCAGCTTTTAATTTATTTGAAAGGCACCAGGATTCTGTCTGAAACCACTGGCCACAACTTTTATTTATTTAGTTATGATGAAATTATTTGGAAACCCTGGAGGATTGAGTTTTAGTACAGCATTGGCAAAAGTAAATTATATTTTCAAATCATAATAATTAACATTAATAAATTCATTAATAATCATTAACAGCATACAATGAATAGGGGTATTAGAAATAATTATTTTTATTTTAACAAATTAAAATATAAAAAATAAAATCATTAGGAATTAATTAATTAGAAAGACAACACACAAGCTAATCCAGATATTAATCAATTAATAAAAAATAACAGTAAAACAATTATAGTTCTTAGGTACACAAGAGTCTCTTGACAATAGAATTTAAAGTCTTTATCGGGATTATTTTAAGAATTGTTTGCGAACTTTGTCACAATCGGGAAAGTTACTCTTAACTTACCAGTAACTTGGTGTAGATTTTTGGGATCCTGAGCTCATAAGAATTTCCATTGGTCTCTCCTGCCAGTGTCTTTCATTATTGTTTCACTTTATAGCTGGAGAAAAGGCATGATTGTAGTGACCCTTTCATTATAAAAAGTGATCTTCACAAGGCCCTTTTCCATTGCTTGCATGACATCATAGTACAGCAAGTGGCCTACCTATGAAACCTCCAACTTTCAGATATGTAACTAGAAGGTATATAGAAGACCTGGATTGAAGTTGTCCTCCACTTTTTTTACATGATCTGGTTTTTGAAGCTTTTGCGCATCCTTTTGTCCTTTTATCAGTGTACAAGATAATAATCTTGTACACTTTTTCTTAAATTTAAGTTACAAAGTACTTCTTTCACAAAGTCCCTCTGCCATCTTTAATTACTAAAATATTTTTCTTTTAATTTTCTAATTGCAATCTTTTTTATTTTTGGAATTCTTTTAATCTATCTGAATCAGTAATCTGCATGTCATTTATTCTTTCCAATTTTAACTTTTATTTTTATTTACATAAAAAAAATATGAAAGACAATTTTAACTTTCATTGTATATTTTAAAAATAAATTATACTAATCAGAAAAAATCTAAAAGTGTTTTTCTTTTAAAAGATCGCTAAATTTACTTTTTTTTTTTTTCTAGTTTTTAAATATCTCACCGGATGCCAATATATTTGTACCGTATAAACAAACGGTACAATATATTGTGGAATGAATACAGACATCAAACTTAACTATATATATATATATATATATATATAGTTAAGTTTGATATCCATGAATCAAACTTATATATATATATATATATATATATTCATGGATTAATTATAATGTAAAAAAATGAGTTTTTTTTTCTAATATAATAATCAAAAAATAACAGTGTGTCCCAATAAATGTTTCTTTTTCAATAATGCAATGCCATTTCTGAATCAATGCATGCATTATATAAGAACATAATTTAGTCATTCATTACAAAAAGTTTAAGGGACTGTTTTAAATAACAAATTACAACAGATGATAAAGTGTTTCATACCTTCAGAGATTATCTTCAATGCCTTGCTACCATCCCTAAATCTTAAAAAAATGATCTGAAATTATTCTTATTATGCATGCCTTCAGTGGCTCACACAATAAAAATCATTTCAAAACATTTCTGTAACTGTTTTTCCCAATTTAAAACAAAATGTTACCATGTTGGAACAACTATTCTATGTTGTTGTGCAGAGTGTGTTGATTTATAAATGACACTTCAGGCAAAATGGAGAAAATATCAGTTACCTATCACTTTTCCACTGGTACATTTTAGGTAATGGAAGCAGCATTGCTAGGTAAATGTCAATTGCCATTGATGTTCTTTAAACTAAATTATTTGTGGTTAAAATGTCCTTTTTGTTTATAGTTTATTTAGGAAAAAAAGGTTCCTCTTTTACTTCTAATCCAAATTTTTAGATGAATTTAAACTCAGACAGATAATTTTATAAGTATGAGATCTTAAAAAATATTTTTCTGGCATCATGTCAATATCAATTTATCTCTACCATAAATTTATATTCCCATTCATTTCTTTATATATATATATATATATATATATATATATATATATATGACCTTTCTATACAGTGCCCCTCTAAATTTGGGCCGTCACAATCTGCCCTTTTACTTATGTTGTGTAACTACATACACCTCGAGCCCACCACGTTACACCACAATCTACCCTTTCATCCTACGTGTAATTACGTGTATACTCATGTGTATATGTGTACTCCACTTCCCCCAAAATAAATAATATAACATAGTGAAAATCGCCTCCCCGGGTTCTAGCTCTAATAATTAATGAGATATTCAATTAAATGTGTTACTAGCTCAGGTTTCTTAAAAATTTAACTTAGGTTCTGTTTTAGACTAATTCAAATAACTATTCTATAATTCATGAGATTAGAAGTGGAAATAAGGTGACAAAGTAGATTGCATTGAGATAATATCCCATAGGATACCACCTCAATGGCATAAGAACACTATCCCCCCTTTTACTACTGTTACATATAATAACTACATAGTATTCTTATGACTTCTGCAACTTCCAATCACTAAACTCATTTAACAATTAAAGTATTAATTTTTTATCTATCATAACAATAATAGTAATTATCTAGCTCAGATAAAATAATCTCAGGTTCTTAAATTTATTCAATGTTAAATTAAAATAAAGTAGCAAAACATGATAAGGGATTTTGTGTCATAATTTACTACTCTAAAGTTAATAATAAAACAATAAGAATAATAATCACAATCTTCATTGTTTAATCTAACTAGTACGGCTTTGCTTTTATTGCAAATTTATAACCATAATAAATTAATTAATAATTCAATATCCTCCCTTTGTTTATCTTTTTTCCTTACGTAATAAAATAATTAGTAAGTGGCAGTGTTTAGATAATCTGATAAATGAAGCAAGTGGCAACTAATAGCATATAATTTAGCAAATTACTATGACAATGGATTTATGACCAGTAACGCAATGCAATTTTATAATTATTCAATTACAAAACATCAATAAATAATTAAGATTAAATATACTTTTCTATTTATATTTTGTGCAAACAATTATATACTTTAATTTAATGACGGTAAACATATCCTATGAATTCATGCAATGATGTAGAGAAAACAAAACTCAGACACAAGTTTTAATAACAAATTTTAGAATTTTATTAACAACAATCAAAATTAAGATAAACAAACAAATCTATTTACATTTATTTACAAGGGATATCCTCCTTTCTTTTCACACTACAAAAGTTAAATTATACATTTTAGATTTCTTTTATAGTTAATTTAAATTATTATACTTTTATAAGTTATTTATTTATTTCTCATTAAGTTTATTATATTACTTAGTTTAACTATTTTATGGGTAATACTATTCTTTACCTTTTAATATTAACATTACAGTATTATAAGTTATATATGTGGGTAAACATCATTTTATAAACATTATAAATTTACAATCAATATGGTTTTTTCCCTTTAGAGAAAATTACATTTTCTTATAACTCTATATAAGTCACTTTGCATATTGTTCAAATATTATTACTACCTATTACGTTTGTTATGTAATGCTCGTAAACTCTAATACATTTTTCATAAGTCATACTCATGTATAATGCCATAACACGGGCTTAATTATTTCCTGTTTCAGTTTAACATATTATAATCATCGAATGTTATTACATTCTTTAAATATGCAATACTTATATTTTTTTATATAATCAACAATAAGAACACGTTAAATCATTTTTTAATATTTTTGTATATTTCTATTTGGGTATATTTTTATCAAATTATAGTTCATTTCTTAAAATTAAAATAATTCTCTGACTCCTTCCTTTCTTAGGATATATGCATCTTTTCAATAATCATAATCTACTCTTTGTTAATACCTAACTATTCTTATTTCAAATAACAGCATGACATACATTCTAAAATATCTATTGTTTCTTTTCAATAGACTTATCAAATAATGATGTAGTTGCAAGAAATACAGATAAAGATAGCGAAAGATGTATAGGATATTGGGAAGATAGATAGATAACTTATTAAAATATATACTTCAAAATGTATGGAACAGTGTGGATAGGGCCGACATTCCTTGTCTGATAACCCTGACGATAAGCACGATGTGGCAGCTATTTATTCAGCTTTACCAAACATCTAATAAGATTCACAAGAAAGATAAAATAATACTGTCCATGACAACCTGCAACAGTCGTAGGGCTTTGTTAACTACGCTGATTACCATCTAAAACTACTTATAATTCCATTCCCTGTAGCATCCTAGTTTTTTAATACATCATCTTGGTTTCCGAATCTCCATGTACTACCAAGTCACTATCCAAACTATCTCTCAAGATTTTCACTGTATCCAACATCGATAAAACTAACTACCTTTTAAAACAATAAACAAAATTCACTAATATAAAACATTCCCCTATTCTATAAGAACAATTTGCCTTGCTTTATTACACTGTAGGTTCGACATCTACGTTTTATTAAATAACACTTAAATATCCTAATCGGAAAAATTAACAGAAAATATGACATAACCATTGGTTATATTGAACTATATTAATAATACATTAAATGATTGTCGTATACATATTTTTAAAAATCTAATTACATCTCAAAGTGTTTTAGAGTGTTGTTTTTTTTCAAAATGCGTTTTACAATAACTATAACAATAAAATTTTGCACTACATTCATTCGGTTCACTGCTGATCTAAATAAATAAAACATACATTATATTATTAATAACCATAAAATGTACCAAAATAATCTTTTACCTTCCTATTAGAGTTCGTAGTGGGTTTCTTTCTCCTTGAGCATCGCAAACATACAAAATTTCCACACACATACAATTTTATTTGAACATTCAAAATCAAAAAAACATATTATTTTATATAATGTTATATTGCAAATTAATGTATTTGTTTCCCTATTGCTATCTAAACTCAATGTTTAACTTAGATTAATAAAGAAAATAATTTAAACCATAATCACATATTTTCTGGCGGTAAATCTTGGTTAGTCCACTAATATTTATTATTTCTTCTTTGTCCGAATGTTCTCCTTTCTGATTATTAAAGTTTTAAAATAAATTAGTTCATTTAGTTAACTGTTTAGACGATCTTTAGTTTCAAGGTTTAATTCAAAATTATTAAAAATATTTATTTAGTTATCCCACGAAGTTTTTAATGTTCAGGCGAATATTATCTCGGCGCTTTGATGCATCTTTATTTCTAGCAGAACTACAAGTATTTATATCATTACGGTACCAAATTGCATTTTTCCATGGATCCAATATTTTATATTTATCTCTCTGTAAACTATTTTTTTTTCTTCTTCTTCAGGCAAGTAATTTCCTTGGTAATTTCACTTTTATTCATTATTATTTTATATACGACATTTTTGATCTTTAACTATTTCTAGAGTAATTGCTCAGGTCATCTTAAAGAAAGTAATTCATAAAATTCTTTTTGTCTATTTATTTTTACACGAATAATATTTATTTTTATTTTTCATTATATTCATTAACTTTGCGCACAATGTCCTTTCATTAATTTTACACGCACTAAAGCAGTTTTCATAGTAATACGCTATACAAACTATATCAATGAACAACGTTAACATTTTTAAAATATTACAAAATTTATAACTTGGTTTTAAGAATCCATCCATTTTTTATTGAATGATATTTTAATAGAATCCACTGGCAGGTAACTGTGGAGTTAGTGAAACATCATTATGAGAACTTTTTTAAAACTTTATTCTTAGATTCGCTTCAAAAGACTTTAAAATGTTAATTAGTTTCTTTCAAAGATATTTATTAAAAATTCTAATAAAATTGACTAATAATTGAAGGAAGAAAGAAATTTTAAAGAGCTTAAAATTTTACCTCTGCTCTGGAGTCAACACATTTTTGTTCTCCTAGTTTTTACAATTAATTGGTGCGATTTTCTCTTGTCTGCCAAAATCTATCTTTTTATTGGTCACTCCCTACTTTGGTTTGTAAACATTTTCTAAAGTTTTAAAATGATGACATAATAGACTTAAATATTAACCTATTATTATTTTTAAATTAATTATTATCTATTACAATTTAATTATTTTTAAAATAAATTTGAAACAATAACTAATAAAGATGTATAATCTTATTTTTTATTATAATGTGTGACAATTCCATCCAGTTCTATAATATATTATTTAAATATTTTAATTATTTGTATTAATCTAAACTGGTGCTTATACATAAAATATTCCAGACAGTCACGTAGACATTTCCGGTGTTTAGTCTATTTTTATCTGTCTTAATAAATTTGCTACTTATATTATTTAAAATGATTATATAAAATTTTGAAAAATAATTTAGAAAATATATAGAACTAGATGCAATCCCCACCATCACAATACTTATTATTAAATATATTATATTAACTTTTTATTGCCCATTTATAATTTATAATATTAAATACTATATAATATTAATTTTAAAATTTTTTAGTAATTGACCATTCATAACCATCATTGACCTATAGAAAAGGGCACAATATATATATGATCAATAGATGGCATTTTACCAAAACCACCGAAACAAGTGTAAAATTTGTTTTCATAAATGACAAAAAAGTCAGAATTAACTATCTCTTTCATTTGCTCACCCTCAGATCAGCTGATTTCAAGCTATTTGCTATCATCAGTGAAGGATAGAGTTAGAAACTAGATCTAAACACTGACTCCAAGTGTTTATGCAAAACGTTTCTATCAGTTTGCAAGCGTGAATTTTTCAGACCAGTAAAGTCTTATATATATATTATACCGGTTACCGTTTACTCCATTAATATGAGCATGTGCATAAACCGAATATGAGGAAAAATATGGCGACATGCCGGAGTAAGAAGAAATTCAAAACTTTACCGTAACAGTGCTACAGACACAGAAAATATTTATGGAAAGGTTGACTCTTACATACCTTTGGGGGATGATTCTAAATCAACCCCCCATGCCACTCCCAGAAGGAAATTTAACTCTCCTTCTGAAAGGATATGCAAGTTCAAATGATATTAGGGCATGTGTGCTGATAAATAATTATTCATAAAAAAATAATAAATAAGTATCCTCGTGCTAAATAGAGATTTAAGACCCGGTAAGATGATTTCTCATTTGCTAGCTCAGCATACTCTTTTCTCAGTTAAAGAATGGGGATCGGAAAACTCGCATAATTAATTAATAATATAGTTAGAGAAAGTAAATGACAAAGAGAATAAAAAAAAATTATGGCAATAGTCACTTTAGAATTATAATATAAATATTTTATTAACCCATTACCCCATACCATTTATAATATGAATACATTCCCAGATCGATTAATATATACGAAACAAATATTACACTACATAAATCATATTAATAAAACAAAACTATAATCATAAAGAAATACTTAATAAAGCAATAATTAAATTAAAAAAAGGAAAATTTCTTTCTTGATAAGAAAAATTGATTAAATAACTAATACGTGAGATAGTGATCTGTGGATTATAAACTATATAGTGATCTGTGGATTATAAACTAAATTAAATAAAGGAAAATTTATTTCTTAATAAGAAAATAAATTAAATAATTATATGTGAGAGATAGTGATCTGTGGATTATTAGTCACACACATGCAATACGCAAATAAGCAAAAATTAACAAGTTTATATACAGGTGTGTTTATGTACATATGTACATGAGATATATATTTATGAAATGGGTATTAAATTTAAAATAAAATTGCAAAAAAATAGTGTACCTGATAAAGTCTATAAGCTTCATTTTTGTATGGGTTTTGAGTGGGCTATACGTTCATCTACTGTGGCAAGGGCTGGATTTCACTGCATTATAAGTTCATAGAATTGATCATCATCACCTTGGTGCTTGAATCTCGGGGTTTGCATTCCATTGGGATGGCAGGGACGGAGCTGGATGAACACACTGAAGTGGCCTTCTACTCCATAGTCATTCTATATACAGGAAAGGGCTTGATGTGCATCTTTAGGCTGGACAACGGATATTGCACACTATAAACAGTCTTTTCTTGTTTTCCTAATTCTAGATTTATTACTGGCTTCAATGGCATGTTGCAATTAAACTTCCATCGGCATCAACCGAGTATATGGTGGAATAATCATCTGCTCATTTAGCTTTCCAATAGTTGACTAGATAACTGACGCTACTCAACACCACTTAGTAGTCCGATGTTTAAACCATTGGCTACTCACTGGTTAACTGCTCGAATGGTTATTTAAATGACTGCATGAATTAGTTCTGCTTGTTTAGAATGACTGAATGCATTTTTAATTAGAGTAAATCCCTCAGATTAGATTGAATCAGAGTCAGTATACTTGCTAAAAAGGTTGCAAAACTTCGTGTGGTTCCATTAATAACATTAGTTTAGCAATAAATTGGGCCCTAA
Organism: Epiperipatus broadwayi; assembly: GCA_028023455.1. Classification (NCBI taxonomy): domain Eukaryota; kingdom Metazoa; phylum Onychophora; class Udeonychophora; order Euonychophora; family Peripatidae; genus Epiperipatus; species Epiperipatus broadwayi. The sequence goes on along the minus strand of JAQFVV010000111.1, from coordinate 3,933,191 downwards.
TAAGATTTGTCTTTGAAAAACAAAAATGAACTGCCTTCTCTCAACTTCATAACAGATCTATATCTCCTCAATACCCCCTCAATTCATGTATCCCCTCAAAGAAAGAAAAATCAATTAATTAAATCTTTTTTTGGTTTTACTAATTGTTCTAAGAATTTGATTTCCAATTAGTCTTTCTTTTATTTTTTTTATATCTCCATTCAGATCACATATATCTCTAATAAAAATTTTAATAAATGATAACATCTTTTTCATTTTTTTTTTTTTAGTAATTACATTATTACAATCGAAGTTCTAACAAAAATATTTCACTTAGATTGGGCATTCTTCTCTCCCAGCATTATCGCAAGTTTAATCAAGTTCTTTTTGTCCAGTTGAAATTATTTTAGAATGGACAGGAAATCAGAATGCCTTTAGGCTTTTCTTAAATTTAAGACAATGACTTGCTCAAATGCAACTGAAGAGAAAAATGACCATTAAAACTTCGATTTTGAAATTATTCTTAAATATTTTTAATTAACAGTAATATTTAAAATTTTCCTTTTTACATTTTGTAAACACTCAAAAAATATAAATACAGAATAACAATTTGTTAAATAAACGCTGTTTCTTCAACAAACAAAATATTTAAAATTATAAATACATTTTGGAGTTATCTTTTCCTTTTTTAAAAAAAAATAAAAAACAAAAATCAAAATTGCAAATACATATTTCTACGCCTTTAAGCATCGGCTTTAAACATATGTGTGTGAGAGTTTATATTATCGCCACAGTTCTCTCTCTTAATTTATAACAAAATTTTAATTATATAAATAGTATACCCACCCCCCATTTAATGGTTTTTTACGTATTTTCGACCATTAATTTATCTGACCTTATCTTGTGCTTGGCCACATCAAACGTGCCTGGCACAATATATATATATATGTATTATAAGACATTATAATAAGTACGTAGCTTCTCAATTTTATGTAAATTTAATGTTAAGAGGGAAGAGTAGATATCTCGAATTTTTATACTTTGTTATTTCATTTTATCATATAACTATTAATTATTAAATTTATAGTCCTTGCCATCTTCTATGTTATAAATTGAGGTAGTCATCTAAAGATGGCTATTCTAAAAATTGAAATAAAAAAAAAATCACTAATAAGCTATTAAAGTAATTTTCTTTAAAATAGTCAATTCACAGAATCCTGCTAATGTTGATGCAAATAGCGTAATTTTTAAACACAATTAAATTATAACTATTAAAAAAAAAACATACCCTAAGAATATTAAAAATCGGTGCAAATGTGTAGAATAAATGTTAACGCACACACATTAAATAAAAATTTATTTGTTTTGAATAACAGTAAAAAATAAAAATAATTGTAATAAATAAAAAAATTGTTGATAAAATAGTGAATAAAGAATGGTGATAATAAGCAAAGATAGATTTAGCAATTACTATTAAAAGAATGTAACATTTTGTTTTCATATGCTTTATTTTTTTTAAAAAAAAATTATGGTGACTACTTTGCACTTTCAAATTACAGCATAAATCTTTTGTTAAAAATATCAGAAGAAAAACTCTTTTCTCACTAATCAGATGTCCCAGCTAACTAAATTAATTAAATATATAAAGAAAAATTACGCTCTTTCACTTGCTTCTTTTTAATCTCTTATGTTAATAAAATAATTAAATATGTGTAGCTTCAAATCAAAGAAATAATCATCATAACCATTGAAACATCAACTGGAGAAAATGACGCACATAAAAAAAACCAACAATGTAGCATAATTTTCTTCTTTGCAGTTTTATCTTAATAACAAAAAATTTTGTTCAAAACGTAAAAATTTTTAAATGTATTAGTTTCTGTTGATAATTTTGCAAATTGATGCATTCATTATTGATTTAGTTTTTATTATGTTAAAAAAAACGTTCAATTCTAGTATTAACAACTTTATTAAAGTAAAATTTAAAATCTATTTTAATGTATCAAATTTATACCTACTTATATTGACATATATTTATATTTAGAAGGGATTTGAACTCAGAATTTCAAGCTTCCTACAGCTAACCACTCCATCTTATACAACTGATACACATGATCACATACATGTAAAAAATAAATGATCTCCAATATACATATTTTGTGTTGAACCAGGACTCATAAGTTGATCCATATCATTATTTTCCACGCACACACACACACACATATATATATAATCAATCCTCAGTTGTTATTAAGATAGCAAATCTCTTCGAACTTTAATGGACAGGTTTCATTCTTCTCCACCCTTCAACTCTTCAGCCATTCATATTTTTGAAAATCTGAAGAAGATTGAAGCCTTTTCATTAAAGTTAGAAGATTTGCTATCTTAATATAAACTCAATACTGATTATATAAGTTTGTGGGAGATAATGATCTAGATCAACTGAGGAGTGGTGGTTCATCAGAAAATAGGTCTATTGGAGATCATTTATCTTTTCACATTATGTGGACATGTGTATCGGCTATAACAGATAGAGTGGATAGCTGTAGGAAGTTTGAAAGTCTCAGTTCATATTGCTTCTAATTACATTAAGTTTAATATAGACAATATATTTGTATTTAAATATTATCATCATCATCATCAACAATTATCAATTCACTGCAGGATGAATGTCTCTCCAAGTCCAATCCATCTTCTCCGATCTTTAGCTTCTCTTCTCCACATCACCCCTGCACACTTTCTTATTTCATCCATCCATCGCACATGTGGTCTTTTTCTGGGTCTTATATATAACTTTTATAAGCAATGATTTAATACATTTACAAAATTCGCCATATAAATTATTTTTATTAAAAAATAGGTTATATAATTTAGCATTAAAATGAATTTATAAATTTCACTAATCTCCTGTGAAGTGTTTAATAGTATATAATTTGCTTAAACATGATGCAAATTGAAATGTATTAAATTAGTTACAAATAAAGCTGCTACTTGCTATTAATGTACATAACAATGTTTTAACGATAGAAGTCTTAATAAAACACAGATCCTACAAGAACTTAGATCATACAAGCTTCTTGTTTTGATAGTAGTTAAGAAAAAATTGAAATTAATTCTACAATTATCAATATATGAATAAATAAAAAATAAAAGTTATAGCCAGATTAAGGCATGACAAATCAATATTTTGAAAATTGGAGAGTCAGTTTAATATATATATAAATTTAATATTTTTAGCGGTTAATATGGATGTAAATTAATTAGTAATTGAGATTATATATATATATATAACAATCATCCCATTTACTAATTAATTTACACATATATATATATGTGTGTGTGTGTGTGTTATTTTTTTACACGACAAACTTAATTTAAATTGTAACTAACTATTGCGGCTTAATTGACTTAAATCTACTAAACAGTTAAAACACAGTTCTTAATTTTTAACAATACTCCCCACGGGTAAAAACAGTAAAACTGTAATTTCTGTTTACTTATAAGTCATTAATATAAAAAAACACATTCTTCAGTAATATAGATGATTGTTTTTCGTTGAAATAGGAAAAAGTAATTTTTAGTAGACCATTTACATGTTGTAACTGTTCTAATGTATATAATATTAACTTTGATTTTCAAAAGAATTACATTAAAATAGAACAAAAATATTAACAAGTGAAAAAAATATATAAAACAATAGATTTTACATATAAAAATTGTGCATGTACAAAAATATTTTAATAGTAAAAAACAGAACATCTTAAAATATACTTTAGTGACGTGTTGCTATATTTCTATTTAGACTTATAAAATCATCAATTCAAAGTGTATGATATATTTTTATATATTTTAAAAATAAAAAAATCAATAAATCTGCTTATTCATTTGACTATATCAACAATTTTATTTTTATTTAGAATATTTTTTTTCTTTTCAAACAGCATAATTATTAACAAAATATATAAAAAATCTGTAGGGATCTCAACCAGGTAAAAAAGTTACTAGTGACTTTATTACGTCCATAAATGCCGCACTGTATTATTAAATACATTTTGCATTCAACAATTGAGAGTTTGACAATATCAGCATAGAATAATAATTGTTAAATTGAACTTATAAAACAGGAGACTCCAATCATGGGGAAATAATTTGAATCTGTGTTTGAGACTGGAATCATATTTAGATGAAGATCAAATTCAGCTGGTGTTACCAATTTTTATATATTTTCGGAGGCAATTACCTTGTGATATCTTATGAAAAAATATGAAAGATCAAAAAGTTCCTGCAAAAGGATAGACTTTGAATTTGTTAATAATATTTTTCAAGAGATTATTTAAAACAGGCAAAACTCTTTATATAGTAGTTCCACTCAGTGCCAGACAGAGTAATCAATGGATGCCAGAAGTCTTGTGCATAAAATCCTCATCTAGTGCCTACTTATCCAATATCCCCAGACTAGTTTCTGAATTTTGACCTTTGTTACTGAGGAACCCTGGATCTGAGAGCACTGCACTTAGAACTTAGGATATAATGCAACCCTCCAGTAGCCACCTTTTATCTCTACTTAAAAACAAAACTATGAAAATAAAATTGAAAATACAATATTTTCAATCTAAGCTCAATAGCTTATATAGTCATATGAGTCTGAACTCAGTTCAGTACCCACACATTTTGGTGTCTTTGGTTTTTTAATAACCATAGCCACCACTATCCTATTATGCAGGATTGATGTTAAACCACTAAACATCATATGATGACCATTTCTTATGCTTGCACATAACTGTTATTAAAACAGGCAAAATATTTAATTGAATAATAAGAAGTTTAGGTGAAGACTTTTTGTCCAAAAAGATGCACAATAAGCTGGTACTAAAATTTGAAGTAATGATACCATCTTTGCAATGAAGTTATTTCTTAAAATTTATTTTAGATCTAATCTGAATAAAATGGGAAAGAATATTGTTTTATTCTATTGTTGGAAAAGATTATATCGAGATTATGAAATGATCTTCTGATGGTTAAAAGAAAGTTGAATGTATTGTATTTTCTGTAGTAGAAATAAGACTGCAGTTTGGGGGAGGGGGTTTTCATTTTTTTCTTATATAAACTTTTCTATTTCTGAAAAGGTTCGTTTTTGTCAAGTCTAAATATTAATATCGACTTAAGGAAATTTCCAGAATTATTTTGTCATTACTAAATAGAGTAGATGAAAGAACTAAATCTTGTGTAGAGTTCTGTAGAAATTTATATCTATTAAAGATTATTAAGTATCCCTTGATTTTTTTCTCTTGGAGAGCAGTTTGTCAAATAAGTTAATGTTCTGCATTTTAATGAACTTAAAAACCTTTAGAACTTTTTTCCAAATAAAATCATAAGCTAAGTTTATATCAATAGAGGTAGCGTCAGCTATTTAATAAATTTGAATTTCTTTTTGAATATGAATTAAATAAAACTTGTTCACTGAAACATGTGAATACAGTCAACCCTATAGTTAGTGATTTATAATTAATGTCAACAGTTTTGATAATATAATTGTTTTATGCAAGTTGTAGGAAATGTAGAAATGATAATAAGGAAATACATTAAAATTCTGTTTTGTAAATGGTTTTCATTCAAGTTTTACTGTTATCAAATCTCTGATAAATTTTTCATTGAAACAACTAACAGTAAGTTGAGTTATTTTAAACTATTGTTTCAATATCAATATGAAAATAGCTAAGAAAAGTCAACATTTTTTTGATATCAAAAAATTTCTGTAAATTTAAACTCAGATTTCTATTCTGAAAACGATGTTATATTTTAAAGTCATTTAATGTAATAATAATAATCCTAAACTTAAATTTTCAATGGTTGTAGTTATTTCTTGAGATATACTTTTATCAAAACTTGAGCATTTACTTAGGGAGAACAAGATTTTTTTTATTACTTACTGAAAATCCATGCACACACTTTCAGTTCAATTTTATTATCTTATCACTGTTCTAATGTGCACAAAACATTAATCTAATTAATTCAAAAGTATAAACTTTGTTCTGCATACCATCTCATCATTAATAATTTTGATTAAAAACAACTTCAATAGGTAGTTGTTTATAAAAAATATTTTCAACTTCACTATTTGGCTAGAAGTTGTGTTAAACAATTGCACATAATACTTAAATTATAGCATAAAATTGATATTCTTTTTCTGATAATTTATAATGCTACATTTTACTTATAATTATGTATTAAACTGTTTCCACTATACAGATGAATTTTTAAATCCTTTTTAAAAACTTCAAACTATGTATCTTTTGAAATACATTTTAACTATATTAACATTGATCATTAGGACACTTTTAATGTTATTTTAATCATAATTATCTCAGATATTAGTAACTTTACCAATAAAAGTGTACTACAGGAATTGTATATAGCTTAATTATTAGAACATTAACTTGTATTTGACATTCATAAATTCAAATGATGTCAGAATATCAATGAACAGATGAGAAGTATGTGAAGAAAGAAAAAAATATCACTTAAAACATAATACTTTTAATTACATATTATTATTAACAATTAACTATATTAGAAAATAATAAAGTTTGAGTTTTTCTAAAAAACACTTAACACTTCAATAAGGGAATGAAAATATTTTAATGTAAAATAAACTAAATATGTTATTTATCTGCTACAACACAAAGTACTTCAAATTATACATAAATATTAGAATAATAATCTTCCCTAATTTAAACAATAATAATTTTCCAGTCTATTTTTAAAATTATTTTAGTCAACATAAAATGGCCATTTATATTCTTTTTCTATGATGTAACTGTTCGCCAGAAAAGGGGGGGGTGCATCTCACTATGGTCAGATCTAGGATCTTCTGGTATAATGCTGTGAATGACATGATAAAGTATCTAACCAAAGATATTATCCACCTCCAACTGGTTAGCTCCGGATTTACACATTAAATTTAGATACAACTTCATCTAGTTCAACCATATCTCACCCTTTTTTTGGATTTCATTATGCATCAGTATTCAAATTCAGAGATAATGTTGCCTTGGGCTCTTTTCAGGGGTGAATTTACTCTACATAGCAATTATCACACCTCTATATAGGTTTCAATTAAAGATCCATCTAACCATATTACGATATTATTGTATATATGCAAGTACATCCAGTTGTGAATTAATGAATGAATAAAATAATTTTGACAAACTAGATACCATTTAATAAAAATCAAGTTAACAACATTTATTGCCTAACAAAATAAAATTCAAAACTCTTTTAATATGATATAAAAAAATATGTATATATTTTTGTATGTGCCAAATATGCATCTCTACTATATTAATGACTAAATGTGTTTATTATTCCAACTCTTACCCATGAAAGATATACAAGACAAGGCACAAAATATTGACAAAGTGAATAAAAATTCTTAAAAAACCATTAATTTATTATTACAATGATTGTGAAGCAGACTAACTATTTTACAGTATTATATCAATGTATATACAATAGCTTCATTATCCAATTCCAGATGTAGAAGTTCCTTTTTCTTTGGAGACCCCCCCCTATGTATGTAAAATTGCCTAAAGTTGATAGAAAAGAGCATCCACACTAGATTAATCTTTCATACTGAAAAAATAAACATAAACAATTGTTAGTTAACAATAAACAAATAAAATGCAAACATTGTCCTGTAGTAGTGAATGTACTTAATATGAAATATTATCAAAAAATCTTACCTCATTCCATACAAGAATGATGATGAACAAATGCTAAGACACTATGAAAGAAGAGGTATCCTTAACTTTATTTAACAACAAAAAAAATTGTCTAACTTAATAATATCCCAACCCTGTACTTTGTTGATTCTAGTTACAGTGGCCTCTTCCAAGTTGTAGACATTCAGGTTTTTAAGTATCAAAAAAAAATAGAATTTTACAAAGATATATATATATGATCAATAGATGGAGTTTTACCAAGACTCCAAACAAGCATATTTTTGTTTACATAAATGTCAGAGTCAGATTTCATTGTCTCCTTCATTGGCTCCACCTTCAAATCAGCTGATTTCAATCTGATTTGCTATCATCAGTGAAGGGTAGGAGTTAGAAACTAGACCTAAACACTAACTCCGAGCATTTATGCAACAAGTTCCTATCAGTTTGCAAGCATAAATTTTTTAGATTCGTAAATGTCTTTAAACCCAGCTTATCAAGCCAGATAGCTATATGGGTCTGATATCAGTTCAGTTTTACCACATAGTGGATTCTGACTCTGACATTTATGTAAACAAAAATATGCTTGTTTGGAGGTCTTGGTAAATACAATCGATAGCAAGTTTACGTATATATAACTTGTTTTTGTTTTTCATAAATGTACCTTTGAAGATTCTTGCAATGATATATATTGCAGAAGCTTTGACTATGTGGTGAAACTGAACTGATATCAGACCCATATAGCTATCTGGCTTTATAAGCTGGGTTTGAAGACATTTACATGTCTAAAAAATTCATGCTTGCAAACTGATAGGAACTTGTTGCATAAACACTTGGAGTTAGTGTTTAGGTCTAGTTTTTAACTCCTATCCTTCACTGATGATAGCAAATCAGCTTGAAATCAGCTGATCTGAAGGTGGAGCCAATGAAAGAGACAGTGAATTCTGACTCTGATGTTTATGTAAACAATAATATGCTTGTTTGGAGGTTTTGGTAAAGCTCCATCTATTGATCATAAATACAAGCGATAGCAAGTTTACATATATATAACTTGTTTTTGTTTTTCATAAATGTACCTTTGGAGTTTCTTGCAATGATATATATTGCAGAAGCTTTGATTATGTGGTGAAACTGAACTGATATCAGACCCATATAGCTATCTGGCTTAATAAGCTGGGTTTGAAGACATTTACATGTCTAAAAAATTCATGCTTGCAAACTGATAGGAACTTGTTGCATAAACGCTTGGAGTTAGTGTTTAGGTCTAGTTTCTAACTCCTATCCTTCACTGATGATAGCAAATCAGCTGATCTGAAGGTGTAGCCAACGAAAAAGACAGTGAATTCTGACTCTACGTTTATATAAACAAAAATATGCTTTGTTTGGAGGTCTTGGTAAAGCTCCATCTATTGATCATAAATACAAATGATAGCAAGTTTACATATATATAACTTGTTTTTGCTTTTCATAAATATATATATATTGTAACGATCCAGAGAAGGGTACTTAACGTAATCTGCACTACAGGGCGCCACCTAGGCATTTGAACCTAGAAAAATTTATAAAGTAGGCAGATATAAGTCAAAAAAAAAATTTTTTTTTTTTTTTTTTGCATCCGGTCGTTAGCCCATGTCACTAGCTCAGGGAGTAGCAGAGATTTAATAATATCATATCTTATCTAATTAGATTTCAACATTAAAAAAATAAATAAAATAAGCCACTGCCAGTAATTAGCATACAAACATTTATTTATGCACATATATATAAGATTTAAAATTATTTTATTATTAGTTTTACATTTTAACATTTAACATTATTTTTTTAACTTTGATTTTTTGACTTTAATTTACCTTTAATTACTATTACATTCTAATTTTACATTTTAATTAAGTTCGCACAGATGGGATTATAAAAGCTTGTTATAATAAGTTGCTATAGATCGGTTACATAGATTACACGGTTAAAAACATTCCAAAGTAAACATAAGCGATCAAAATATAAAATTATTGATTACTGACAATTGCGGAGGGAAATTTATATGTAACCCAATAGTATTCACCATAAGATACTTGCATTGTCACCAATAACTTAAAAGACATCCGAATAAATACATTTTAGATACTCACCGTAAGGTATCATTATTTATCGAATGTCTATATATTTTGATCAAATATGAAAACGCAAAACATAGTTAACCGATAAACAATCCATGCAAGCGTCTATAAACAACTTAAATTTAATGCCTTTTTATTTAGAATCGAGTATGAATACTACATAGATTTGCATTGAAATTAAAATATTCTATCCCTATTTAACCTTAGGCTAAAATTCGCAGTCAAACTGGCATCAATCCATCTGATACATCGATGTATTCAATGTAATACGAAATACGGCAGCACCAAAAGAATTAGGAAAAGACATTGACTCTCAATCAGATAGGAATATTACATCTATCTAATGAGAAGAACAATAAAAAAAAAACTCCATAGAAAGGAACTGCGTTCTCCATCTTATAATTCCTTCCATAGGCAAACAGGTGAGTGCGGCGTATATATAAATGATTCTGCCAGTAGCGAATCTCCGATCATATCTACTAACTACATCAATATATTCAATCCATTGACTCAATCTAACAACGACATAAATAACCTAAGATTACCCTCCCCTAATATAACTTTACAAATCTATACAGCCATTCATGCCCGACTTAAGTTTAACATTTTTATAATTAATTTAACGGAAAACAAAAATCATAATAAAACTTAAAGAACAAAAAATAAATAAATGGAAATGATTTTACAAAATAAATACATTAAATAAAATTATAACTAATTAATAAATAATGTTGGTCAGATAGAATAATATTGCAATCATTTAAATCTGGAAAAGTTTTTAATTTACTGTTCATAAATTTTAAAGTTCTTACGGTTATTTAAATAGTTCATCTTCATATATTCCTTGCCGTTTGAACGTGAATTCCCACGTCGTCCGAAGATTGGTATCCTGTTGGCCGATTTATTTATCCATCCGGAGATTTTTTAGTGTAGTTGGTCCTCAATGTAGAAACGATGGCTCATTTTTCTTCCTTTCTTAGCAGAACTGAAGGGATTGAAGCTGTGCATCTTTTTCAATCCCCTCAGCACTAACACCTAGCTGTTACATCGTAATAATCATCAATAACTAGTCACTAATTAATAATTTCCAAATTTTCCTTTTATACGTATTCGAAGGATTGACTTAACATTACGTCATCGATGAGATGATCCTTTTCGTTGAGGTCCGATTTCCCAATGGATTTATTTCATTTGCTGAAAGTTTCTATTGTTTTCCTATCTGACTGATGTTTTTACATTTTAAATGCCCAAGGCTGGTTTACATTTAACTAATTAACAATCATTTCCATTTCTGATTAATTAACCTGTTTTCCAAATCAAAAATATATTTAAAGATAAATTTAAAGATATAATTTTATCTCCAAATCTTTTTAAAATTTAGTTTTAAAATACTTTTTCTTTAATAAATTTTTATTTTAATAATTTTTCATTATCTGTGCGATTTAATATATAAGAGTTTAAGATGATATTTAATTTCAATTTTTAATTCTAAAAGAAAATTTTTAAATGCGAACTTTTTAATTTACTTTCATGTTTAATAAAAAAAAAAACAACAATGTAACGAACGTCTGTGCTCGTTACATATCAGTAAAGTTACTTAAAAAAAATGATCAAAAAAAAAATATTTTACTTAGGGTTAGTAATTACGGTACACGATTGACGAAGACATTTACAAAACATCCGGTTAATAATTTTACAAAAAGTCTATATACAAAAAGAAAAATGTTTACCATCGCTTACCTAAGGACCGTTTATGTTTACACCCCTCTCCACAAGTGTTCTATTTTATTTTATACATTTTATTTTTACACATGGCATGACAAGCAAGTCATTTTATAAATTATCTATTTAAAGAAGGCCGCATTGAGATTAATATGTTTTAAGAAATAAAGGGTTTAAACGTGTATATTTGCAGAACAATTATAAATACCACCAACTTATTTATGACTGATTGAAATGCATAAATAGGGTTACACTTAAGTAATTCCCAAAGGTACTCATCGTAAGGCACCACATTTCGATCATAAACTTACGTGGCTATGCGCTCCTATACACATTAAAACATAATTTATATTACAACAACAACAAAAAAAAACATATCAATCGCAACCTTTTGACTTTCTTTCCAACGAAATACAGTTTAAAACTATTTATACTTTCCCGTGTTTAATATATGTGCTATTTCTTTTACTGGCAGAGCTTTTATAAGATTTAAAGTATACGACTTTATGTAAACAGATAAAATGTTTCATTTTGAGAAGAATTTGTTCAGGGTATACGTGGTTTATTAAAGATCGGCCCGAGTTGGGAAAGCCATTGTAACGATCCGGAGAAGGGTACTTAATGTAATCTGCACTACAGGGCGCCACCTAGGCATTTGAACCTAGAAATATTTATAAAGAAGGCAGATACGTAAGTCAAAAAAAAATTTTTTTTTTTTTTTTTGCATCCGGTCGTTAGCCCATGTCACTAGCTCAGGGAGTAGCAGAGATTTAATAATATCATATCTTATCTAATTAGATTTCAACATTAAAAAAATAAATAAAATAAGCCACTGCCAGTAATTAGCATACAAACATTTATTTATGCACATATATATAAGATTTAAAATTATTTTATTATTAGTTTTACATTTTAACATTTAACATTATTTTTTTAACTTTGATTTTTTGACTTTAATTTACCTTTAATTACTATTACATTCTAATTTTACATTTTAATTAAGTTCGCACAGATGGGATTATAAAAGCTTGTTATAATAAGTTGCTATAGATCGGTTACATAGATTACATGGTTAAAAACATTCCAAAGTAAACATAAGCGATCAAAATATAAAATTATTGATTACTGACAATTGCGGAGGGAAATTTATATGTAACCCAATAGTATTCACCATAAGATACTTGCATTGTCACCAATAACTTAAAAGACATCCGAATAAATACATTTTAGATACTCACCGTAAGGTATCATTATTTATCGAATGTCTATATATTTTGATCAAATATGAAAACGCAAAACATAGTTAACCGATAAACAATCCATGCAAGCGTCTATAAACAACTTAAATTTAATGCCTTTTTATTTAGAATCGATTATGAATACTACATAGATTTGCATTGAAATTAAAATATTCTATCCCTATTTAACCTTAGGCTAAAATTCGCAGTCAAACTGGCATCAATCCATCTGATACATCGATGTATTCAATGTAATACGAAATACGGCAGCACCAAAAGAATTAGGAAAAGACATTGACTCTCAATCAGATAGGAATATTACATCTATCTAACGAGAAGAACAATAAAAAAAAAAACTCCATAGAAAGGAACTGCGTTCTCCGTCTTATAATTCCTTCCATAGGCAAACGGGTGAGTGCGGCGTATATATAAACGATTCTGCCAGTAGCGAATCTCCGATCACATCTACTAACTACATCAATATATCCAATCCATTGACCCAATCTAACAACGACATAAATAACCTAAGATTACCCTCCCCTAATATAACTTTACAAATCTATACAGCCATTCACGCCCGACTTAAGTTTAACATTTTTATAATTAATTTAACGGAAAACAAAAATCATAATAAAACTTAAAGAACAAAAAATAAATAAATGGAAATGATTTTACAAAATAAATACATTAAATAAAATTATAACTAATTAATAAATAATGTTGGTCAGATAGAATAATATTGCAATCATTTAAATCTGGAAAAGTTTTTAATTTACTGTTCATAAATTTTAAAGTTCTTACGGTTATTTAAATAGTTCATCTTCATATATTCCTTGCCGTTTGAACGTGAATTCCCACGTCGTCCGAAGATTGGTATCCTGTTGGCTGATTTATTTATCCATCCGGAGATTTTTTAGTGTAGTTGGTCCTCAATGTAGAAACGATGGCTCATTTTTCTTCCTTTCTTAGCAGAACTGAAGGGATTGAAGCTGTGCGTCTTTTTCAATCCCCTCAGCACTAACACCTAGCTGTTACATCGTAATAATCATCAATAACTAGTCACTAATTAATAATTTCCAAATTTTCCTTTTATACGTATTCGAAGGATTGACTTAACATTACGTCATCGATGAGATGATCCTTTTCGTTGAGGTCCGATTTCCCAATGGATTTATTTCATTTGCTGAAAGTTTCTATTGTTTTCCTATCTGACTGATGTTTTTACATTTTAAATGCCCAAGGCTGGTTTACATTTAACTAATTAACAATCATTTCCATTTCTGATTAATTAACCTGTTTTCCAAATCAAAAATATATTTAAAGATAAATTTAAAGATATAATTTTATCTCCAAATCTTTTTAAAATTTAGTTTTAAAATACTTTTTCTTTAATAAATTTTTATTTTAATAATTTTTCATTATCTGTGCGATTTAATATATAAGAGTTTAAGATGATATTTAATTTCAATTTTTAATTCTAAAAGAAAATTTTTAAATGCGAACTTTTTAATTTACTTTCATGTTTAATAAAAAAAACAACAACAATGTAATGAACGTCTGTGCTCGTTACAATATATATAAAATTAAAACTTTCTTCAAATCAATTTGATTAATGTCCATGAGTTTGGCAAATAGTGTCTTTCATACATACTGTTTATTTCTCTTCTGGTTATCTTTCTTTGGTAAGTCATGCATCACTTGCAGAAACTCCTTGGTGATGCATTTGAAATGATGTTATTCCCCTCTTCTGTTGTTGTTTTCATACTAGTTTCATCTAGACATTTAAGACAGAATATTTGATGTTTTTGGGCATTATACAGGTGACTATTTAATCATAGTCCTTTCTATGGTCAGAGACAATAGCACTCTGGCCCTATGGCAATGTTAAATACCTAGAATACATTGCTCAGCAGTTTATAAAACATTTAAATTTCCATAATTCATTATTTGATTTTTAATTGCTTATATAAAAAAACGAATTGTTGCATCATTTATATATATATATGCTGATGTTCTATTTCTTTATTTTAGCTGCGTCTGAATAATAGCACCGTTTTATTTTAAATATCAATTTAAAATCAGTTCAATTATTTTTATCCAATCACACAAATCTATCAAAACTTTTTCTGTTTAAATATTGGCCATAGTTTTTTTTTATAATTTTATGCTATGAAGATTATACAAATTATTTGAAATGTTCAAATCAGTCATGCATATTATCTTGGATTCGAACATTCAATTTTGAGATGTTGAAATGTTCGAATGTCATTCATATTCTCTTGGATTTGAACATTCGATTTTGAGATGTTGATCTTATACAGCTATTATATCATTTTAAGAATAATAAAAGATGACAGAAATGAACTGGGTTTGCTTTTATACTGAGTTTACTTTCTGTTGTTTAGTATGCTTGCATTTTTATTTACTTTTCCATTGCTGTATTTGTCTATTGTTGCATTATTATATTGATTGTAAGTAAAAATAAAATTTTGTAATAGAATTCTGCTTTCACTTTCTCCCTGTGGTTACCTAGTGACTAGTTTGACATTAGGTCATCACTATGTTTACCGAGTCTAAGTCTTTTATCGTGATGTAAAGTACATTAACATTTAATTCATTATTGATATACATATATATTTGTGATTTCTTTAACTAGGATTTTTATCCTTTTATTAAATAGGGGAAATTAGTCTATTGTGCTATTTATTTAATATAGTATTTAATAAAATAAATGTTTGTTGCGTATATATATATATATATGTGTGTGTGTGAGTGAGTGGTGTGTGTGTGTGTTTACCCTATAAAATGATGCATGCTCATCCACCCTATTAGCTAATCTTACATTTTAAATGAGTTTAATTTGGTGGTGTGAGTAAACACAGTCTGGACTCAATCAGATTGTAAACTACCCTTACTACTATGAAGGCACATCTGTTGATATTAGTCAAAGCAAACTACAACCCAGTATCAGAGTAAAATGGTCTTCTTAAATATGACAAACATTAAACTTCAAAAGTTTGATTTGAAGTTTACCTTGAATATTATTGCAATATATTTTTCATTTCTATAAGAACTTCAAATGCAGATGTAAAATGTTTATTTTATATTTTTGTCATAATTATATTAAGAGTGTTTGATATTAAATCAGCATTTATTTATTTTTATCCTATATTGATGATTAAACATAAATTGACTCTAGATTGCAATATTTATAGTTTAGCCATATTGAAGAAGTATATCTTTATATATGGGTTAGATTTGAAGTTCATCCAGCATGATACATCACTTATCAGATTTGTCATATTGATAAGAACTGAGAAAGCTAATATATATGATCCTTTTATATATTCTGGGCAATCTGATGTAGAGGCTGGCTCAGTAATATTAACAGACTTTGCAAATACCTTAATAAAATATAGCAATGATTTATTTTTTAATCTTAGTAACAGTCTATTGTTTAATGTGTATATAATATTTGCTCACTGGAAAAGGCAGACAGAAACTATAATTCATGAATAAGTAAAAAAAAAATATTTCAAACTAACAATGAACTTGGTTTGATTCTATTTATTCTACACCTTCTCATCTAATATTCATAAAATGTATACAGAATAAATTAATTTTTAAAATTTTTCTATAATTTTACATAGCACTTTGCATTGGGACATCGTGCCTACACCCACAAAAACATTATTGTTGTCATTCTTTGATTAAAATCAATAAGGTGTAAAACAAAAAACACTTCAGTAAATTTTATCTTTATTAAGATTTTTTTCACCTGTTGCAGAATAAATTTTTTTATGCCTTATTACATCTGATAAAAAGTAAAGCTCATAGACAATTTAATTAGTCTCAAATGATAGCTTTAAAATGTAAGCACAGTATAAAATTAATTCATTAAAACTCTAAACTTACCAATGGTAAAAAATTAAAGCATAAAATATTCAGATCTAAAATTAATCCACAATTCACCTAAATCTCCACAACTATATTGCCTAAATGATAGTTGCATATAACTACTGCTTACATTATAGCACATCAAGTCTAGGTCTAATTTAATATGCTTTCTCATTAGTACTTATTTTTATCAATTTTAATGACTTATCATTGTTCTTTCTATTGTAAATATTACTTAGGATAGTTCACAAAAGATCACATGACCTAGTAAAATTAAATATTATTATTTATAATATTAATTTTAATTTTAGCATTTAATATTGTGCAATGAATAGATTATTATGAATTTTACAAACAATCAAAACTTATTCAGATAAAATCCACCAGATAAGTGCTCATTAAGATGCAAAAAAAATTGTAGTTCTATTCATTAGATCAAATCATTAAAAAATATTTTACAATTAAAAAAAATCATAATATAATCTCAATTGTATGTTTTCTTTAATATTTCATTAAAATTTTAATCACTATATTATATACTAAAACCTTTATTGCATCTCCTCTCAACATATTCTATGACATATTTGTAGCAAAAACATTTGTCATTATAAGCTGCAGCCACAATTTAAAAAAATGAAAAAGGCAACTGAAATCAAAATTTCTATATGTATAATTAAGAGTGGGGATATGGCCACTCAAACACTCATTCTTTCTATCATAGTTATTATAAGACATGCTAATTTAAATGACTGAAGATTAACATTAAGTATTGATGATTGGTTATTCACAGTTAGCACTCACTTCCTAAGATTAGTAGACCTTACTGGTATCTAAATATTGTTTAAGTTTTATTTAAAAAATCAGCTCCAAATAATCAATTTATATCAATAATTTTTCAACAATATTCTACTAACAAACTATACGTTCAGCATAATTATCCTAATTATTTTTTTTATTTTATAATTTTCAGCTATGAGAAAGGCTGTTGTTTAATCAATACCGTCAGCCAGTTTGGACAATGTAAATTACCTGAAAGTTAGTGAGTGTCTAAAACAGTATTAAAAATTCTCTCTTTATAAAGTGCTGAATATGCTCATAGACCTTTGCAAATAATAATTTAATGTTAGATTTTTGTTATTTTAGTTAGATTACATACCTATAAGTAAACATATTTCAATCTGATAAATGTAGTAAATTCTGGGCCATATTTGTTTATTTTTATTTATAACTTTCTATATTTTTTATATATTCAATTATCCTACCATATTCATGACATTTGGTTTCAAGTGAAATAATATATGCCAAAATTTTCAAATAACTGGTGCAATTATAAGATATGCACACATATATGCATGTGCATCTTAAATGTAAAATAAAATTGTAAAAAAATAATAATAATAATTTTGTTTGTATATGTGATTTATTATTTTTTGAAAAAGCCAATAATTGCAATCTATAATGAGATATTATATATTATTAAAAATATTTGTTTTTAACACAGTAGTTGATAATTAGAATCTATTTCTGTTGTGTTTAGTTAGGCTTGCAGGTTCATTTCCAAACCAACATGTACAATTTATTAGTACAAAATATATACACACATTACTTAATAAATGAACAAATATAGTTGATAGACTTCAATGCTGAGATAGTCGTGCAGAGTATGAAACTCACTTCCAGCTAATAATTAGCCTGCATCGTGAGTTCTGGTAAGACTCTTCCAGCTATGTAGTTAGCTTGCCTCAAGTCAGCTCTGGTTCAGACGTAGCAATTTCCAGTCTGCAACTGAACTTGCCTCACTGTGTGGACATCTCAATAATGATAAATACCTTTGTTGATGGCAGAAGGTTTAATGGAGAGCACATTCTGTCATTCAGGTTAACAGAAGTAATTGTTCTCTCTGCCTTGCCTCCAAAAGGCTGACTATTTAAAGGAAGATCTTATATCTTACTGGAAACATGTGGATTCAGTGCGTGAACTCCAGTGAAGGTTTTAATCCAATTGGATAGCAACTGGGTGCTAGCCAATCATGCAAGAAATCTGGAATAGTCCACTTCTGAAGGCAGAGTCAGATATGACAATTTCAAAACACAACCATTTTCTAAAATTAGTTTATTGATTGCTGCTACATACTCGTGTTTATAGTAATATTCCATTTAGTTGGAAGTTATTTGGGATAATGTTTTTCAACTGCTGTTATTTTTATCTTTAATTAACCTTAAATTATATTTTTATAATTAAAAAAACTTTAGAATGTATTTCAAAACACACTATCATTAAGTTTAAAATGAGAGTTTAATAATAATTACAATAAAATAAAGTTTTTTTAATAATAAAAATATATTTAAAGTTAATTAAAGATAAAAATAACAGCTGTTGAAAAAATATTATCACAAATAATTTCCAACTAAATGTACCTGTATTGAAAACATAAGTATGCAGCAATTTCTCTTTATTCTAAAATATAACTATCTATTTATTAGTCTGCGGAATCAATGGATATCAAATTGTATAGTGCTATAATATCCACATTTTCATATCTGATTCTGGTTTGTGACTTTGTGATAATTTAGGATTTAAAGTTGAAATAATGATATTATGTTTCATTAAGCCATACTTAACTTTTATATTATGCAAATTAATAGCTTAAACATCAAAAATATATACTAACATCTTATATTCAAGAAAATTTAGTTGCATAATCATACCATCTGGTGTTTATTGATTATTCACCATATAGTAGATAGCTTCAGAGAAGAATAAAATTTGCTCTTGGAAGCAGGCATACCTGAGGATATTTTTTTGCTTTCCTGCCTAGATAAAAAAATCAATAGATATGTCAGAAATATATAACCTGTTCTGTTTCATACTTTTATCTATTATAGTTATCTAAAATCTATTTATATCTATATATGAATCTATATATTAAGAATAGAACAATATAAAAAAATTTAAATAGATTAAGGCATAAATGTTCATATACATATTCATATGTCAAATGCGTTGACCGGGAAGCGAACCCGGACCAGCTGCTTGGAAGGCAGCTATGCTAAGCGCTAGGCTACTAACGCTTGATATGTTTATATATAATTAAAATACCTTGTCAGTGAAAAATCAAAAGATTAAAGAAATGATCCCTTTATTTTTAGAAATTATATTTTGTAATGATAATTGACAAAAGAATTGTTAAAAATAATTGATAGAATAACAGTTTAACAAATCTACTTAATAATAAAATTTACATGAATTACATGAATTTTTTTCACTTAATTAACGTAGCAACAGAAGTTTGTTTTTGCTCAAATGTAGTACAAATTTGATTTTATGTATATAGAATGTTAGATAATACTTTCTTTCTAACGAATGTTTTCCACAAAAAACAAAACAACTGTTATTTTGTTTAATCATACTGTCTGGTGGTAAGAAGATCTTTTGATTCTTAACACGGCATTGCAATTTTCTACAATAATTAACCAATTAAATAGGACATTGCATTCTTCTTTGGAGATTAACCACGACTTTGAATTATTACCCTGTCATTACTGATAATTTATATCTATATTTAAGATAACAAATAGTTAAGTTGTTGCCTTAACTTAAAAAAACTAAAATATATTTTGTCTGTTTTTTTACTTATTTATTTTAAAACAAAAGCCAACCTTTCATATATATAAAAGTCAAGGAAAGGATGTAAATTTTCCAATAATAATGGCTTTTATATATAAATTTTTGGTATTTCATAAATTAGGAAATAATATACATTCAGTTTCAACTACAAATGGACTTCTATCTTTGAAAAAAAGAAAATGCTCAAAGATGTGAGGTTTTATTTTTTAAACCAAATATTATCCCTTTTAAAACTGTATTGCATGAACCATCTTAAACATATATTACGAAAGAAGCTTATTATTTTTTACTTTTTTAAGCAGATATATTTCTTAGCTGCTTTTCAATTGATTATTTAATAAATAATTTACCAAATATGTATTAGTTCATCATATAACATGGTTTATTTCAGAAAATAACATTTTTTTATTTCTTTAATCATTTTAACATAAAAATAAAACGAGTGTTCTTAAAATGTTTTAATGCAATAAAGACGCAATAAAATTTAAACCTATTCAAAGCTATTATATAAAAAAGTTATTAAAATATTTATATTTATAATCCATCTGCTATATTTTGTAGAAAATATATTTGGCTTTAGTAACTCGAGAGCTACAAGTTATAAAGCTAAGTTTTACTTCAGAGAAAAAAACAGTAATAAAATGTAAATACATATCTAGTTTAAAAAGCAATAAAAAGTTCGCTAATAATTAATGGAAACGTAAATATAAATAGATATGTAAGTTTTTTTAAAAAAGGAGTGAAAAATAAATTTTATAAAATAAAGGAAATTTTATTTTGATAATTTAAGTTTAAGTCTAATTCACCGAAGAAATATTGGTTTGCAGATAAATTAAACTTAACCAAATAAAGATTGTACCTTTTTTTTTTTTATGTGTCAAAGCGTAGGCGGGAAGCGAATCCCGGGATAATTGCTTGTAAGGCGCTGTGCTAACCACTCAGTCACCAACTCTTGACAAAAATAGTTTTCCATATGTCAAAGCATCAGCCGGGAAGCGAACCCGCGACAACAGTCTGCAAGCAACTGCTTGCTCGCAAGGCGGCTGCGCTGACCTCTCGGCTGCCAAAACATAATGGCAAATGACTATTTTCAAGGCTGGATATAACTCATGGATTTAAAATACCAGGAAAACTGTATTGTTAAAATCGAACTATTAAACTATTTTAGTAGAAAACAAATGGAATAAATATTTAAAGCTAATTACTGTGGAATGTGAATGATCGTAATTAGAAGCCGGGTCCTTACCATCATTGTAAAAATGCATTAGCCAAATGGATTTACTTTTACATTGGAATGATCTAAATTTATCAATGAATTCAAGCAAGGAACAAACAGTATAAGTAGGGTGTGCACCAAAAGAGCACAGTCATCAGCTTTTCTCCACTCATCTCATGCTGACATTGTTGCTGTCATAAGGACTTTTCAGAAAATCTGAGAGAGAAGTGGCCCTACTTTTCTGAATGATGGAAGTCTCCCAGAGGCTGTGCCTCTGAAGGTGAAAGATAGCTGTCATGGGGAAATGTTTGTAGACCTCATAGGTCTTTTATTATTTGTGCACACCTGAGAAGGCCCAATGAGGATTGTGTTTTAAGTACTGCGAGTATAAACTTTTAGTATTCATTTAGGTCCAGTACTATTGCAGTGGCAATATTTGTTTTCTTGGTGGCAATTATAGCATTGAAAATTGAGAAATTTAAATCAAGGGACTAATTGTTAATGTATGTAAAGGAACTAATGAACACTATTTAGTTAAATATTATTGGTGTGTGTGTTTTTTGTGTTACAATTTGTCCGCAAATTTTAGTAGTGTGGAAAAGGTAAACAAAAATCTCTCACTTTTTATATAATCATAAAAGAAGTGTAGCTCAAGTTCAAACCCTACAAGGCCAATTCTAAAAGCTTTAAACGAAAGAGTGACAACAATTATTGTTTATTTGTTTGTGTGTTGATAGAAAGGTATCACTTTAAACTATTTAATATTTAATTTTCTTTAAAAGCAAAGTTATAATGTACATATAGGCAATGTATGTGTAAATTATTTAATTGTTTTATATATCAAATATTAAAATTTTACTTTCTTTAAACTACTATGTGATCAATTCTAATATTTTATTCTATATTTTATTTTGTTTCTTTAATTATAAGTGGGATTTAAAGTTAGTTTAATTAAATAATTGGGTTATAATTACTAAGCTACAATTTATTATTTAAGGTTAGTTTATGAATGATTTGAAAGAATGAAGGATGTGTGTACATTACATACAAAATTTTACATTTCCTAAATATTGAAAGAAAAGGAAGTATTAAATCTGTCAAATTATTTTTTTTGTAAATTGTTTGTTAAAAGAGGAAATCTGTTTAATCAGATATAATCTTGTAGATTTTTTTGTAAATAATTGTTTTTCTTTGGAGTTATATGGGTCAGAATATAATTTTTGAAATTGTTTATCGAGATCTAAAGAAGGAGCAAGATTTGAGTGTTACTGGTGTTAAAGAAAAGAAAAAAAAAAAAGAAATAAGAATTGGTTATTTTTTTTAAAACAAAAGTGTCGAAAAAGGATTAAATTTTCAGTTAAAAAATATTTGGTTGAAAATAAATTAGAGATCTAATTAAAACAAATTTGTAAAATAGAAGTGTTTCTCTGATTGGTTAAGTTAGCTAAAAATTGGATATAAAAAGTGTTTTGAATTATTATTAAGATTATTATTGTGATTGATTCAGATTTTAAACTATCAAATTTGAATGTTGAAAATATAAGAAATGGCGGAAAAATTATATTATTCCCATTTGGAACATCTGGAGGAAGTGATCAATAGGAAAGAAAAGATGTGTCAAAATAATATTCAATTTACTGACCAGATAAATAAGATGTTTTTAATAGAAGGAAGAAAGTTATGATTAAAGAAGATGAAATAATCTACTGATAAATATTAATCATCAATCAATTAATTGTTAAAACTGTTTTAAACTAAGAAAATTTATAAATGTGAAAAATTGTTTTCTAATGTTGAAGGAAGAGAAGAAAATTTAATATAATGATTTCAAATTATCACTAAAAAATAATCAATAGAGTCATCATCATCAAATAGTTTAACTCAAGAAAGAGTTGTTCCCAGAAAAGGAAATAATAGTGAGAAATATAGACATTATACAAAATTTGAACCCTTGGAATTACAAAAAAGATCGGATATGTTTTATATCTATTTTCTTTAATATCAGTCTTATAAATTTTAGATAAAGTGGTATATTTTATTTAAAGAACTTTTAAAGACTATTAGATCGATTAAAAAAAATTCTTATAATAATACTTTGGCTTTAACTGATCTTGAATGTATGAAAATTATTTGTTTATTAATTTTAAATATTAATGTGTAAAAAATTTTTTATGGTGTTATGATTTTAGTTTTAACTGATATATTATTATTATTTTGGTTTTTAATAATATTTTGTTGTTATGGGATAATTGGGAGTGAATGTGAAATAATGAGTAGTATTAGAATATTAGATTATTTTGTTTCAAGTTCAGTATAGATTTCAGCGCTTGGAAGAGAGGGGGGAGAAAATAATTTAAAATTGTTTTAAAACTTGTCTTAATTCTACTAACATTTTTTTTATTATTCTATTTACATGTTGGATTTTAAAGTATGTGTGCTAATAGCAATAATATTTTTTTTTCTTGAAATATTTTTCTCATGGAGGAAAATATGGTTAATGTGATGTAACTTAATAAAATACATTTGAAGGGAAAGGGGAAGAACTTAAAATTAATCTGAGGATTGTTATATAACCAATTATTATTATTATTATTCATGTCAATTTTCATATTATCTAGAAATTTTTATGTATATGTTAGAAATGTAGTAATAAATATTAGTTTGTTTTATTAAACAGGGTATATATTTCATTAAGTGTAGTCTTGGTTAAGTGTGATTATTCATCATCATCAATGGTTGAATATTAGTTATTTAAGATATAAGTAAATATGTAAAATTAAGCAATAATTATGAATTTCTTTATAAAATTTAGTTTTATGTTTAGGCTTAGTCCTAGAGCTGTAGTTGAAATTGTCATTATTGTTATTATTATCATCATCATATCGTCATCAACATTTTAATTAATGAGTGTTTAACTGTTTAAAGGATAAATAAATATTGATTTTATAATATTTAGTGATCTCTTAGTATTATTATAACACATCCATCATCTATTTATGAAGGATGAGTGAATTGCATCTAAATTAGTTATATATAATCTGAGCTATAAACTTACAAAACTATTGAAAAATTTGTTATGTAAGATCTGAGAAATGATTTATGTCTAATATATCCACTTTGGTTTAAAGATGTTTTATTTAATAAATATTAGTGTTATAGTGATATGGCTAAAAGAAAATTTATTTTATTATAAATAAAGTAAAGAAGGGATTAATAATGTAAAAGGTTACAGATATAACGTTTAGATTAGATAATCTAGTGGGTGCTAGACCATATTACTTAGTATTTGTTTAAACATACTTAAATCAAACAGAAATGAAAGTGGATAAGATTATGTTGTATATGAGTTATATTTTATTGAATTATAGTGTATTCAGTGATTTTATATGGTTATAATAATTTGTCATAATTTGTTATATTTTATATATATGTTTTGGACTACTTTAATTTTGGTTACAATATATATATATATATAATGTAAATAAATATATTAATTCTTATTTAATAATGTTTTGGGTAATTAATGAATTTGTGATAATTATTGGAAGTTAGCTTCATAGCTGAATACACAACAAAACTGATGCAGTCTGACAGTCGCATTCGAACCAGGTGTGAAAGTAGAGATTTGTTATAAGTGTTTATATATAAGTGTCTCAGAGATGTGAATATATTTGTTTTAGAATAATTTAGTATAAACTAAGATTTCTTCTCATGAATATATATATAATTTAATAAAAAATGTCATTGGGGCAGCTGGCAATAACCGAATTTGATGTAGGGGGTGCTGGGGAATAGTCATTTTATGCTATCCAGTTAGAAATAGTATTCTGGATAAGAAGAAAAAAATAGCTACATTGTTATGTCTATCAAGCAGAAGAGTAATTGCAATAGTAAATAAGTATTATGAGTTACCTATAATGAATAGAGTAGTGAATGAGGATATTGTAAAAATGTTGACCGATCACTTTAGCCCTAGTCGATCAATATACCTAGCCTGGTTGTCTCTAAGAAACAGAAGACAAGCAAAGGGTGAATTTAAAAAAGGTTACAGTTTAATTTTAAGATAACTAGCAAAAGATTGTTGATATGGGAACTATATGGATGAAATATTGCTCGATTATTTATTATAGGGTCTGATTGATGAGGGTCTGAGAAAAAACCTGCTGTGTGATACAGATTTGAACTTTGAGTCAGCTATCAAAAAGGAGTTAGCTTACTAGATAATATTAGCACAAGCAGCCTGTTTAAAAATAAAACTGATAACAAGTGTGGAAAATAGATCAATAAAAGAATCTGGTTATTTGTTTCTGCTGCAGTAAAAAAGACCACATAAAAAGTCAGTGTAAGTTTCTGGGAGAAAAGTGCATAATTCTAATGTAAAAGGACACTTTAAAAAGTTGTGCAAGGCAAAATCCAGTCATCTGTGGCAAAATAACATAGATTTAAATGAAATGTAACAGATGATATGGTAAACATAAATAATATGAGAGCACGTCTGAGTAATAAATTTATGTTAAAGGTAGAAATGTGTAATAGAAATATTGAAATGGAAATTGGTAGTGGATCGAAGATTTCATTGTGTTCAAAGAAATTCTGGAAAGTGATTAAAGCAAAATGCACTGACATTTCAATTAGGCAGACAAATATAAAATCTGTAGATATCAGTGAAAGTGGATTGTGTATGATGTGTCATGCTGTAGTGCCTATAAAGCATAAAAATAGGATAATAAAATTGTTTTTATACATAGTAAAAGAAAAAATTAGTCCGTTAATAGGGCAGACTAGTTTCATAAGTTAAACATAGGTATAAATATTAATGCTGTGAATAATGTCACAAGTGGACCAATTGGGAAAGCAAAGCTTATGAGTGGTAAGACCAAGCTATGGTCATTTGCACAAGAATCTAAGGAAGAAAGAAACACAGTGAGCAAATAAAAAATGGCTAATGTGACCCTCAAAATTGCAGCAACTGTATGTGGTAGAGAGAGGTCAAGTAATAGGTTATAAAAAAGAAATATAAGTAAAGTGAATAATTTAATATATTCACTCTCATTCCAAGATGCTTAAGATTGGCTTATACAACTGAATTTAAGTATGGAGATAAGATGGCCATTCCTATCTTTTCAATATCCTTATTTTCTGACTTGAATCAAGAGTTTACTAGCAGTTAACATAGCTAATTGAATATTCTAATATTTCCCATGTTCAGAGGTTTGTATAATTTTTCATTAAAATTACAGCTTGACACTGCACTAGTAAAATTTTCTTGATTATTTAAATGTAATTGTTTTGTATTCATTGCTACAAAGGGAAAATTATTTTTTTTTGTTATTGTTTTTAAACATATATCACATTTATTTAATATTTAGTGTTCCTCTTGATTTAATATGTGGAAAGGCAAACTCACCTAAGATTGACACCAATTACATCACCTCCATGACTTAAACACCACATAATGTTTTAAGATTATGTTTCCCAAATGGATGCACTAATAGTAGAGCACAATTTTTCTGAAGAGGTAAATGTATAAGGGTTTAAGCTTTACTGTTTTTCTTTACTTCCTACAAGATAACTTTTATTTTTTTATTCATTAATTAACTTACTTGTTATTCATTATCAGCAGTAAATAAAACAGATTATTTTTATTTTATATTAAAAAGTAGATTAATTATTATATTTAAAGACATATATAAAATCATAAAATCTTTAACATTGCAAATATTTATAATTAAAGAAGTTGATCTCTTGCAAAGATTAGTGCATTTACTGAATAACAAATTCTACAATTCATAAGATTAGAATAAATTATATCACTTCCAATGCTCTAACACCATATGATTTTTTATGAGAACAACTATGTGATTATTTATTTTTAATATTTATTAAGATTGCTTTCTTACTTTGGTACAGTGTTAAAGCAATAATTTAAAGAGCTAAACATTTTTTAATTAACTTTGACTGTTTTTTTTTTGTCTTATTGTTGATCTTCCGGTAGAAGACATATGATTATTCAGCACCATATTTTTTTATTCATACCTCTAATGAGTAAGATGAAATCTTGTAAAAAAAAATCATGTGATGATTTATAAATATTTATTGTTTATTTATATTTTATTATGTTAGTACTAATTGCTTATTATTGACTATCTACAGAAAATTATTTTTACATTTTATATTAAGAAGTAGAAAAATATACTTAGAAACACATATAAAATCATAAAACTTTTATTATGGCAAACTCTTTGTAATACAAGAATTTAATGCCAAGTAGAGCATAATGCAGTGGTAAAATAGCAGAGATCCTGGCCCTCAAAATCCATTAATCATAAAATTTTTCATGTTACAAAAACTTATAATTAAGAAAAGTAGTGGCCTATAGTGTTTACTTCTAAGACAAAATTGAAAGCTAAAGATTCAGAACTGAGGCAACTACATTAGTTTCAGTGTTTAAACACCACATAACTTTCTAAAAGATATACTATTTGATTTGTTTTTGTTACTTATTAAGTTTCTTTGTTTAATTTGATGTAGGGATGAAGCTATGAAACTCAAGAGATAAACATCTCTGGATATAAACTTAACTGTTTTATTCTCTTGCTGACTTCCTCATGAGAGAACTATATACTTATCTCTTATTTTTAGAAGTGGAATATATTATTTTTAGGTTTTGTATTAAGAAATAAATGAATTATAAAACTTAGAAGCAAATATAAAATTATGAAGCCTTTAACATGCAGTTACTTATAAATAAAAAATTTAGTACCCTGCAGGGTTTATTGGCAAAGTGGTAAATGTGGATTTCAAGGCTGCTGGATTTTGTTAGTTAATATTTTGTAAACTCCCTGACAATAACTCATTTGATTATTTGTTTTTATTTAATGGAATTAATTTTTTATGCAAAGTTATTATAAAAAAAAATTTCAGTTTTATAATGACGTTTTAAATATTTACATGTTACACAAAATTGTGTTAGAATAACATAACAAAGAGTTTAATCTTGAAAATTAAATGATAAATAATCTTTGTAAAGAAGTGATTATAAAGCATTGGTTATAAAATGATGATCACCTTTTATATAGAAACATAATGTTTTAGGCCATAATTCTATGATGTTGTTACTTTTATAAATTTGCTTTTATGTTTAAAACAATTGAATCTTTTTTTATTTTCTTAGTTTTCTTTATATATTTTCTTAGTTCAAGTCTATTTTCTATGTATATATAAAAATAACATTTAAGTGATTAAAAATATTTTACCGTCCTTATTAGTTTTAAATAATATATATAGTATGTTTAAACGTTAAACTAGTACTATATTTATTTTTCAAGACGTGCAATTATTTTTTTTATTCTTTCGGTATTCACGATATTAAAATGATTTTTCCTCATTTTATCTGAAGTATTTAGTTGCATAATAAGATTTGAAGTTGGCTTTAATCAAAATTTATTAAATAGTTTACAAAATGTACTTTTTTTATTAAATTAGACAAAAAACGGCCTAATAAATGACGTCATCCCTTAGAATCAATATAAAGCCTACTCATATATTATTTTAATGCACGCACTGAAATTAGAATGATTTACATTCTCATCTCATTACTACTGAGGATAAAAAGTAACCAGAAATTGAAAGTGTAATTGAATTAACTTAACATGTCTAACAGTAAACTGACGTGATCTGGATAAATTGTCAATTTATTCAATTAAAGTAAAAATAAAATCTAGCTGAAAAATAGACTTAATAACAACAGTTAAAGCATTATTAAAGATAATATTAAATTATCTCATATGCGTACATATATATATATATATTTGTGAATGTTTAATATATTCATTTGCATAAAACCATACTAATATATAAATTCACATAAAAGCCAACAAATTCATCATAAAATGAACTATTCTCTTTATGAAGTATTATAACTTTATCTTTCTTATTGCATTGCCAAATCCATATAATATTAATATCATCTATGTTCTTTATTACTTTTTACAATGTTTTTTTACAACCCACTATTGACAGTTTTGATTGTCTAGCAATCTTCTTCAGATCTCTACTTCTATTTCCAAATCTTACTTGCTATTCAAACTTTTGGAAATATAAGTAGAAGTTCTGAAAAAGATTGCTGGTTCAATTGAAACTGTCAATAGTGGGTTGTAAAAAAGCATTATAAAAAGTAATAAAGAACATAGATGATATTAATATTAAAATGAACTATTACTATTGGATATATATATAATAAGTAAACTATTAAAAGACAGAGTGTTACCATCTGTCTTTTACCATTCCTTAGTATTTATGTTTAGCTTATTTACATAATGTTAAATGGAGTGAATTTGATCTATTGATTCTATACATTTATAGAATAAATAATACTGAATAAATATTTAAATACTCAGAAGATCAAAATACAGCTTTAGTTTTAATGATCACTAAATATGAAATGAAAACTCAGTTGAATATATGTAAATAGCAAATAGTAATTATAACTCAGGGTGTATGCAACTGAAATGGAAATAAATGCATTTTCCATTGAGTTTTGTAATGTATATAAACTATTAAAAGACAGAATGATACTACCTGTCCTTTAGCATTCATTGATATTTATATTAAGTTAACTTATGTAACTTAAATGGAATGAAAAAACTAAACATAAATATCAATGAATGCTATCGAACAAGTTGAATCACTCTGTTATTTAATGGCTGGCTGGCTGGCTGGCTGGCTGGCTGGCTGGCTGGCTGGCTGGCTGGCTGGCTGGCTGGCTGGCTGGCTGGCTGGCTGGCTGGCGGGCTGGCTGGCTGGCTGGCTGGCTGGCTGGCTGGCTGGCTGGCTGGCTGGCTGGCTGGCTGGCTGGCTGGCTGGCTGGCTGGCTGGCTGGCTGGCTGGCTGGCTGGCTGGCTGGCTGGCTGGCTGGCTGGCTGGCTGGCTGGCTGGCTGGCTGGCTGGCTGGCTGGCTGGCTGGCTGGCTGGCTGGCTTGGCTGGCTGGCTGGCTGGCTGGCTGGCTGGCTGGCTGGCTGGCTGGCTGGCTGGCTGGCTGGCTGGCTGGCTGGCTGGCTGGCTGGCTGGCTGGCTGGCTGGCTGGCTGGCTGGCTGGCTGGCTGGCTGGCTGGCTGGCTGGCTGGCTGGCTGGCTGGCTGGCTGGCTGGCTGGCTGGCTGGCTGGCTGGCTGGCTGGCTGGCTGGCTGGCTGGCTGGCTGGCTGGCTGGCTGGCTGGCTGGCTGGCTGGCTGGCTGGCTGGCTGGCTGGCTGGCTGGCTGGCGGGCTGGCTGGCTGGCTGGCTGGCTGGCTGGCTGGTTCGTTGGTTTGTTGGTTCGTTCGTTCGTTCGTTAGATAGATAGATAGATAGATAGATAGATAGATAGATAGATAGATAGATAGATAGATAGATAGATAGATAGATAGATAGATAGATAGATAGATAGATAGATAGATAGATAGATAGATAGATAGATAGATAGATAGATAGATAGATAGATAGATAGATAGATAGATAGATAGATAGATAGATAGATAGATAGATAGATAGATAGATAGATAGATAGATAGATAGATAGATAGATAGATAGATAGATAGATAGATAGATAGATAGATGACCTACAAAGTGCTTGTTAAAGAGAAATTACTCATTCAAATTAGAAATTGAAAAGTACAAATTTTGTACATGATTCTACTATTCAATTAAATAACCCTTGCATTTTAAAAGTTCATAAATACAAGTTGAATTTAAAACTGATTTTAGCATAGTGAGTGTTACCAAGTTTTGACAGAAATTGAAGAAAGGAGCAATGTATATGATTTGCTGTTTTGCTTTGGATTTATAGATTACAAAAAAGTTTTCATTTTTATTTATTTCTATGGTGATTGTAGTATTAAATCATCAAAATTTAGATTCAGCATATTGATATATTCTTAAGAACATTTATCTAAATGCATCAATATTGATTAGATATATGGTGACACTATGAATATTATAATTAAAAAGGATATATGGTGAGTGACAATTTACCTCCAAATTTTTTTAGCAATTTTATAATTTATATTTTGAGGATTAAAATGGGAGGCTAAAAAAGTAAAAATAAATGAAGATTATTTAAGTCATTTGTTTTTTATAGAAAATCTTGTTATTTTAGTAAATAATAACTTAGAATTTTAAGAAATATTGAAAAAGTTATCAGATAAACATAAGAAAAAAGAACTAAAAATAATTGCTAAAATGATTACAGTAGGGTTCATTGAATTTTCAAAATAGCAAACATTTTTGACTGATTTTTACAGGCTTAAGCTCTTTTTTGAACTGGGGTCTCTGGAAAAATTTTTTTTTTTAAAAAAATGTGTTTAATGACCTATCTATATTATCACTCATCTATTGACCAAAAAACATATTTTCCAATGTTTAGATGCTTATCTGTTCTTCTGAATAGAGTATTTTTAAAACATTTTTTCTCATTGCTTCTAAATTTTTAATTACTTGAAATCTCTATGAATAATAGATTGTTTTTTAATAAAGTATAGTTTTTAATATTTTTACTTTTATATACCAATTTATGATTTGAAGAGGTTTTTGTTTATATACTACCACATCACAAACTAAATTTCCTATAATAATATAAATCATAAATTATTATTTTCATTATAAACTAAATGCCTTTAAACATATATATTTGCAATTATATTTTTTAATTGACTATATAACATCCTCTCATGATAGGTATTTTTTGCAACAACTAACATTTCTGTTCACCATAATGAAAGGTGGCTTTTTCACTAAATGGTATTGGTGAGCCCATACTACACAATTCATGTATTTTATAATGCCTGTGCAAATATTAAATATAAAAATTGTTTTAATTTTCAGCTTTGTATAATTCTGAATTTTTTTTTTCCTACTGACATTGTTCTAAATAATTAAATAAATAAATAAAAATAAAAAGTATCCTAAATAGACCTCTGGCACATTTATCAATTTATGTATTAAATGAAAATTGATTTTTTACTCACATTCTGTTCAACAATTTGTTACATACAATGATACCATAAAATTTATACCTTTGCTTTTAAATCACATTTTTTACTTAAAGGTCTGCATATCTTTGTACTATGTTAAACATAATTTTACAAAAGCATTCTTATTCAATTAATGATCTTCACAGTATAATTTAATACAATTAACATGTCAAAATCTTAAGATTCAAAATCTTATATTAACTGCTTTTTAATAAATCATTAAATTCCTTGAGTCAATATGTATCAATATCAGGAGAGCAGACGAACATTTTGAGAATAACCTACAATCTATTGGGTTTATAGAAAGCATTGGTTACTGTGAGAATTAAGTCCATTCACCTTATTGATCATCCCCTTCTTTCTTCTTTTACACCAATTTTTATATATATATATATTCTAACCTTGTATATATATATATATATATATATATATTCTAACCTTGTCTTGTGCATCTTCACTTCCAGATAATATATGATATGAAATAAAAACGGGTTCTAGCTCAGTTAATAATTAATAAATAAAATATTCAGCTTTAAAATTTAAATATTTCACTAGCTCAAATTTAAAATATGAATAAGGTTCAGTTATAAAATAAATTAAATAAATATTTTAATATTTTCATGAGACTTGAAGTGAAAATATAGGTGACAAGATAGATTACATTGAGCCAATATCCCACAGGATATTACCTCAATGGCATAAGAACACTATCCCCCCCTTTATTACTATTTCAAATAACAAACTCATAGTATTCTTACGATTTTAATAACTTCTACTCACTAAGATTAAACTAATAATTAAGTCTTAATCTTCTATTTGTAATAATCTAGCTCAATAAAATAATCTCAGGTTCATAAAGTTTATTCTAAGTTAATTTAAAAATATGGTAGTAAACTATGAGAAGGGATTTTATGTCATAATCTACTACACTGAAACTAATAATAATAATATTCTTCATTGTTTAATTACTACTGGATATCTTTTCTTTTCGTTATATTTTTATTACCATAATAAAATAATAAAATAATTTTATATAATCTTTTACCTTCATGTAATAATATAATAAATATGTGGTAGCATATGATAATCTGATAAACAAAGGATGTGTGGCAACTGATAGCATATAATTCATTATACTATTGTGATAACTGATTTATGACCAATAAAACAATGTAAAATTATAATTATTTAATTAAAAAAATACCAATAAAATATTTAAATTCTTAAATATAAATCTCTATTTATCTTTTTGTGCAAATTTATATTTTTGTTTCAATTGTTATGAATATATCGTGATTTCATGTAGTGAAGTGGAGAAATAAACAATCAAGACACAAAAATTTTGAAAAACAAATTTTAACAAAGTTTATTAACAACAACAAATAAAATAAACAATTTATGTACACTATTTACAATGGATATCCTTATTTTAATCTTACATTTTTATCTACTAAGTTATATAAAAATAGTTTATAGTTTAGTTATATCTTTATTTATACTTAAGACAAAATATAAAAAAAATATGTTACCATTGGTTTCTCATTATGGTTAACTTATTATAAATATATTTACTTATTAGCAGAATATTTCATCCTTAATATTATTAAACTATCTTATTTTTTAAAAAAAATTCATAGGAAAACATTCTACAGAAAAAACAAAATTAACTTTATAATGAGTATGGATTTCTCAAAATATTAAAAAAAATTTCATCTTGCAAAGTCAAAGATGTTACATAAAATATTCATCCAAAATTCAGTACTAGATTTTAGTGTTTTATCACGCGATGTTTACTAATCATAATATATTCTTATTTAGCCTTACTTTAGTATGATATAAGTGTAATAATCAATATACTCCTGTTATTCAATAAACAAAAAAAAAAATACTATGCATATTGTTTATATAATTTACATTGTACTATTGTATTTTAAAAATATGCAATACTTATTTTTCTTCAAAAAAAAAAATAAAGCATTCAAAAATAATCAACATTCTAAAGAAAATATCTTGTTTAGATACTCTATTTTAAAAATTTATATTTCATTTCTGAAAATAAATTCAAAATATATTCTATGATTCTTTGCTTTTCTTAGGATACTTTGGACCTTCAATTTCAAGTTATAAATTCTATTCCTTCTAAGAAAATAAACCAATCTTATACAAAACGATAGCATAACCTAAGTTCTAAATTATTTATCATTTCTTTTCAAATATCTTACTGAATGATGTAGTTACATGAAATAAAGATAGCAAAACAGATGTATAGGATTTAAGGAAGAAAGCTAGAGTATCACTCTTAATATATCTCAAAAATCATGGCACAGTGCAAAGAGGTATGACCTTTACCTGTCTAATAACCTCTAGTACATAAAAGATGTTAAAGCTACTTCTTCAGCTTTATTTAAAACATCAAATATTTAAAGACATATAAAACACTGTCCAAATAAAATGTGTATCAGTCATAGGGCTTTGTTAACTATGCTGATAACCACATAAAGACTAAATATTATTTATATTCCTTATCATATCCTATTTTTTTAAAAAATACATCATCTTGGTTTCTTGCTAACTATAGTACTTCCAAGCTACTATCTCAACACTATTTCTCAAGATTTTTCTACATCTTACATCGATAAATAACTATCTGCATTTACAAAACAATAAATAAAATTCATTGATAGTTTAAAACAATTTCACTGTTCCATAAGAAAAGTTTGCTTACTTCATTATTCTATATGTTTAATCATATACAATCTACTTAGACAATATTTGAATATCCAATAACATGAAAGTTCTAAAATAATCACATAATTATTTGTTATTATGTTGGATTATATCACTAATATATAAAAAAAAAATAATCGTCGTATGCATATTTTCAAATCAATCCTATCTCATAATGTTTTTTTAAAATGTTGTATGTAAATGCGTTACATATAATTAAAACTTTTACACTTCATTCTTAGATTCATAAATGATCTAAAAAATATATACATTATAAATTATTAATAGTTATTATTATTACCAAATAACCCTTTTTGTCTGGTCATCAATTTTAGTAGGCTTCTTCCATCCACTGGATATAGAAAAACATTGCATACATAAACGAAAAGACACATCCATATGTTTTATTTAAAAATATTCTTATCTAAATTATTAGATTATATTATAAATTTTATGTTATTAACAAATTAATGTTTTATGTTTTCCTAATCTTATAAATAGAAAAATTTACATTTAACTAAGTTAATAAAATAAAAATTTAAAACTATAATTATGTCTTCACTTGACCATAGTTCATGATAAAATCCAAAAATGTTTATTATTTTTTCTAGAGTTTTAAAATGTTCTCCTCCAAGCGCATTAAAGTTTAAAAATAAAAATAATTATTAATCCATTTAGTAAAATTTATAGAAAATAATCCTGGGTCTTTACTGTTCAGAATGAAAATTATTAAACTGTAATATTAAAGAATTATTCCCATGAAGTTTATTCAATATTTTCTGATGCATCACTCTGTTCAATTTAACTTAAGTTATCCAGTAAACTTTTACACAATATTTGTATTTTCATGGATCCATCCTTTATTTATCTACTATATGTTCATTTTTTATATAGGTTTTATTTCTTAATAAGTTCTTTTTAATTCTTGTAAAATTTATATTTAAAAAAAAATGTTTCCTTCAAAAAGAACTAAACATTCTATTTCTTTCATTATATTTTATGATAACTCATACGATATAAATATCTTATTCTTTTTCTAAAAAAAAAAACTCCTGGATAAGCTTATAAATAATGCGTCACAAATTTTTTTAGACTGCAAATAGTTTTCTGTTTAAGCTTCCAGCATAATGCCCGAATTGTTCTTTTATGAGTTAGAACAGTCCTCCGGTTAAGCATAAATAAAGCTGTATTATAATTTAAACATATTTTATTTCGTAGTATATCCATTTTTCATTGCGAAGTTTAGGTCAAATTTCAGATAAAATAATCCTGGCAAGTAACTTTTAAAAATTAGAAAATCATTTTCACGAAGTTCCCAAATATATATTTTTTTAAATCCTCTTTTGCAAAATATTTTTAAAATTATCAATTAGTTTTTTGCAGATAAAGTTATAAGAAAGTACTAAAAAATTCACTAAAATAAAAATGTAAAAATACTATCTCTTTGATAGCTATAATTTACCTTTCTCTGGTTTCAATACATTATTAATCTCCTCTTATACCCCCATGCAATTCATATTTATAGTCTGTAAGAATACCTCATTTGATTGGTTGATTCTTATTTTAACTTGAGAACAAATTTACATATTTTCAGTTTATAGCAGAATTATATTTGAAAATAAAAAACTATGACGTAATGAACTTAAAACATTATTTAAAATATTACTTTTAAATAAATTATTATTTTATTAAAACTATTTAAACATTTAAAATAACTTTTAAAATAATTTTAATAACCTATTCCATTTATCTATTTTTATTTAAACAAAATATTTTTTTTTTATTAACTGTATTTGTCTTTATTACATTATTTAAAACATTACATACGATAGTTAACTTAATATTTATTATTATTTGCTTTTATGATAGGCAATAATTCTATCCAATTCTATAATATAACTTTTAAAATATTTTAAACTTCATTACTTTAAATACAAACAAACACGTGTGTGAAAGTATGTAGTATATAAGTCACATGATTAATAACTTTGACAGACAATTTTTAATCTATTTCTTTGCCCAGATTTATAAAATTGCGACACTTATCATATTTAATAATATAATTATAAAAATTTGGAAAAATAATTTAAAATATAGAACTAAATACAATTCTCACTATCATAAAGTTTATTTTTAAAATATACTATATTAATTTTGACTATTAAATATGGTTATAAATTTAAACACTGTATTTATTAACTTATCAGTTTTAAACTATTAAAATCAAATTTTTTAAATATACTTTTAATAATTATAGCTGTGTTATTTAATATGGCCAGCTTTTACAACCATATGCAACAATATTTAAAGCTTTACATAACTATTTTTTAAATAATTTGCTATAATTTTATATACCACATATTTTCTTTAACTTTAAATTGTACTTTATATTATAATTAACTTAATACGATTACCATATTAAAAGAACATATTCTAAAATTTAAAATTTTTAGTAATTGACTGTTATGAGCTA
Source organism: Epiperipatus broadwayi (assembly GCA_028023455.1). Classification (NCBI taxonomy): domain Eukaryota; kingdom Metazoa; phylum Onychophora; class Udeonychophora; order Euonychophora; family Peripatidae; genus Epiperipatus; species Epiperipatus broadwayi. Next base: position 3,895,471 of record JAQFVV010000111.1, on the reverse strand, counting down.
TCACTGACCTATAGAAAAGGGCACTATATATCATACATTTTTTCAACAAATATGATTATGTGATGATACTGCTTTTATCTAAAAAAAAAAAAAAAACAATATTTTAATTTCCACCTTTTAAAAAATACAACTATTTTACAAATAAATTAAACATCTTTATAGTATTATTTTTTAAAAATGAACAAATGATACAAATGTTATTATTCCTATTGTAATTCAAGTTTTTGAATCAAAGAAAGCAAATGATAGATTTTGAAAAATGTTATATGCCAAAACAATTGTTAGAGATTGTACTTTTTCAAATTGTCTATATATACATATGAAATAGTATTTTAAATTAGAAGTTGTAAAATTTACAATGAGTACTAGAACAATTAATGATATACATATATTGTAATTGTCAATGAAAAGAGTAATGGGTAAATCAAAACAAATAAGCCTGGTTTAATATGTAGTACTCAAGTTCGGTCACTCACCAACAAGTGATGACATACATAGGCTTAGCTTTACCTTTCAAAAATATAACATTTACAACTAGTTCAAATTCCACATCAATAATGTCCATTACTATACTATACATGGTATAAGTATAACATGTCTAATATATCTCAGGGTGTTTACAGCATATATTTCAATGTATATGCTACTAAATATGTAAATATTCATCAACGTTTTATATATGTGACTAGTATAATATCTAAACTAATAAATAATATTTTAAGTATTTTTTCTCAGTTATTTGATTTTGTTTACTATAACACTAATAACAAGACTCATATCTTTTATGTAAACAAAGTTTTCTTAAGATAAGGTGAACATAAAAGGCATATTGTGATCATCTAACTTATATCTTGCAGCATATCAATTTAGTTGTGAAAGAAGGGCAGATGATTTTCATCAAAGTGTTTTACTAAATAATATTCACTTAACTATTTTTACATAAGGTATAACAAAAATTTGGAAATTGTAAATAAATTTATGTGCCCATGTTATGAAATCTAAATGATGATGATAGTAAATAACAATAAAACATTAATCATTACTTATAAATAAAATTAAATAATTTTATTAACAAAATATTAAATGAATGTATATTAAAATAAAGTAAGTATAATATAAAAATGCATATCTTTAATCACATTCTCAAGAAACTGGATTTAAATATAAATGCTGTTATAAAGATGACAACAGGTAGATTAAGTAATGTTGGAGTTTGTGTTACTAAAACATACACAAATTTATTTTAAAAAATTGCTGACATATAGAATATGAATACATTCTTAATATTGTAAAATAAAATAAAGAGATTTATGTACATTTTGTAGATCCTTAATAGCTCCTCTATAGAAACACTCTGTCTAAAATGGTATCTACTTAGCTTTTAGCCTTTTTATTTGAATATTAATTCTTTATAAGGAACTATAATGTTAACATGGCCCAATGTTTCATATAGCATTAAAGTTCTAAACAAATTTTATATTTGATAATTTTCTAACCATATTAATAAAGATACATTTTAAACATCATTTATTTGAATAAGTATGTTTATAATATATAACTATTACTATTATATAATTGAATAAGAAAAATTAATATAAAATCGATAAAAGAAGAGCAATTCTTAATCGACATAAAAATTTAATAATAATACTAATAACTAAAATAGTAATAACTTCTACCTCCAATAACAATTACACAAGCAAACCTCTTATATTAATTAAATATTTAAATCATATTACCTGTTTTTTAAATGATGAGAACAGTTGGGAAAATAATAAATACATGTATAAATTTTAAAAATATTTTCATAAAGCATGACAAAAATAAATTAATAAATAAGCTATTATTTATTACACGTTTATGAATAATCCAAGTAATACATATGTGCACATTTAATGTAGATTTCGGCAAATAAAATTTATTTTATGATCCCACATTATTTTTTATTCTTTTAAAAATTATTCCTATATAATGAACAATTTCTTTCACTCTAATTATATTTCCAAAGTTGTTTAATAGGGCAAATAATGTTACTTTCAATAACATAGATTCATGTATAATGGCGTTTTATTATATTAATTTAAAGACCAATACCGTGATTGTTTATCACAATTTTAAGTAAACCCTAAGAATAATTATGTCACATGTTCTCAAGACGATTAGATTGTATGTTGCATATCATATTAATAAGTGAGGAATGATATTCCATTTATTGATTTCCAAAAGATTATTTTTGCAAAAATTGCAAAAAGACCAAAATAATCCAAAATGAACAATCCATTATATTTAATGTCACAATGATAATAATTTAAAAAATATTTTGAAGACTTGAACAACTTTGGTTGCATACTAATAATTTTTAGGTTAGATAAAAATATATCTAATTTAAATTGTTATTGGCATAAATATGTAAGCATTTATCTATTATATTATTTAATCATATTTGATGGTGATAATCACAAATCCTCACCTTCGCCTCTGTTGGCGAATATTTAATTATACTTTTAGCCAAACATGGTAAGCAACAAAGCCGCCACAATGGTGAATTTTAATATTTATAGTTTATAGAGTAAATTTATATAGTGAGTATCAACTGAATAGAATTCTGAATTACTTCAAGCGCGTTTTTATATACCATTTTGACACATGATCAATAAATGATGTAGATCCAAACTCTTATTTCTCTCAAATACAATTTATATATAAAATCTATATGTGTTAGCATAGCAATTAATTTCATCCAAATGATGAAGTTCTCGCTCATGCTTTAATAATCACCAAAATCAGTCACATTATTTTCCATTTTACACATTCAAAATGTTTTAAATAAAATTATACTAAAGCTAAAATTACAATTACTTATTTTTATCTTAACATTAAATAATATATTTGTACTTTTCACATCAAAATAAATAATTTTTAATCTTAAATTTTATCGTTCTCATAATGTTATAAAATTTCTTATTATATTCTTATGGTTTTGTACAATTTCCTTTTCAATATATCAAATATTACTTTATTTTAAATATAAACATCCACAAGCACATCTATGCATATTTAAATATTATATGTTGTTTTATGTTTGTTTACAAGTGATATTAAAGCAAATATAAATTATTACTGTGTTATGATCAATTTATTTAATTTAATAATGGAGGTGTAATAATAAAGATGTTTTAGATAATGTAGGATTAGCAATGTGAATTTGTTGAATATTTTCTGTGCATTTTTAATTTAGCCATGGTTTTAAAATTTCTATACACATTTTTAAACTTGTTTTAAAATATGTTTGCCATACTGTATTTTCTTAGTAATGCTATATATATATATGATCATTAGATGGAGCTTACCAATCATCTCCAAACAAGCTTTGTTTACATAAATGCTGAAAGAGATAGAATTCAAAATCTCTATCGTTCGTTGTCACCCACCTCCAGATCAGCTGTTTTTGAGCTTATTGGTTCATGTCAGTGAAGGGCTGGGAGACTAGAAACTAGACCTAAAATACAAACTCTAAAGTCAGCACTTATCAAACATGTTTCTATCAATTTGAAGGCATGAATCAGATACATAAATGTCTTCAAACTCAGCCTAACAAATCAGATATCTATATGGGTCTGAAATCAGTTCAGTTTCACCATATAGTAAAAGCCTCTGCAATATATAACACTGCAAAAACCTTCAAAGGTACATTTATGATAATCAAAACAAGTTATAAATTTCATAACCTGCCTTTAAGCTTGCATTTTATGATCACTAGAAGGAGCTTACCAATCAGCTCTAAACAAGCTTTGTTTACATAAATACCAAAAGAGATAGAATTCAGATACATATAGCTATCTGATTTGTTAGTCTGAGTTTGAAGACATTTACATGTCTAATAGATTCATGCTTTCAAATTGATAAAAATGTGTTTGATAAATGCTGACTTTAGAGTTGGTATTTTAGGACTAGTTTCTAGATCCCAGCCTTTCACTGACATGAGCCAATAAGCTCGAAAGCAGCTGGTCTGGAGGTGATTGACAATGATAGAGATTTTGAATTCTCTCTCTTTTGGTATTTACGTAAACAAAGCTTGTTTGGAGCTGATTGGTAAACTCCATCTAGTGATCATAAAATGCAAGCTTAAAGGCAGGTTACAAAATTTATAATTTGTTTTGGTTATCATAAATGTGCCTTTCAAGGTTTTTGCAATGCTATATATTGCAGAGGCTTTTACTATATGGTGAAACTGAACTGATTTCAGACTCATATAGCTATCTGATTTGTTAGGCTGAGTTTGAAGACATTTACTTGTCTAAGAGATTCATGCTTTCAAATTGATAGAAATGTGTTTGATAAGTGCTGACTTTAGAGGTAATATTTTAGGTCTAGTTTCTAATCTCCCCACCCTTCACTGATGTGATCCAATAATCTTAAGCTGGTCTGGAGGTGGGTGACAATGATAGAGATTTTGAATTGTATCTCTTTTAGAATTTATGTAAACAAAGGTTGTTTGGAGCTGATTGGTAAGCTCCATCTAGTGATGATAAAATGCAAGCTTAAAGGCAAGTTATGAAATTTATAACTTGTTTTGATTATCATATATATATATGATATTTTAATTTACGATTATTGCTAAAAATATTTTAAGTTTGTCAGTTTTGATATTTTTAAACCTACATTATATTGATAATTTAATAAAACTATTCCTGTGTATTTTTTACATAAATTTCAACTATATTATACCATGCAAACTACCAATTAAAAATTGGATTTGCAAATAAAATCTATAGTAATAAATTAAAAGTGTTTCCATATTGATTTAAAATGAGGCTGTTTATACATTAGAAGCAATTCCTTAGAGCTCTGTTCAAAAGTCTAAACATTAATTTTAATTGAAAACCAAGGCAAGGAAATAATCCATTTGATAAAAGTAGGCCTTTTAATTAATTAGACTTAATTATATTAATGGATGTACGAAGAAAATCGCACACTCCAAAATTTAAAAAAAAAAATGATGGGAGAATCTCCACTAGACAAACAGCTAGATCAGAAAATAATTTGATTAAAACTAGATCACATATTACCAAAAAAAATCAATTATCACATCTAAAAAAAAATACACATTAATCCTTATAAATCTAGAAGTATTAATACTTTTCTACAACAAAATTTAGAAGATGATTCATTACTTCTACTTGAGAATAAACAAAATTTAAGTAATGTAAATGAAGGCCTAGCTCTATATTCCAAAAGAGTGACTCGTAATATTTGCATAATAAACATAGAAAAGGAAAGCACTTCAGAAACATCAAATAACTATGTTACAAAACCAAACCATAGTTTAAATCAACCTTCGTCAAAAAATAACTCAACAGGTTTACTAGAATTAATTACTATCAATTCCCCTGGAAAATTGGAAAAGTATAGCCCAAGAAATAATGTTAGCTTTATTACAGATAATGTAATACACCCACTTTAACACATATCAAAATCTAATAGTTCACTCCCCGTGAATATGGGAAGTTCAGATTCAGATGATACAAATAAAATATCTGCTAATACAAATGTATGTAAAACTAAACCTAAATCCCCCAAAATTGAAAAAAAAGATTATAGAAAAGCCTACCTACATCGATCAGATCCGGGAGTTTTCTGCCGGATCTGATACCAATACTTCAGAAGACACATCTTTCTTTAGTTTGGTTGAAACTAAAAAAACTTCCTCTACTAGTACACAATCTAATAGGCTTCCTGTTGTTAGGAAAACAAATAATAATTCTAAAAATGCCCCTGATAAAAGCCAGTCTATCAGCTCTTATAATGAATCAAATGTCCGGAGCTTAGAGCATGGTGATAATGATTTTGAAGATTACATTGCAGCAAATCTAAGCACAGAAGAAAAAGGCTTAAATAATTCCCAGACTCCACACCCCATTATATATATGGAAAATAAAGAAGAAAATTTAATAAACAATCAATATTACAAGTCCTCAAATAAACAAATTAATTCTAACACTAAAAATAAAATAAAAACACCTGAGGCGCTGACTCAAAGTCCCCTTAGAACTTCACAAACGAAAGTGAAGTTACTCACAAAGTCTTCTGTAGCTGTTTCAAACCTAAAAACAGCACTGTCTCTCGGAGAATACACACAAAAACAAACAATTGCTGAACATAATCACCAAATAAATCCTACATATGCTAATATAACTAAAATAGGATTGATACAGCCCAATAACACAAATATAAACTCACATGATCACTATCTCATACTAGCACAATAATTGTTATTAAACAATTCAAAACAAAACAACACTCTCCATATAGTAGTGCCATCTTGTGCTAACAAGAGCAATCAATGGATGCCAGAAGGCTTGTGCATAAAATCCCTATCTAGTGCCTACTCATCCAATATCCCCAGACTAGTTTCTGGGGATATTGGATGAGTAGGCACTAGATAGGGATTTTATGCACAAGCCTTCTGGCATCCATTGATTGCTCTTGTTAGCACAAGATGGCACTACTATATGGAGAGTGTTGTTTTGTTTTGAATTGTTTAAATATAAACTCAACTAAAAATACGATAATTCCAAGTAACTCTCAGCACTACGAACAATACTAGAGTTAATAGAACAGGACTCAAGTCAACAAATTAATGAAGCACAATCAAACCCACTACATAACTCCTTCTCCACCGATAATGTTACTGAAGATCAATACACAAATATAACAAATAATTTCAATGTTTCTATCCCAATTAACTTACTAAAATCACTCGCTAACTACAACAGCGATAAGAGCCTCGTTCTGGCAACTACAGATGCAAATTGTTCACTCTACAAGTTCCCTATTGAGGTTCTTTGTCAACTTATAAAACAAGAGAATATTGGTGATGGCATACATCGCATTCTAACTCATCCCAATGATATATACTTAGCAGTTGAGTTCACATCTTGGGCAAAAAGAAATATGTTCAGAAACAATTACAAAACAATTGACAACAAACTAATGATTTATATAGATCTCAACAGATCATCCATACTATCAGGAAGAATCAAAAACTGTATTATGGGAATAGATGAAACCCAACTTCAAGAAATATTAACACCCTTTGGAAAAATTTCCAAATTCAAATACCTCCTGATGGACGGAACAGGAAACCTCATCCTATCAAACACGTCTATATTTGATCAATAGCTGATGAAAAGGCATAATTCCAACAAATATACCTACAGAAATAAAACACAAGGGGTCTCCAATGATTCTCTCATTCTTAGGAGTCAGGCCCCAATGTTTTTACTGTGGACAGAGATTCCATTTAATCAAAGACTGCATTTCACGCATCTGTACAACATGTGGAAACAAAAAGAACAGATACCACAGATGCAAAGAAAACCATACAAACCCAGCTGAGGAATACCACAACTCTGAAGTCCATACTCTACATAATAATTCATCAGATCAACACAACCAACAAGATGAGTTCCAAACAGTAGAGTGCAGAACAAAGAGATATAATTTTCAGCCTACATCCAAAAGTACACCATATTCCAATTTGAACAAAAAAAAATCAATCTTATCCTCATATTAAAGGTCTATAACTCAGAACCACTTATCACAAAACTAAAACTGATGAAACTAGTCATCTGGAAGGAAATAACTCACAGAGTTCCACAACAAACTCAAAATCACCTCTTCTCATTAGACAGCCAATTAATACATACGCCAGCCAAGCCAACAGATCTGCCCAAAAACCTACCATCTTATCACACTCTTTAGAAACTTCATTCCCAAAACAAAAAACCAATCTCAGCATAAATGCAGCAATAAATCAATATTCTAACAACATGAAAAATAACTCGAAAGACGAATTTTCAGAACAAAATTCTGAAATGGAAAACAGTACATTAGAATCTCTTAATAACAAAAGAAAATCATCCAATATCAACAAAGCTCGATCAGAGGAAGATAATATCACTTTACCACTCACCATTAAAGGTAGCAACTTTAGTAATCAGATTTTACAACATAATAATACAACAGAAATTGTTGGAGAAAAAATACAGAAAATTACCTGCTCAAGGCCAAATAGCCCACAATCCAGACCCGATTACTCCTCATCTGATGAAGAAATATTAATACCTCAGTTTTCCCTTACTAATAACAAAGATAATCTTCGGAATCTTGCCCAATGCCTTCCACAAATCGCTAAAAACCTGCCTGTGGTAAGTAATGGCAAATCCATTGGCAATGAACAGCATCACTTGTAGGATTGCTGGGGTAAACATCAGAGGTATAAACTCTCTCATGCAAGTTCATGCCATTAGGCATTTCTTTTCATCTGTCTCTCCCCACATTTTCTTTATGGGAGAGACAAAGTACCGCTATAACTCAAAAAACAATATTTCCTCTAAACTAAACAAACTTGGTTTTACTCATCTTTCAGTTAATCACTCTCCAGCTGGAGATGTGGGCATCCTAATTAACAAAAAAATGCCTCCCAACAAGTTTAAAATGTTATACAAAGACCTTAATTTAATAGCCATCAACCTAACTTATGATAATAGCACATTCAATGCATTCTATGTATATCTACCTAATAATGTAACAACTATTTTAAAAGTTATTCACACTATTAATATGCTCACTGCTAATAACAATGCTCCCTCAATCCTCATGGGGGATTTTAATATTTCCTATGACTGCTTCACATCAAAATACTTACACCTGCTAAATCGAGGCTTTTTAAATGGAAGAGGCTTCTTCCCACCCAATGCCTTCTCTTTTTACAATAAAACTCAGCACTCTCTAATAGACCTCTTATTTTATACCTCAGAATTACCCCTCGGTCTGGAGGCCACCCTCCAGCCAGTCACCTTCTCAGACCACCAAGCAATTTTAACTTCTCTACAGTTTAGAAACTGTACCATAATCAGTCTCAACAAAACTATTAGAGTACTAACTCATGCTGCCATGACGGAAGCCTTTTTCTCTGAAACATACATTCTGTTTCATAAGATTGATATTCTTTCTAGGCCTCCAGAAGAAGCTTGGTGTTCATTCATGGGAATATTACAGACCTTAATAGTACACTATACTAAGGAAGTCAAAGGACCTACCACCCTATTCAAAGAATTAGAACATATCCATAATAAGATCAAGAACTTTGCTATAGACCCTGAACCTATAGAAAATTTACTTACCCTCAAAAAATCAATATAAACATAAACAAACAACAACAGCAGAACATATAGTTATTAAGAGATCTAAGATTTTCCTGCCATCACAACACTGTTGGACAAGAGGATACCTGCGGTGGGCTTTGGGTGCAAAATTAAAACAAACCCCTCCAACAATTATAACCATCAATGGTTTTCAAACCACTGGCCTCCAAATGATTCCACATATTGAAGAACACCTCAGAGATCGACTTCATGCTCACTATGTGGATGTACACAAAGCACCGAGAGACAGTACTAGAGCAAATACACATGGCATCACTGAGGCAGAGCTCAAAGGCCGCCTTTTAGCACTACCCATAAATGTCCACCCTGGAATGCATGCCATTCCCAAATTTGTACTAACTCACCTCAACAACTTCACAATCCCAATCATCATGAAAATGATTAACCATTTATCATCACAGAAAAGATCAATAGCCAACCTCTATCCAATAGTGATGGTTCCATTCATTAAAAAGAGCAGAGATTCAACATCCATCAAAAGCTTAAGACCCATATCCATGACCCCTATTCTCATTAAAATAATAGAGGGGGTCATAAACGAAAAAATACAAGACAAAATCCTAAACAAAATATCAGAATCACAATTTGCCAGAAAAGGATCATCCACACTAACTGCAATGGGAGAGGTCAAAATATTACTGGACCATATCAGATCTAAAAAATTGTCCAAACCTATTGCAGTACAGATTGACATTACTGAAGCATTTGATTCAGTCAACATCAATACTCTACTTGATTTACTGGATGAATGTGAAATTTCCACAGAAATTATCCAAATCATTGATAACCTCTTCCACAACAGACTAATACACATATCGCTCAACGGATCATATTCCAACGGTTTCTCCCCTACCAGATCTATTCTGCAGGGATCCCCACTGAGTGCCCTATTCTTTCTATGCTACATTAACCCCCTGTTAATAGCATTAGAGAGCTCCCTCCCTGGAGTATCTATACCACACATATTTATACCACGCATCAAGAAAATCGATGAAGACCATCGCTTATATGGACAAAGTTCTTATTATCCTACTGTCTCAGAAATTCCTAAAACCTCTCTACAAAATCCTTAACAATTTCTCTAAAACCTCGCAGCTTACCATAAACCCTGAAAAGTCATCATCATGGCGTATTCTTAATGGAAAAAAAATCAAATCCAACTTTCTAGCCGAGCCCCAGAATTTTCTAGGATTCTCTATATATAAATCCCAATCCACCATGTTGAAACATATACAGAATACCATCATTGACTCAACAAATCATCTTACACAAACACTCTCAAAAGTTTATTTATCCTTCCAAGGCAAGGTGGCCTTCCTAAACATGAGGGTAATGTCTAAAATAGCCTACTACCTGCCCATCATATCCGTGTCAAAGACTTTCATTAATAAAATCAATAGGATATGTGCAGGTCTGTTCTGGAAGCACCACATAACCTCCATTAGTATTCAAGAATGCAATATCACAGAAAACTCAATGGAATGTCTCTACATTCCACTCAAGTCATTAACTACCAAGAAGGCCACACACTAATCTTCAACCTTATTAAAAATTTGGCCAACCCCTAATATTAAGAGAGGTGATACCTACAGACACTCCCCCTCCTATCAAGGCTAGTTGGCTAGACCAACTAATTTCCCTTCTAAAACAACATAACAGCACCACTACTGACGTATTCAAAAACAAAATTAGCATATGGGATGCACACAATTTAATAAGCCCTAAACTAGCTCAAATTAAACCAAGTCTTGGCTGTTCCAATTACAGAATCACCACCTTATTCAAATACTGGAAGTTGGAACCCAAATTCCTCGACTATCTAATAAAGGTGAACCTAAATGCAATGCATACCAATTGGTTTCTGTATTACAAAAGAGATATAAGAAACATAGATCCCATTTGTTCAAACTGCTTAATGCATGAAGAAACATTTGAACACATTGTGCTTTCTTGCATGGGATTGGGAAGGATTAAACTCATAATATCTCAAAATAGTATTATTGATTACTATAAAATTCTAACAATCAAAGAGTGTATTAAGGAAAGAGACTTCCCCACCATTAGGATAGCAATATTTGTTACATATTCTATCTGGGTGACAAGATGTAAATTAAAGTTTAGCATCCCACAGCCAGAAGCAAACTCTTTTTTCCTTGCTACCCTTTCAAAACTACAAAAGAAAGACAGAATGCTCTCCTCAAAGTTTTTACATGAAGAAACATGGAAACTGCTCAAAATATCCTACCTACAAAAAGACATCAATCCTAATGATTGATAAACCATATAACAGGTAAAAGAAACATGCAAATATCTGAATAATGTATGAACATAAAAATGCCTCATCTCAATCTACACAAACTCTTGGAGAACCTATAACAATATAAACATGTATAACTATCACTGAAAACATTTGTATATACCTATTATTAATAAACCTTAATTTTTTTTAAAAAAAAAAATGTAAGACAAATATTGTTGGTATGTTACATGATTTCAGTTTGCAATTTTAATTGGAAGTTGTTTTGGTTACAACATAACTGAAATTTATCTAAAATATATATAGGGATGTCCATGAAACTTTTATCTAATTTTACATAATACCAATTAAATTTTTATATTTATAATACATTTTTTCAAAATAATGTTAGCATTCAAAGATTTCTCCATAAAATATATTTGTATTTTAGGTACAATCATTTTTTTTTTTGGTGAGTTAAAAATTTTGAAGACCTGATATTCATATTATAATCACAATCAAAACTTTTATTTATAATAAATACTGTTCCTATTTGCTGTTTTAAAATAGTCATATTCTTAGAAGCTATACCACATAGAATGTATACAATTTATATAGTGTTTACATTCCCATAAATATGAAAACACTTCTGCCACTAATAACCTTATTACTTAATAGTACATATTAAAATTTAATTATATTTTATATTATTTCAGTAAAGTATAATTCTCAAAGAATAGATAGTTTGAAGACTTGATGATTTTTTATTATATATTAATTGAATAGATGATTTAACTAGTGCTCCAGAACTAAAATTATTTGGTGTATGTTTATATATATATATATATATATATTGTAACCTAGTGTTATTGACACTTGGTCTATTTAGCATCGTTTCCAAAGGAAAACAATGCTATCTTTTTCTAGAAAATAAAGAAATAAAATAGTAATAATATTAAGTGATTAATACAATATACTAGTTACTCACTTTAACGTGTTTTAAGCAAATAACTAATAAATTTAGTAATTTGATGTCAGTTTGAAAAAGAGCATAAATAGTTTAATTAAAAATATTAACCATAAGAGCGATTTAATATAGTATAAAAGCACAAATTATAAACAGTAATTGAGTTAGATGGACAGAGGGGGGATAGATGAGTATCTTATCATAATACAATAGCTTCTGGTAATTTTTTTAAAATTATTTAGATAATAGTGTATACAGAAATATACAACATAAATAAATCTTGTTAATTAAGTGTATTTATTATTTTTCATTATTTGTCAAATTACCTTGTAATCTATTTAAATCATACAGAAATATATAACTGTAATAAGTTTTTTTTTTTCCCTTTCTTTTATTTATGTATAATTAAATGAATTTTTCTCTGTAAGAGGTCGCTAAAATAAAACAAGACCGCCAAAAAAAAAAAAAAAAAAAAAACTGGAGAAAAATTTAGTCTGCTATTAGTACAAGAAGGAGTCAGTACTGAAATTCGGTAACAAATTTTTTTTATATTTTTATTGCAGAAATAAATATCATTCCAATAAATGTTTGATAATATCATGTTTGGCTAATCTTAATTGATGGGATGTCCTGTTTTTCTATGTCCATTGACCTATTTTAAGGCTTTTTATACTCAAAAATTATACCATCGTATGCTAAAGTTCAAAATGACCGTATTGACTACAGCAATCACGGAAAATATGATTATGTTGAAAATTAAGAATATAAATAATTTCCAGCCAATAAACAATTATTTATTAACTTTACCTTATTTGATAATTTTTTCTTGGTATAAAAGGAAAATTTATAATTTAAAAGACATATTATAAAAGCCAAGGAAAGTTAACTATAAAATTTCGCGCTCTTTTTAACCGACATTGTCTGCATTTAAAAATAATGTAAGCTCCCCACATTAAAATATATTTTATTCAATGAAAATTATTTAGAAATAATATGAATGATAAAGGATATTTACTTATGCACCTATATATTTTTTTAAAAAGAAAATATAAATTTTCTCAAGGCAAATATTGAAAAATTTGTATGCGTGCATATTATGGAAAATTCATTATTAAAGAAAACTTATAATTCCTAGAGTAGGAATAAAAACTACCAAAATAAGTGACTTAATAATAACCCTAAAATAATATGTTATATTATACCTCAACTGGAATCATTAAAACTTTTTAATCTATACGTAAGTCAGCTGCAGTCATTATAATAATAATATTTTGAAAAAGTCGCGCATTAGTTTTATTCTTAAGCCAGCTAGCTAAATAAAAATGGTACGTATCGCCAATATTAAAAAGAAAATAATTCTACATGTGATCGTCAATTGTCAAATATTCGTCATGTTAAGTTATGTATTGTCTTTCTTGGATCCCAAAATTATATAAGTTAATTCAAAGAAGAATTAATATCCAACGCTATTATGTTTTCTTTACTTAATTATTAAATGCGCCAGAATGGAAGCAACTTTTATCGAAATAAAATAATAAAATGTGTTTCTTATTTCAAAAATTTTACTTCATGAACTACGAAAGGATCAAATTCTTCATCTAAATAAATTGCCAACGGAAAAACATTTTTCTAGAGAGATAATAAACATTTGTTAAGTTTTTTTTTTTTTATTTGTAAAATTATGTATATTTTTTTTTTATCAACAGGTTAAAAGATGTATATTCAAAATAGTATGTAAATGACCTTGTAATCATAAAGGTATGTTTTCCTTTAATTATTCTAGGTTAAATTTATATTTGACATGGAAAATATTTTTATAAAATGTGTTTACTTATGATAGGCAATTATGGGTATAAATTTATATGTTAAATGCGTAAGAGTAGAAAAGTTCAGATACTTAAATAGATAAAATATCTAGCTAAAATTATCAGAAGTAATTAAAAAGAAGTGCTATACAGAATCTTATTTATTTAAAGTTTTAAACAAATTTATACTATGTTAATTGCGGAAGTTATTCCCAATTATTTTTTTTTTTATTATTAACGCATTCACTTAATTTAGTTCAGAATATTATATTACAAACTCCTTGTTGAATGTTTCTTTGGCAAAGGTGAAAATTATTATGTTTATTTTGTATTATCCATTGATTACAGACGTTGATTTAAGTATACCCCAGAATATAAATTTTGTGTAATTAGTGTATTTGCTTGTCTTGCCCTGAATAGCATCAGTATATGATTAATATTCACATTAGTAATAATTGTATGTATTTATTTTGAGGGATGGAAAATAATCTCCCCCAAAAGCTTTATTTTTCATGAGGGGAATAAATAAATCTAGAATTCGGGTATGGTTATAACCGAGCGATCGCTTCCCAGAGCCAGGACGATCAGCCATTTATACCGTATTTAGTTTATTTCGTTCGGTAAAATCCCATGAGAGGATTATATTGGTGTGTGTTCCTATTAGGCCCAGGTAAGAGGCAAGGACCCACCAAACTATTTTAATATAGTCGTTAACTCTTTGTATCTACGGTATTATTCCCTTTTCCTCATGAGAAAATAGAGATAATTCCACCATGGAAGGTGTAGAATATTGTGTTTTATTTAAAAAGTTATGGCAAGATAACAGGTATACTGGAGGTAAATTCCTTCTGATCCATTTAGTTAAAATAGAGTGCTAGTATATATGATCAATGTCTGGATTGTGCATCGGAATAGTGCGGGTAATCCACACATAAGTCAATGGAGAGAATAAGTTTAGATTTGCGTGATTTATAAATTTTTATTTGCCAAAGGAGGGTTCAAATACTAAGTTTAATTCAAGTTAATTATTAAGTAGCACTCACAATATAACTTATACGGAGAAGAACAGAGTATAACAACTTCAGTTGTTATTCAGGTAAACATTAAAATAATAAGTGTATTTTCTGATAAATAACCCATAAATTATAATGAGTTATCTAAATAAAAAACTATCATTTAGTTAAAGATATAATTATAATAATCATTTGTACGCATTGCCTAGAATCCAATTGTTTTATTTTAAAACAAATAGTCATAATAAAGTTAAGCAGCCGTTCATATAAGATACACTAAACTGATAAGTTAGTGTATCGACAATAATATTTAATTTGTTATAATTAATCTGAGTCAATGTATAACAAAGATGAAGAAGTAGTTCGAATCTAAGTCTAAAAGCATAGACTATTTATTATTAGTTATTATTTTGTTTTACCCATATGGGATCAACTAAAGTGTAAAATTTTGTTTATTATGTTAATCCTAAGGGATTGTTTTTGTTAAATTGTAAGAATAAATTGGAATATTGTTGAAATTTAATAATAAATATAGTTTTATTAAAAGCTGTTTTGAGTCATTTTTCTTATGTGCTAAATAAAAGTATATCTGCATAATACTTGCAATACTTTCTTGAGTCCAAAAATTATTTATGAGATCTCAAATTAAATACACTAGATAAACAATTTTAAGCAGATCAGAATATTTCATTCTATTTTTAATTTAGTAAGAAGTATTTATGGAATTGAAACTTCAGACCAAAACATTTTATTTTATATGTGTGTAAAATCACTTTATTCCCAAACTAGTAAATTGTGATTGCACAGTGTTCCATACACATGTAAGTGAAGTGTCTAAGTATTAAATCTTAGTTAAATTATTGTGTTGTCATGGGTGATGGAAGGACACAAAAGCACCCTTGTCTCTTCATCATTCCAACTGAGATTCTGGATTATAAATTGGCAGTATTATTCAAAATTATGCGTTGTTAGTGAATAGGGTCATCATCTCGTTAAATATTACAATAGTTAATATGTGGATGAAGACACCTGGAATTTAAATAAGTTAAATGTTTTCTATAGCCAACCATAATGTCAGTTCTATTAGACAACACAATACTTCCAAGCATTTTAGTCAATATAACAGAGAACCCTGAGATTAGTGTCAGTATTATAAGTGCTCTTAAAGAAAGAATTAATTCAATATGATTAATATTACAAGTGTGGCATGGCTAAAGAGATGGAAACTTTTAATTGTATAATAATAAAATATTGAGAGCATATGGGCTAATTACTGAATGTTTTAATTTAGTTAGTAATATTAACAATGAAATAAAATCATCATCATCATTGTCGAACAGTGCAAGTACTTATCGCTCAGAGAATGTATTTTAGATAGAGAGAATGTTAGTTTATTCTAAATTATTTTATTAAATCTCTGTCTGAGCTGCATATCTCTGTAGCCGAATAATATAACTAACCTAACGAAGAGCTATATTAATAAAATATCATATTAGATAATGGAGGGTTTGCAACCCGCAGCGTCAGAAGGAGGCATCCGATTTACTTTAATAGAAGACATTCTCTGATGTTGCCGGGTTATAATAATAGCCTGTACATTCTTATTATGATAGATATATGTGATAGTAACGTCCTCCCTATTTATGAGGTTAGAATATATATATATATATATATATAATTAATCAAAATAATACTATATTAATTATTGCATTGTTTTGATTAATTATATATATTTTATTATAATTGGAATACTGATATTGATTAATAATTTATATATATACATATTATATTTAATGTTTTTGCGGTTATATGATGTGGATAAATTATAACTTTTTGGGCTGTACCGTCTATTATTTTCCATTAAACACCGATATTTGGATGGACTAGCAACTGCCATTATCAAGGTTAACTTTTGAAAGAAAAACCATTAGATCTTAAAAAATAACATGATTGTGTGCGAGATGAGAAATGAGATTCAAGTTCAGCATTCACAATATGAGGCTTATCAAAAGGTTTATTTCTCAGTATTTTTACCTATTAATTTTAAGTTAATATTAGATAAAATGGGAGTTTTCCACATAGCTGGAATATGTTGTGCTTCATCAGCCCTATTTAAACCAGTAGGTCTTTTTAATATTTCAATTGACTCTCTCGTGGTTCTTAAATCATATCTTTCCAAATTAGCAAGTATTTTTGTATTGTCAAAATTAGGTTTGTGACCAGTTTCTAAATAATGGGAAGTAAAAGCTGATGTGCTAATTTTTTGATGAAAAGCATTTCTATGTTCCTTAATTCTGACATTAATTCATCTATTAGACTGACTCACATAGCCTCTTGAGCACTGATAACATGAAATTTCATAAAGTCCTTGGTGTTCCAAAAATATTCTGTCTTTAGGTTTATACAAAAAAAATCACCAATTTTTTTGCCAGTAGAAAAAGTAGTCTTTATTAAAACAAGATAGTCTTCTACTGATTTTATCAGTAACCCCCCTTATGTAAGGCAAAATTACTCTATTAAAAGAGGAATTCTATCCATAATACTAAAAAGAAAAAAGAGGATATTATTCCTAGATCATGTATATTGTCACTCATAAATATTTGATAAATTTCTAATTCACTCTCTGATAAAAATTCTTCAAAAGCTGTGATTCTTATTACAGTAATGTCACGAAGTGTAAACCTTAGTAATCAAGTTTATTTGAAAGATTGTAAAAATGATTGCCTATTAATCTGTCTTCAAACTGTTTATTTCCATCTACTGCAATAATGTTTATTTACACTTCTATCCAGATTTAATTATATTGTGTTTTAATCTGACTTTAATATGATCTATTTAAAGATCTTAAACAAGAGTATTAAATTAATCTTATTTTTTATCTAATTGTGGTGTTGCCTTTACAATAGTTTATTGATATTTTATTGCTTTACTTAAACATGATGGGTGTCGTAATGTTATATATATATACATGTGTGTTAATAATTAATATGAATAGCCCAATATATATATATATATATATATGTGTGTAAATTAAATGGAAATAACCCATTTTTACAAGCCATAAATAAGAAATACTCACACACCAATAAATGTTAATAGTAAAAAAGGCAATCATCCATTCTTTATGTTTTGATATGTTTAAATTAATGTTTATCGATCCCAATCAATGAAAATAGAGTGTGATGCTTATAGATAAACCAGCTTTTAAATATTGCATTAATGACAATGTATTTAAGTACATCAATATTCAATGAATGTTTGGCCACTTTTCTTTATTAATATTTATTGACTACGAGTGCTGTTTATTCATGGCTCATGAAAAGTCGTTACTTCTATTTAATTTACACATATAAATAATCTCTGAATAGATTTACGATTCACTTAACACACTTGCAAATAAATATTACTTTATTTGTAACAGCTGCTAAAAACAAAAAACCTCCTCTTTGATCTAATTTTCACATTGTTAATATAAATCAATCAATCATTGATACTAGTAGTGATATTTGTAACATATCAATCAAACAAGATTACAAATTAAAATAATAAAGTGTAGTATGTCATAGTTTTATTAACTCCATAAATAAACACTGATTGTTCAATTTTATTATATATTCTCAACATTATATATTTAATAGTTTTGATTTAAAGAATTGTTAAGTTTTATTTTATTTGAAAGTGTGAGTAGCATGGAATAATAATTAAGTATCATCCCTGCTATTATAATCAAATTTCACTCCTTTGAATACTAATTATAACCACATTCAAGGTTTAAGAAAAGAGGGTTATTTTTGACAAACTTATAAATGGTTATTCATATAAAAAGATTCTTACAAGACTTAATGCAAGAAGTGTAGCTCTTAATACCGCATGGGCAATTGTTGCTCAAAATAAAAAATTAGTTGATGAAGTGTTGGAGATGGATCCTCAATTTTATGAAAATCAAAAAACTTTTTTACAACCTAAAAAAAAATTCAAATTTTTCATAGTTCACCTAATATTGTGCTTTACTATCAATGAATTAAAGGCAAGATGTAAACATTAGATACCATATGTAAACATCTCTCATATATTTAGAAATTTTAGAACATATATAATGATCAGTTTACTGCCAAATATGAAAATTTGTCAGAAAACATCAAATTCTTTACGTTAAAAATTTTCTCAAGTGAATTTGTGACACTAAAAAAAGCCATGTTAGACTACAATTGCAAGATAAGTTTGCTGATATCTGACTCATCATTAACTTCTTGCACAGTTTCAGTTACTGTTTCTTCAACTGAAGGAAAATTTAGCAGATGACAAATTCATTAAAAACAACAAAACAGAAACACTATAATGATGTAATTAACTAACAATTTTATATCTCAAAAATGATTTAGCTAAAAAAGATAATTTTACTGAAGTTGCTAAAAATTTTTGTATATTTTGTGTCATCATTTAAATTGATTTATTTTATTATAAACTATTGTGCTGTCCATGGTCTTAGTAATAGATAGCAGGTTCAATAAAAATTCTGAGCTAGAGAATACTTCAAAGTGTGGGGTTATGTTCTGATTACTATTCTTACTTGAATCAACATTAAAATCCAATGTCCAAATAATATAAAGTGACTAATTTATATATTCACACACACTTTTAGACACTTAAGATTGACTCATATAAGTTCATTTGAGTTTGAAAATAAGATGATCATTCTTATTTTTTCTCAGTGCCTATTTTGTCCCAGGAGCAAGGGTTATCCTTGCAGTTTTAACATAAATGTTAATGGTTCTAGGGAGGAGGGATGGCTACATTCTATGTAATTACAATATACAGATAATAGTCAATATGTAGTAAGCAGATTTTTATGAGAAATGATATTCTGCTTATTGCAAATGTACTTAGAAGTACACTTATTATGATTATTATAATAATTTATATTAGGATCTCTTCCTGAATGGCTTTTAAATATAAAGTAACGCTTTTTAGTTAGCTCTATAGAAAAGTTTGATTAATCAAAAGATGATCATCTATTATAACTTTTACATTTTTTAAGAAGTTAAACCGAAGAATAATTTTTGAAAAATAAATCTGTCATAAGTGGAAATCATTAAATATTTATTTATTCATGACACTTAATGCACTAGAAAGAATAAAACTTTATGATAAGACTTGTTCGAATTCAAATGCATATTAAATGCTTTTTATAAATTTTTTTAATAGTTCTATTGTACCATTGAAGTATAAACTTACCAATAATAATAATTTATATATCTGTATGTTAAATGATAGTAATAAATTTCTTATTAAACCAATAGATCCTTTTCATAGAACAAACACATCCAAATACATTACTAAGATAGTTCAGAAATAAGATTCCTAAAAATTCATTTAAATGAACTTCCAAATAATTTCCACTTTTTGTCATATCAGTATTAATCGATTTTGCTGACATTTGATATAACCAAATGTAGTCATTATTTGCAAATTGGTGTCAATAATTCTTAAGAAAGCTTACTTATGAATTACCATAGTAACTTATCCAGATCTGATTATCCTAGGAATGTTCTTAGCATTGCATATTTGATAAACTTTAAAATTATTTACATCACCACTAAAATTCTTCAAAGTAATAGATATAAATTAATGCAATTCTTTCTAATGGCATAATAATTCCTCTTTCTAATAAAAATAAATTCATTTTCTTTTAAGCCCAAGATTTTATATGGTTAGAAAATTTGACTATGATATTTATTAAAATAAATATCATTTTAGAAATGTCTGTGCAGCTTTATTAAAATCAGCTTATAATTTAAATTTAAAAAGCATAATTTTTAATTGTGTAAATGATATTATAAACAAACATTTTGATATTAGAACACACTGCATAAATATAAAGTTAGCTTTTTAAGAGAAAATGTATAATTCCATTATTTGAATGCCCATATAATTTGTGATATTTATATGTGATACATGTAGGTTTAAAGATACAACTACTAAACACTCCAGGTGTTGGTGGCCGAGTGGTCAGCACAGCTGCCTTACAAGCAGTTGTCCCGGGATTGCGGGTTCTCTTCCCGGTCATCCCGGTCGATACTTTGACACGTGAAAAAAAAAACTACTAAACACTCCACTGCAGAGTAAAATTTTTTACAACTATTATGAAACTGTAATGACGACATTAATCAGCAATCTATCTACTTGGTAATAGTTTTTTTTATGATGTTTTTTTTTACACTAAAAATAGCTCGATTAATAATTACCTAAAAGTAATTTTATGCATAGTAGCCTAACTACTGAAAGAAAAATTATAAATATGCATCTAACACTCAAACCTTGATTTTAAATATTATATAAATCATATCTAAATAAGTCAATTATTTTATATAGCGTGATGTTTATAAACTGTAATATTTAAACAGCATTAAACTGTTGCACATGTGCTTTGGATTTTAACTATAAAATGAATGAATACTAACACTTCAAACACATGATAAAGTCTTTGGAAAAGATATAATGGCCATTATATCTTTTCCAAAGACTTTATCATGTGTTTGAAGTGTTAGTATTCATTCATTTTATAGTTAAAATCCAAAGTGCATGTGCAACAGTTTAATGCTGTTTAAATATTATATATCATATCTATAACTTTTAATAATGCTAAATAAGCCCTTGCTGTTGAATATGTAATGTTTATATATGAGAGGACCTTATTTGAAAATTTATTAAAATTACTCCAAAAAAAGTGGCTAGTAAATTATTATTTTTCTATATGCATTCGAAATTTATTATTCCATAAATATTATATATATATATATATGTGTGTGTGTGTGTGTCAATTATATGAAAAATGCTTTTTGTTACATTAGTGATATTCTATTGATTTATTTATTTAGTTTCAATTTTACGGCATATTCATTTTTTTACATACATGAAAAGGAAAAAAAAAAGATCATAATCATAGTAGGAATAAATATATTTTAGTGAAAAGTTTTTTTTTTATTGCACAATTGTTATATGTATAATATTTTTTATTTAACTTGATTTTTCTATTAATAATATTTTATTGATTTATCTGTTTAGTAAGTTTCACTGTTATATATATGCAAAAAGATTTGCAATATTTTTTTATAAAAACCAATTTTTTAAATTAATAATACACTCAGAAATTTATTAATATTGAAATTTAGAAAATATTTTATTGAAATAAATGGTAAAAATCATAATAATATTTTTCTGTCATCTAAAAATGTGTAATTGTTTCGCTGTATTAAATGATATAACATGTAAAAATTATAACATTTTCATCTTTATATAAAGTTTAAAATAATCAATTCAAAACACAATTAAAACAGACAAACACACTATAAATAAAATATTTATTTAATACATCAACAGACTTTCATTCTTTATTGGATTCTTATGAAAATGTTTCTTTTTACAAAATCACATGGCCAGTTATCAAAGGAAAAGAAATAAAAGTAGAACAGACAATAAATCCCCAAATGAGGATGAGTAATATACCATACTTTGGGTCATCCATTCATATTCAAATATTTAAAGGCGACCCCGGAGAAAATCCAGATGTACATTTGGATAGTGTCAAGGAATTTTTATGCTTACACCAAATGACCGAGAAGGAGAAAATAACAGTAGCCAGCCATTATTTAAAGGAATCCGCGAATGCTTGGTGGAAATTATTGAAAAACCCACCGATTACAATTCAAGGTTATGAAAATGCCCTTTTAAAAAGGTATTGGAGTGAAGAGAAGCAGGAGGGACTTTTACACAAGCTCTCCAGCCAAAAATATAATGAAAACAACAGACAGGGTTATGCAGCATTCTTCATTCACCAAGTGACAATACTTAAATCTCTTACTGCTTTTAAGTACACTGATCAGCACATTATCCGGATTATTGTGCATAATTTACCACCATGGGTACAAAGAATGATGCTGGGAAGCTGTCCCATGTCGTTTGAAAAAACTATTGAGCTTTTAAACCAGATTGATTATGGGGATATGTCTCCAACAAAAAGGGAATGGGAGCAGAGTCATTACAACGTGAGACAATTAAAGCCTTATATACCTCCTGACCCAGGGAGAACATAGAAAACAAACTAATTTTGGGATAACCCGGTAAACGACCACTATGTTATAAATGTTTCAGATGATGAGTAAAGACCAATGGACATTAATATACAAATGATTGATAAAATGTATCATTCCACACCCATGTTTAGGTTCAAACTCTCACCCAGACTGTTCTCCAAAGTCGATCAACTTTGTAAAATATGTATAAACATTTTTTTTTGTTATTTTTTTTTTAAGTAGGAAGAAATGAAACAGACAGATCGAAGAATCGATCTTAGTTTCATGGTTGTCATTTAAGAACGGTAATTCTAAACCACTATTTATTTTGTGTTTGTTTAAAAAGAATTTAATGTAAAGAGTATGAGTATAAATGTCACAAATCATGATAAATAATATTTGTGTGTGTGTGGTTTGTGGATTTATATTAGTTCAATTTAAAAGTTTCAATTGCGTGTATATTTTCTTTAAATTTTAATTTTGCAAATTATACAAAGTCATTTAAAAATTCTGATCAAAAGTCACATTCCTTTGATCAGTATTTTTAATCAAAATCTTACTTGTACAAAATGTATAGGATAATTAATTTGTACTTTGATGAATTAACATAATGAATGTATATTTTTGTATTCACGAATTCTGATGTAATTGTTTTGTCAATTTAGAATCATGTATTAAATTTAAAAATAAATGAAAACCGAACAATGGAAATGAGAAACGTAGAAATCTTATCAAGAAAGGCAAATGCTATTGTATAGTCAAAAATTAGATATTGCTGGAGGCCAGGAAATCAAAGGAGGCGGAGTCATGAACAAAACTAGGCAGAAAGGTCAACCGTAGCCATCTTTAATATAATATAAGGACACTCTAACTTTTGACTTGGCTGTGCTTAGATCATCTCAAGCTACAGCAAAGTAGTTGTGCCAGAGAAATCACTTCAACCATTATTAAGAAGTTGCCCGGTTAACTGCAATCATGATGGGCTAAGTCCAAGAAGCTGATCCCTGTTCTGCCAATTTAAATCTTTCATACCGCTGATCTGTAATGTTTTCCGTGCTTCCAGTCTTCCAAATTCCAACATTTAAATTAACCATGCCGTTCTAAGAAATTCAAAATGCACGCCTACGTTCTTCATACATATCACCGCAAAAAGAAAAGCCGGATGAAGAAAGAATGGTAACTTTTGTTACATGAACTTTTTAACTTTCCTCTCAGTAATAATTTTATATTTAATCTGTAAACCTAATTAATTGCATGTAAATTTCTTGTTTTCCATTTGAAAATGTTACACTAAAACCTGTCAGTAAATTCCTTCTCTAATATTTCTGTGCTCTAGTCTTTAGATGATAATTATTAATATTTTTGCCTTCTAATAATCCATTTGTGAATACATTTATATTTTTACTATTACTTATTTTACAAACAAAACGATGCCAATAATAATATTTCTCAACTCTAATTAAAGTCAGTAAAGTTTATCTCATAATATTTATTATATTCATTTTAAAAGTAATTTTCTTGTATCGAACTAAAAAATGGTTTCATTTATGTTGAGTTGAGAGATATTCAAATATTTTTATTGTTTCTTTTACTTTGTCCTGATATTTTAATCTATACTCCAAATCTCAAATATTTAAAATAGTCTAAAATTTTATTATTTTTTTTTATATATTATTACGGAGTAATGATGACAAGTGAATATGTTATTGCTATTATTACCTTCCGAACAATCTGGGGAGTTATGGGTTTCAGAGTGAAATTAATTAATTATTACTTTTGCGATCGTTTGATTTTGCCATGTTTTTATTGAATAGTTATATCGGACTGTTGCGTAGAAAATGTTACGGAGAGAAAAGGTTTTATATAATTTTGTTTTAAAATCCACTTCCGATCACTCTTCCTCGATGCTACTGTGGCAATGCCTTTACCTTCGCCTAAGCTGGCGTCTCGTTTTACTACCACTTGGAGAGAAAGAAATTCTTCTCCAGGTAATCTCTTGGATCACCGGGGTTCGAAAATGAGCCCGGCTGGT
The DNA here is from genome assembly GCA_028023455.1 of Epiperipatus broadwayi. Classification (NCBI taxonomy): domain Eukaryota; kingdom Metazoa; phylum Onychophora; class Udeonychophora; order Euonychophora; family Peripatidae; genus Epiperipatus; species Epiperipatus broadwayi. The sequence continues at coordinate 3,870,116 of JAQFVV010000111.1, read as the reverse complement.
TGTAGTGTCCCGGATCTACTTGGGGGCATTAAGACTTGTCAAAGTACAAGCCGCCCGGTATTCTGTCAATGCACCGCAAGTTATTATTTGTAGTATACCTTAATCCCTGCAACCATCAGTACATCAGTATTATATATTATATTTTTATATAAAACCGCCTCCCATTTATCCGTATACGCAATGGTTTGAATCTATTAAATAAAACAACTTAATATAAACTAGTAGTTAAATATTTCAAGTGCTCCAATTACTCTGATTCTCATATCAACCTGTACAACCATTTAAACATATAAATATTGGCATGAGTTTGTTAATCAGTACAAACCGATTATTGATGACTAGCAGCAATTTATTATAAAATACATATGAGAGTTTTACCGTACCTGTAAATAATATTATTCAATGCTTTCAATAATTTATTAAAAATTTATCTAACCTAATTTTGTCTCTCTTGCATTATTACTCTCAAAATCTATTCAATCACCTGCTGTCTGTATCGACAACTTAAATATATACATTAAATTATCAGCCGTACCAATATCCCGACTATAAGATATCTATGAACTAGCTGATTGTAGGTAATTTAGTCTGTGTTTTTCGATGAGCTAGTAAAGGGAAAACCCCGTACCATTGTAATGTTGTCATTGGTGGGTCATGCCAGGGTTTTGGGTTTGAATTTAGTTTGCATTTGGGAATTTATTCCTAGACGTGGACTGGGTTTGAATTCGGATTACTGTGTGTGATTAAGCATGGTGATTTTTACCGGTACAATATATATATATATATGTTTTAATCTCAAGTTTATAATGTTTGCTTTATTTAATTACTCCCCCAACCTTTTTTTTGTTTCACATGATCACTATCTCTTCTACTAGCACATAAGATAGGCATTTTATGCACAAGCCTTCTGGCATTCATTGATTACTCTGGTTGGTACAGGGTGGCACTACTGTATGGAGAGTTTTGCTTTTTTTTTTTTTTTTGTTTTTCAAACAACATAAACTTATTTGTTTTTATTTTTATTTGTTGCTTAATTGTTTTTGCTTATATATAATAAATTTATTGGTGATATTGTTTTATTTTGATTGAAATAGAATTTTTCTTCAACAAATTAATTTTTTGAGATATAGATGAATAACTAGAGGCAACTACGTTTTTAATTAACTGCAAAATTGCTTTTTTAAACAAAAAAAAATCTATAATGTATAAAGTAGTAATTATTAATATTGCTTTTTAAAATTATTATTAGATTAGACTATATTTAGTCATTAAAATAATGGATATAATATTACATTTGTAATTCAATTTTACTTTTTTCGTTACACATACGCGCTCACATATATATTATTGCTGAGTTGATTAAACCTGGGTAGATTGATCAACATTTATTTAAAAGCCAGATGAAATGATTACGATACGAGCATTACAAGAGATATATCTCGGTATAATGACAATGGATCCATTCACACACTATAGACCCAACATTAGATGATATTCGATTATAATCATTATAGTCTTCTCTATTCTTGTTATTTTTTAAATGGTAAAAATAAAAATCCTTGACATCAGATGGCATAACTTCATGGATATATTTTTAGGAATACTGGGATATTCCTAAAAAAAAATCCCAATATTTTTGAAGCTAACGAATCTTCACCATATTTTAAAACTTCCCAGATATTTCGTTAGAACCAGCAATTTTCTATTTTTAAGATTACAGAGAGCTATTTTGATTTTACTAAGATGAATATCTTTATCCAATCCATATTTTTGAATAAAAGATAAAATTGTATATCCTTACAAGTCATCATCTCAATTTTTGTAATGTTATTATTCAAAAGATTATCAAAATATTTCTTTCACCTTTTCAAAATAGCATTTCCATTGTGTAAGAAAATATCATTGCTGAATTTAATATAATTGTGATTCTATTACTCAAGTCCATGTGTTGTTTTCACTACATCGCAAAAGGACCTAAAGTGACAATTTCTAGCAAATGTCTAAACCTTCTTTGAAGTTTAGTTTTAATTCGCAACTTATTTTAAGGCTTCCTGTCATTCATTAAACAACTTATTTCAAGATTATATATTTATTATCATTTTAATTGGCAACTTATTTTAAGTCTTCCTGTCATTCATTAAACAACTTCTTTCAAGATTATATATTTATTATAATGTTCCAAATTTAATTTATTTCTCTGATAAGTAGACAATTCCATTTTGTTAAATCATTAATAAAATTATTGTCATGAAACCAATTATGAATCTTTTTTTTAGTAAACCCAAGAATAGATTTACTTGTAAGTATAATTTACTCCTTAAGAGAATTTTATATTTTGGATAATATAACCCTGAACATCCAAATCAGACATTTTAATACTTAATAGTTGTTGAAATTTAGTTCTTGTATTAATGAAATAATATCAAAGTTTTGTGAATATGATTGGTATAAGATTTGATTTTTTTAATGCAACTATTATTTTAATCTAAAAGTTTAACATGTGAGAATAATATTATCAAGGTCTTTGTTTATATTAACTATAATCTAGAATTAATAACTGGGAAGAATTAATAACCATATGAAAAGAATGAAATAATGGTGGTGAGTTAGGTTCTCATTTCATAAGATGATTCTGGGAGTACAACAATCTCTATTAACATTACCAAATTCAACTACTTCCTTTATTTTGCTATAATATCTTATATAAATGCAATTTATGCATGGTCCTTTAAATACTTTTTAGCAAAAACCTTTTATTATATATGCATACACAATCTTACATTTCAACTATCATGCAGTCTTCTTCAGAGCTATGATATAATAAACAAAATAAAATAAAAAAACATAACTTTATAAATAATTCCATGTAAATTATAAAATTAATAAAAAAATCTAAAAAATAACACAACATATAATAAAACATAAAGAAACAAATAAATATAATCAAATTCAAATAAAATTAAGGTGGGCTAATAAAACTAAAGTTTAAGTTTATAAGAAATATAAGTAATTAGGAGATTATTAAAAATAATAAACATGAATATAATATATTTAAATTAATAATTGTGTGTATATATATATATATATATACACAGTCAGGAAATATACATGTATAATTTATATTTATATTGTATATTTTATTTTATATTAACTGAATTATTTTATTTGAGTTTGATTATATTTATTTCAATTTTATTTTGTTTGGTTATATGTTGTGTTGTTTTTTAGCTTGTTTTTTTTATTTATTTTATTGTTTATATTTTATATGGTATTATTTATATAGTTATGTACTTTATTGTGTTCATTACATCATAGCTCTGAAGAAGACTGCAGGACAGTTGAAATGCAAGATTATCTATGCATATATGTACAGTAAATGGTTTTTTTTTTAAAAAGTGTTTAAAGTATAGTGAATAAATTGCTTTATCAACATTAAAAATAAATAAAAGTCTATGTTTAACAGATTACACTTTTTACCACATTCTTCACTTATATTATCCAAATGGAAACATAACCATTGCTCTAAAATGACACTATTAAAAAATATTTTTAAACATTGCCAAGTATTTGGTTCAATCATCATTTATGACTTGAAAGATATTATTTGATATTATTTTATCTTCAGACATGGTTTATTATATTCAAATACCCTTAGCCCAAGAATCCTTATTTTATATTTAGTAAAATCATAAATGAATGATTTGCCAATGTACAGTCATTAATAGACATATATATTTACAAAAAAATCAAATTATATGTTACATTACCTAATTTAACAAGCTTGTATTACAAATGTTATATATATAGAGCTCACAAATAAACTCTTAACAAGCTTTTCAGAATATTCCCACCCCTAGACCATTTTCTGCTACTGGCTTCCTCAGTAAGGTTTCTGCTGCTGGATTCCTCTGTGAGGTGCTAGGAGTACCTCACTGAGGAAGCCAGTAACAGAAGCTGGTCTGGGGTTGTGGATATTCTGCAAAGCTTGTTAAGAGCCTCACTGAGAAAGCCAGTAGCAGAAACTGGGCTGGGGTTGGAGATATTCGGAAAAACTTGTTAAGAGCTTATTTGTGAGCTCTATATAGCACGTGCATATTTATACATAGAGATTATTGGGTAGTTATTTTCAACTACAGTATTAATAAGAAAGCACATTGAAAAAATATATGATATAATGTGAATATAATTTTTTATAATAAAGAAAAAAATCTGTTCCATGTAAGTCATTTCACATTATCTTATTTTTACAAAAACAAAAGATGAAAATTTTTTATAATAAATGAATTTGAACAATTTGTGAATAAAAATAAAACAGTTGATCAAGAAATTAAATAAAGATGGAAATGTACTTTGTAATCGTTCTTAAACTTTATAACCAGAGAAAGCAAAAGGTAAAAATGAAGAAACTTCCAAGCAAAACTTTCCAAAAAGCTAAATATTTCGTTCTTCTTAAATATTTGTTACAATTTAAGAATTGTCAGAAAACAATAATAACTAGATATATAAGATAAAAAATAGTTAAATTTTATAAATGTTATACTTTTTTAGATTACAATATGCATATATTGTATATCCATTTAGCATTTGTCCATAATACTATTTATAGATTTAAAGAATTTAAGAGCAACAGTCAAAACATCAATCAAAACATTATTGTGAATGTTCTAATGTGCAATGTGTGATACTTATCTATATGCGTACACATATGTCTAGAATCATTCACCATTTATTATTAAAACAGGCAAAACTCCATTCAGTAGTTCCACTCAATGAAAACCAGAATGATCAGTAGAAGCCAGAAGGCTTGGGCATAAAATCCCTATCTAGTGCTTACTCATCCAACATTTCCAGTCCTGTTTCTAGCTTGTGGCTAATCGTTCCTAGACCAGCTTCTAGCTTGTCACTAAAACGCCACAAGCTAGAAACTGGTCTGAGGATGTTGGATGAATAGGCACTAGATAGGGATGCCTTCTGGCATCCATATATTACTCTGGCTTGCACTGAGTGGCACTACTGTATAAAGAGTTTGTGCCTGTTTTAATAACTGTTATGAGCAAGCATAAGAAATGGTGATCATTATGTTTAGTCATTTATTATTAAAAATAAAGTAATATCTCTTGGCTTATTAATGTTTGGAATATTTTATATTATCACATATTCACATCTGTATGTTTATAAATGTGTGTTCTGTAAACTTATATTTATATACTTATAATTAATACTGATATATTTTCAATCTATGGAAGTATTTTCAAATAACTGTAAATAGACAAAGTCAGAATAATTTCTTTGTACAGTAGAGTAATTTAAAAGGCTCTTTTTTTATTATTATTATGTCTAATCAATAAATTTATTAATCTTCATTTTAACTTATTCCACTAAAATTAATTAATATAAAAATAGATTAAGTTTAAGTATTGTACATTTTCTCCTATTCACAGGGTCATTAATCATTATTTTTGTGATGACAAAGTTAGCTCTATACTTAATCGTAAATAGATATAGAATATATTTAAGCTATTCTTTATTTAAAGGGAAAATGTGGATGAAACAATATAGCTCTGGGGCATTTTATTATTTTATATAGATTTCAGCTATCATTTATGTGCTGTTTCAATTTCTTACATATATATATATATTGAGACTGTTATGTGTCTCATGGCATTGAATAACATAGTGCATGTACACACACACTCATATATATATATATATATATATATAAAAAGAAAGTTACTGTTAACACTAACTGAAATAATTATAGAAAATATACAAACCATTATACAATTACAAATATCCAGTAACGCCCTCTGTTTAAAGATCTATATCTCAATAATAGCAAACCTTAAAATGATACCTATCATTTTAAGGTTTGCTATTATTGAGATATAGATCTTTAAACAGAGGGCATTACTGGATATTTGTAATTGTATAATGGTTTGTATATTATATATATATATATATATATATATATATATATATATATATATATATATATATATATATATATATATATATATATATATATATATATATATATATAACTTGAAAGGAAAAGTAGAAATAAACACAGACAAAAATTACATTACACTGGAATAACAGGAATAAAATAATTTTGAATTTACATTTTTATTACAAATTAAACATTTAAAAACATCTAATTCATATTTTATTAATTCTGATTTTGAAATTAAAACAAGCATGTTTTTAATGGATATACTGGTAATAATAAAATTCCACTCTCTATTTTGATTAGCAAATATTTTTTTAAAAATTAAAGCTTGTATAACATATTTTGATAAAATTCTGCAAAGTTGTATAGGGAAAACTTAATTTTAATTACTGTATTGTTTAATTGCACTCTGACTATAGAAAAATGGGAAAAAGAGAGTTACACAGACACTACCATGAAGAGATAACTGAAGGCAAAAATACAAGTCAACCAGCTTCTACTAGTTCATTATGATAGAATTTACATTTACATGGAAGAAAATCCTAGATTCTGGTGTTCCCTAACCTAAATCTTGTATTAAAATGTATGGCTAGCCTGAAGTCTATCCAATTCTGCACTAAATGAAGCTAATTGAATGCCATCAGTTATCAGAGTATATCTTTCCTAATGGTGACAATAAACCAATTTACTGTTTAGAAAGAACCAGCTTACTCAAAGAGTCAATCAATTTTCTGAAGAATTACTTCTATGTATGTTGTTATATCTATATGCAGGAACCACAGATAAACATGATGTGTTGTATGTATATAATGTGCAGCAGTGAGTTATAAATAAGTATTTTTTTTTCAATTAAAAATCTAAAAGAAAAACATGATTGATCCATAGACAATTTTATTTTGAAAAAAGAAAGTAAACTCCAAAAATCTTTTTAGATTAGAAAAAAAACTTCCTGGAGCAATTTTAAAGATGTTTATAATTAATCAACAGTAACTAATAAAATATGTAATATTACTTTTAAAAAATAAAAAATAAATAAACATTTATGAAAGAATCTAATAACTGATTCATATTATTTTTTACATATATACATGTATGTGTGAACTTTATATATACTTTCAACATAAAATTACTTGTGAAAAATATATTTTAAATAATTTTATTCTTTTGATAAATTAAAATATCATATGATATAAACATATATTGAAGCAGTGTATATCTGTACTCAGATATACTTGCTTTATGTTTATCTAAAACAACCTATTTCCTATGATATAGTAATAGATGCTTGTGTGCATGTATAAGATTGCATCATTTTTCTAGAAGTAAAAGTTAATTGTTTAATTTATGTGATTGCATTTTAAGAAAAAATATATTTTATGAAAGTTAAAATGAATTAAAGAAAATGTTAAAATATTTTATACAATGGGAAAGAGGTAAGTAACCATTAGGGAAGGGGATGTAAGTGTCATAGTTTTCTTCTATACATACCATCAATTAAAATAGTTACAGTTGAACACCTTTAGATGCTTTAAGGTGTTAAATAGAAAATAAAAATACAAAGATCAGGAAACCAACTGGGCGACATATAAGGAATGAGGAAGTGAAGAGTTTATGGATAGCAATTAGTGTAATGGGCTTGAAATCCATTAAGCAAACTCATGAGATAACCCTCGTGGCATAACACAAGGGATATAAGCATTGAAAGGGGCATTGTTATTATTATTATTTTTTATTCAAATCATTATATTGAAATTATATTCTAATATCTTCTCTGAGAAAGAATTTTGCTGCTTATTTCAGATCTTCTAAT
>JAQFVV010000111.1:3841415-3861856 GCA_028023455.1 Epiperipatus broadwayi | reverse complement strand
ATCTTCTAATAGTTATTGTTAAGTAAAATATATAATCAGTAAAATATTCATTACCCTGTCTAAGAAAAAAGATAATTATGTTAATTATACCTGCCAGCATGAGTGAGTCATCGGGTGTCATCTTGTCCCAAGGTCATCAGTGGAGTTTGGCATTCTGAAAAGGGTGCTTGTATTATAGATAAAGATCCCATTGGATGGTGCCGTTTTCACACTAAAACTATAAAATATGAACATTCACGGGCCGTTGATTTTAATAATTTTTCTGTGCTTTTTTGTAATGCGAAAATAAAAACAAAACAAAATCGTCTTTTATAAATATTATTTTTTATTAATGTATACAATTTAAATGATGATAATAAATGTAAAATAAAATCAACAAATTAAAATTTGATTCGTGTTTTTCTATCGTATATTTTTTTAATTGTGTTACGGCTTTTTTTTATACATTTTCTATCGGATATTTTTTTACTTGTGTTACGACTTTTTTTGTTGTTTAACTAAACAATAATAATCGTAATAAAAGTAAAAGTTGTTAAGGTTAGATTTAGGGTTAGTTTTAGGGTTAGTTTAGGGTTAGGTTTAGGGTTAGTTTTAGGGTTAGTTTTAGAGTTAGTTTAGGGTTAGTTTTAGGGTTAGGTTTAGGGTTAGTTTTAGGGTTAGGGTTAGTTTTAGGGTTAGTGTTCTGTTTGTTTGTAATGCTAAAATAAAAAAATTCAAAATCGTAAGCATACTCGGAAAGACAAAAGAAAGTCAAACTTTTTTAAACATCAACAAACACATACAAATGTCTTTTTTACTTATTAAACATGTTTATAATATTTGCTTTTTATTAAATTTACAAAAAAACCTGTATTTTTGGACTTTTCTTACTGGATATTTTTTTCATACCGCTCTTTTTTACTTCAAAAATATACAGTTGGTAGAATCTTCTTGGTTTCGTGGAATGTTACTAACAGTACTTTACTTGACACATTACCTAATTGCAATTCAATAAAAACATAGATATTTAACATTTACCCAAATAAAAGTTCAATACAGTACATTGTAAAAAGTCTTATAATTATTGTTTTAAAAAATCTGAACATTTCAATAGTTTAAAATAATAAAAAAATCCAATGAAAACAACATTTCAACACAATTCAAATGCAAACTCTCTCATCAAGCCGTAATTATTTTATAAACTGTGCGAATTCGGAAAATGTAATAGCTGCTTAGCAACATACATGCTGTACTGTGATACGACATAGCAGCCTGCATTCTGTAGCACAACAAAAAAGTTGTATTATAGAATGTGTCGGCCGCAGAAACAGCATTTTTATGTATTTTAGCACAAAAACCGTGTCATATGAACAGCGTCTTTAGCTATAAGAAGAGTACCCTGAAAAGTTCCATCAAGATGTAGTTCCAGTCATATCCTACCATCATAATGCAATCCCAAGATCTATACATCCACAATGGTCCCAAAGTCAGTACTTATTGCTGGTAAAATGTTTTAACTTATTCTAATTTATAGCTGTAACTTAATTGTATATAAAATAAACCAATATCAATCTTAATCTCATAAATTATATATATTTATATTGTATTTATTAATCTTAAATCTGCTGGCTTAATTATTTAGATAATTTTGAAATTAGATATTTTGCAAACATAATTGTGTATATTACCTTGAATGATGGAGGGAGAAATGTCAATTAGTTAAACATGTTTATGTTTTCCTGACTCTCAAAGTCCCATGGAATAGAGACCACAGTGAAGACACCAAGTTTAAACTTTCATTTGTAAAACCATAACAAGCTGTCTAAGTTGTTTTAAACTTTCTTTTTTATATTCTCCCCCATCACATCAAGGAAAGTTATTTTTAATTGTCAGAATTATATACAGATTCAATGAAGGGTCGTAAATGCATTTATTCAAATAAGTTTTAAATAATTTGTTGTTTATTATTATTGCTCTATATACACATAACTGAATCTAAGTATTAAAAAATAATATTATTAAAATACTCATAAGGGAATAAGGTCTTTTATTTAAATTGTTACTTCATGTACTGCTAAAGTAATAATGCCATGATAAAATAAATAATTGTGTGTATGGAAACTATTGTAAAATGCAGTAATATTTACAATTTGATATTTCATTGTGAAAATTAACATTAATCACATTCTTTAAATGTGCAGATCACATTGTTCAGTGGTGTAATCTAATGTTTGTATAAAGTCAAACCGCAATTCACATATAAATTATAACAAGCAAGGAATTGCAATATCAGTTCATTTCAGGTATAAATAATTTTCCCTCTATTTAATAATTATATTTTAGATTTAAATTTATTGAAATAAATATTGTGAATGGGTTATATTATTATCAAAATGAATCATAAATGATCAAATGAGGAAGCTCATGATTATATATTTATAAAGTTATTTCTTAATGTTCATTCATATGGAAGAAAGTCTTAATTAGTTGTAGCCTTCTTTTACAGATATGTATTTGTGTTTCTACCTCTGTATATGTGTGGCAATGGTTATATTAATATTAATATTATATACTTCATATATTTCTTTGTGGTTCATGTGTTCAAATAGTCAAAGTGCATAAGGGCAGACCAGATGCTGTGCCTGGGTTTCTAATCCATAAGATTAGTACTGGTCCATGTTCTGCCAGAGCCAGAGACTCTTGGTGACCCCAAGCCCTGAATTCAAGCACCTCATTGCATTCTCCAGTGGTATGCACCCTTGGTTGGAAGCAAATAAGCTCTATGGCCAGGGACATCACCCTTTTTGTGATAAACAATACCAGATCATCTTCATTCATATATCATTGATCCCACAATTCTCTGTAGCACTGCAATTTCCTATAAGTATCTCATCTTTTCTTTTATTCATTGGCAACCCTACATGATTTAACTTCAAACCCATGCACAACTTGACCCTATATAGATTATTATATGTATATTCAAGCTTGGATTGAATTGCCAGATGATCCTTTCCAACATAACCTATATAGAGCACCTGTTATTATTGTAAGCCACCACTACCTTCTATAAATATGTATAAAAGCTAGCAGATACTCAGAACCTAACATTTGTAAATTATTCTCTCTATAATCTTAATGTTATAGTAAACTCATATTATCTTGATAAAATTATTTGTACATTTGCATTGTGAGTCAGAATTATTATTAATTAGTATAAGGTGTAGTTGTTCAAACAAGATAAAGGATGAAGTAAATATATCCATGCTCTCAAGTAGCATATAAATGAACCTCAGCTCTGAGATCTAAGTATAATGAAATGATCAAAGTAGACATAAAGGTGCTAGTTTGAATTAATGTTGTGATTAGTGGAGAACCCTGAGAGAAAGTCATGGTTAAACCCTGAATTATGTTGAGCTATATGAAGAAGGGAAGCTAGGAGACATGATATTAATCAAGCAGTGGAGTCTAGTAAGCCAAGATAGAAGTTGAAACTAAAGGGCATGGGGATAACACTGTCTGTTGGTTGAGTGTCTCTACCTGATCTTTCGGTCTTGTTGACTGATTATACAATCTTGCCCATTATAATTTATTAAGTCAGTCATTATTTATGTATCATTAAAATGTGATCTTATTTTTTGTTACCATTATATGATAGTTCCTATATGTTATGCCATGTCTGTGAGTTCATGTATATGCATAAGGTAGATATCTATATGTTAAAATTAATCTTTTTTTTTATTTTATGATAATTCAAAGATGTTCATAAATTATACCACACATCTGCATACTGATATATAGATATATATATTGTAACCGGACCGCCATACAACCCTTTTATTACGTCGGTTGTAACAATTTTCTGATGAGCATGCTGTAGGAAAGAACTATCAATTGACATTCCTAATGCAGATGTTAATGCCTCCTACAACAATATTTCCTGCTCATCAGAGGATGTAGTTTTATAGAGACTGGAAACATCTAAATATTTCTATGTTTGGTTTCCCAAAAAGCGCCATTAGAGTTCCATCTCACTACAACCTGACTGGCCTAGGTCAAGTTATGTCAGACGTAGCTCAGAGAACATGAGATTCTCATGAACCAGTGCTATAACTGATGAGTGATGCATTAAAACAAAACAGAATTGGATAACTGGACAACCAATTTAATTTTTAGTAACAAAAAAAAATTTATTAAATAACAATTAATTTGCAATTTCAACAATAGTTCATTAATTCCTCTATGAGAATAAGCTTTGAAACATTCTAATTCAATAATAGTTCATTTTGAATTCATTTATGGGAAGAAGCTTGTGAATATTCTAATTCAACAATAGTTCATTAATTCCTTTATGAGAATAAGCTTGGGATTATTCTGATTCAACAATAGTTCATTTCGAATTCATTTAATAGTTCATTTTGAATTCATTTAAGAGAATAAGCTTGTGAATATTCTAATTCAACGATAGTTCATTAATTCTTTTATGAGAAGAAGCTTGGGATTATTCTGATTCAACAATAGTTCATTCCGAATTCATTTAATAGTTCATTTTGAATTCACTTAAGAGAAGAACCTTAGAAGCAGTCGAGCATTTATGGTTTATCCAATAATTCATTTTGAATTCATTTATGTGTAGAAGCTTAGAAGTATTCCAATTCAACAATAATTTATTTTTGTATCCCTTTGTGAGAAGGAGCTTGGTAGCAGTTAAGCATTTATGATTCGTATAACATTTCATTATTTTATGAGTCATTACTGATTGGTAAATATTTGAACTCAACAATTCTTGGTTTGTAGAGCATTTATCATTTGATAATTGAGGCATTTATAATTTAGCCAAATGTAGAAGTATATTCTTACACATAGACTCTGTTACATTATAAGAAGCTTAGAAGTAGTCAAGTATTTATGATTTATACAGCATTTCATCATTTTATGAATTATTACCGATTGGTAGACATTTAAATTCAACAATTCTTGGTTTGTAGGGCATTTATCACTTGATAATTGAGGCATTTATAATTTAGTCAAATATAAAGGTATATTCATCTACATAAATTCTGTTTGGCTTGTGGAGCACTTATCATTTAGTAATTAAATTTAGTCAAATATAAAGGTATATTCATCTACATAAATTCTGTTTGGCTTGTGGAGCACTTATCATTTAGTAATTAAAGCATTTATAATTTAGTCAAATATAAAGGTATATTCATCTACATAAATTCTGTTTGGCTTGTGGAGCACTTATCATTTAGTAATTAAATTTAGTCAAATATAAAGGTATATTCATCTACATAAATTCTGTTTGGCTTGTGGAGCACTTATCATTTAGTAATTAAAGCATTTATAATTTAGTCAAATATAAAGCTATATTCATATACATAAATTCTGTTTGGCTTGTAGAGCATTTATAATTTAATCAAACATAAAGCTATATTCACATACATAAATTCTGTTTGGCTTGTGGAACACTTATCATTTAGTAATTAAAGCATTTATAATTTAGTCAAATATAAAGCTATATTCATATACATAAATTCTGTTTGGCTTGTAGAGCATTTCTAATTTAGTCAAACATAAAGCTATATTCATATACATAAATTCTGTTTGGCTTTATCATTTAGTAATTAGAGCATTTATAATTTAGTCAAATATAAAGCTATATTCATATACATAAATTCTGTTTGGCTTGTAGAGCATTTATAATTTAGTCAAACATAAAAGTATAATAAAGGTGTCTTAATATTTATTGAACAAATTCTATGCAATTATTTCAAAACTTCACTTTGTAACGTATGATAATTATGTTTTAGTACTTTATAAAAATTACCTTCCAGTCTTGTAGTCCATTTTATTCAAAAGAATGCAGGTTATTTCATCGATGGAAAGTCATGGCATAGTGTGGAGAGAGTGGAGCTTCTAATTTATTCCAGTTTCATTATAATTTCTCTAGTAAAACTTTTTTTTTATTTTCACGTTTTGTTAAAGCTCTCTGTGTAAGACGAGAGAGAAAAAAAAAGTTCTTTTTCCTTCAATGACGTGTCTAATTTGAATACTGCCTCAGTTTAACTCAAGTATCTCTTTTTCTTTCTTTTTAATGATTGGATAATTAATTTCTCTTTTTTTTTTATTGAGACAGATAAAAAAAAATAATAAAATAAGACGATATAACATTTCATTTAATTCCATCAATACTAAAAATCAAAAATATGATTTTATTTTTCATTTTTAACGAATCACAACTTTATTGCGTTTCCAATTAGACTGAATCACGCTAGACATTTTGAATGGGGGGGGGAATCTTTTGCATAAATATATGAAGGACAGTATATCTGTCACATTACCCCTCACCAATTTTTGGGATGAAATCGCCTGGAAGTACGATTTCATTCCATATACTATACACATTATTTCTCAGTACTGGTTTTAGATATGCTGATGAATGGGTAAGATGAGCTGGAAAAGTGAATACATGAACCATAGCCTCCAATGCTGGGACAAATAGATGGCCAAGCACAAACTACCAGTACACACCGCCTCATGACGTCACGAGAAAATATCTCATTTTTAAGCACTACCTCTTTTGTACCTAGAAACATCATCCAACCAAGAATAGGAGCCAGAGAAAAAAAAAATCAATTTGGCATTCAGCCAACCCTGCTCAGCTCCAGTGAGTCTTAGGGGCTATCATTTGGCCTATCCATGAGACCAAGGTCTATCCATGAGACCTACATATACGCACTGCTGGACTACTCTTGAAGCACAACATCCAGGTCGGGATAGTGCCGAGCATATACTTCAGAGCATCATAACACAATGCATTCAGGCAGCTCTGCTCAATCATCCACCATCTCAACATGAAAAACACAAGTTCATGCATCACTACATCACACTCACAAACTTTTTTCATCAGCTATCTCTATTTTATTCTGAATCATAACTGCAACATGGTTTAGGAGACTGAGGATTGTGATCAGTTCTCCTATAGTCCTCTTTTATATTTGAGGTGACATACTTCTGGATCGTCTCTTTGTTGAAAATTTATCATGTTCAACATTACTGTGGTGTCTTGCTTCTTCACTTCTGTATTCTCTTTGGAGATCCTTGTTACTGTTTGATCTTCTAATTATACGCGTCCGATATGGACCATGAACACCATCTGTGAATTTTCTCCTGTTCCTCTTCCACGGTGGTATTTCATTTTTACCATCTGTGAATTTTCTCCTGTTCCTCTTCCATGGTGGTATTTCATTTTTACATAAAAGTTTCTTTTTAAATGGTTCTTCTGCCATAGTAATTATTTTCTTAGTATTTATAAAAGTTTCTTGTTGCTTAATTTTTTTCACACTTATAAATCCTGAGTTTTCAGATTCCCTTTTGGTGTCTTTTCCTGCGTAAGCAACTATATTTTTAATAACTGTCTTTATATTTTTTTTTTCTGTACTCAATTTTTGATTTGAGTTTATTAAGCTTTTGTTTACAATTTTTATATATGGTTGAGGACTAACACATTTTTCTTTCCATTTTATGGTTTCTTTCTCTATCTCTGTTACTATTTCATAGCATATATCAGACAATTTTTTTGAAACATTTTCTTCTATATTGAACAGTTCCTTAGTTATATGAGAATTAAGTTTTTGATTATGTTCATTTTCATGTTTTTCATCTTCTTGAAGATTAGAAGATTTTAATTTTGCTTTATTAGATTCATTTTCATCCATTTGAAACTCTTTTACTGTATTTGATACAATTTCATTCTCAGCTTCTGTATATACTGTTTCTTTCTTTTCAATTTTAGAGGTATATTCCACAATCAGAAGTTTTCCTGAAGGTAGACTGACAATTTCAAGATCACTCTTTGTAATTTCAATTTCTTCCTTTTTAACAATCTCAAATTTTGCTTCATCAGTTATAGGATATTCAATTTGTGATTCCTTTAAAATATCTTTGGTTGGAAATTCCAAAGTCTCTTCCTCATCCAATTTTTTAGACTGAGTCATTTCCTTTATCCACTGGTTTAATTTTTCATTTTGATTTTCCATTGCTTCCATAAATCATTTTTTATCTTCTTCTCTCTGTTTGATATCTTCTTCTCTTTGCTTATCTCTTTTCTTTTTATCTTCTTCTCTCCATTTGATATCTTCTTCTCTTTGTTTGTCTCTTTTCTTTTTATCTTCTTCTCTCTGTTTGATATCTTCTTCTCTTTGTTTGTCTCTTTTCTTTTTATCTTCTTCTCTTTGTTTATCCCATTTTTGGTTATCTTCTTCTCTTTGTTTATCCCATTTTTGGTTATCTTCTTCTCTCTGTTTATCTCTTTTTTTTGGTCTGCTTTTATAATTTCTATTATCTGAGCTATCATAGCTATCTTTTCTGTTTTCTGAGCCTCCATGTTTACCATTTTTCCTTTGTTTTCTGAATCAGTAAGCTTCTCTCTTCATCCACACCATGACCCTACTCCATCTTCTTTGAAATGCCTGTTTTATTCTTTATGCCATTCATTTTTGTTTTGTTTTTCTTTTAAACTTTTATTTTTTTAACCTTCCTGAACAAATTACATCACTACATCATATGCACTGTTCATATCACAGAATCGTGATATGCTTATGCCTATGAGTAGGCTAGCTAGATCGGACTTCACAGTAAGGTGGCAAATTAACTGGCCTATGAGTAGGCTAGCTAGATAATGCCTCACAGTAAGATGACAATGTAATAGGTGCCTATGGTTAGGCTAGCTGGATAAAGTCTGACAGTTGGATGACAAATGTAGCCGGTGCCTATGCCAGATAAGGCCCCATGTTGGGCGCCAAATGTAACCGGACCGCCATACAACCCTTTTATTACATCGGTTGTAACAATTTTCTGATGAGCATGCTGTAGGAAAGAACTATCAATTGACATTCCTAATGCAGATGTTAATGCCTCCTACAACAATATTTCCTGCTCATCAGAGGATGTAGTTTTATAGAGACTGGAAACATCTAAATATTTCTATGTTTGGTTTCCCAAAAAGCACCATTAGAGTTCCATCTCACTACAACCTGACTGGCCTAGGTCAAGTTATGTCAGACGTAGCTCAGAGAACATGAGATTCTCATGAACCAGTGCTATAACTGATGAGTGATGCATTAAAACAAAACAGAATTGGATAACTGGACAACCAATTTACTTTTTAGTAACAAAAAAAATTTATTAAATAACAATTAATTTGCAATTTCAACAATAGTTCATTAATTACTCTATGAGAATAAGCTTTGAAACATTCTAATTCAATAATAGTTCATTTTGAATTCATTTATGGGAAGAAGCTTGTGAATATTCTAATTCAACAATAGTTCATTAATTCCTTTATGAGAATAAGCTTGGGATTATTCAGATTCAACAATAGTTCATTTCGAATTCATTTAATAGTTCATTTTGAATTCATTTAAGAGAATAAGCTTGTGAATATTCTAATTCAACGATAGTTCATTAATTCTTTTATGAGAAGAAGCTTGGGATTATTCTGATTCAACAATAGTTCATTCCGAATTCATTTAATAGTTCATTTTGAATTCACTTAAGAGAAGAACCTTAGAAGCAGTCGAGCATTTATGGTTTATCCAATAATTCATTTTGAATTCATTTATGTGTAGAAGCTTAGAAGTATTCCAATTCAACAATAATTTATTTTTGTATCCCTTTGTGAGAAGGAGCTTGGTAGCAGTTAAGCATTTATGATTTAATATAACATTTCATTATTTTATGAGTCATTACTGATTGGTAAATATTTGAACTCAACAATTCTTGGTTTGTAGAGCATTTATCATTTGATAATTGAGGCATTTATAATTTAGCCAAATGTAGAAGTATATTCTTACACATAAACTCTGTTACATTATAAGAAGCTTAGAAGTAGTCAAGTATTTATGATTTATACAGCATTTCATCATTTTATGAATTATTACCAATTGGTAGACATTTAAATTCAACAATTCTTGGTTTGTAGGGCATTTATCACTTGATAATTGAGGCATTTATAATTTAATCAAACATAAAGCTATATTCACATACATAAATTCTGTTTGGCTTGTGGAACACTTATCATTTAGTAATTAAAGCATTTATAATTTAGTCAAATATAAAGCTATATTCATATACATAAATTCTGTTTGGCTTGTAGAGCATTTATAATTTAGTCAAACATAAAGCTATATTCATATACATAAATTCTGTTTGGCTTGTGGAACACTTATCATTTAGTAATTAAAGCATTTATAATTTAGTCAAATATAAAGCTATATTCATATACATAAATTCTGTTTGGCTTGTAGAGCATTTTTAATTTAGTCAACATAAAAGTATAATAAAGGTGTCTTAATATTTATTGAACAAATTCTATGCAATTATTTCAAAACTTCACTTTGTAATGTATGATAATTATGTTTTAGTACTTTATAAAAATTACCTTCCAGTTTTGTAGTCCATTTTATTCAAAAGAATGCAGGTTATTTCATCGATGGAAAGTCATGGCATAGTGTGGAGAGAGTGGAGCTTCTAATTTATTCCAGTTTCATTATAATTTCTCTAGTAAAACTTTTTTTTTATTTTCACGTTTTGTTAAAGCTCTTTGTGTAAGACGAGAGAGAGAAAAAAAGTTCTTTTTCCTTCAACGACGTGTCTAATTTGAATACTGCCTCAGTTTAACTCAAGTATCTCTTTTTCTTTCTTTTTAATGATTGGATAATTAATTTCTCTTTTTTTTTTATTGAGACAGATAAAAAAAAAAATAAGACGATATAACATTTCATTTAATTCCATCAATACTAAAAAATTTTCATTTTTAACGAATCACAACTTTATTGCATTTCCAATTAGACTGAATCACGCCAGACATTTTGAATGGGGGGGGGGAATCTTTTGCATAAATATATGAAGGACAGTATATCTGTCACAATATATATATATATATATAATACAGTAAAACAATATTTAAAAAAAAACAAATATATACCAATTTCATAGAAGTACTTTCAACTATTTATGTAGTCGTTGTCAACTAGATTCAAATTGTATTAGAAAAAACCGTTACAAATGTAAACAAAAAGTAATACGTCATACATCAATTTTCCCACAATTCATTAATTTTTATATTGGCGGCCTGTCTGTTTATCAACTGTTGCTTTTCACTTTTTATTAACATAGCTTCTTTAATTTTGCGTTTATTATTATTTCTTTCAATACACAAAATCTTAACTTTATTAAAATCAAAATCAAAACCATAATTACATGTTACATTATGATCAAAAAATACTGATGGTGATACATCATCATTTCTAACATTCTCTTGTCTTGATTTTTGCAATTGTTTATATAACAAGAGAATGTTAGAAATGATGATGTATCACCATCAGTATTTTTTGATCATAATGTAACATGTAATTATGGTTTTGATTTTGATTTTAATAAAGTTAAGATTTTGTGTATTGAAAGAAATAATAATAAACGCAAAATTAAAGAAGCTATGTTAATAAAAAGTGAAAAGCAACAGTTGAACAGACAGGCTGCCAATATAAAAATTAATGAATTGTGGGAAAATTGATGTATGACGTATTACTTTTTGTTTACATTTGTAATGGTTTTTTCTAATACAATTTGAATCTAGTTGACAATGACTACATAGATAGTTGAAAGTACTTCTATTAAATTGGTATATATTTGTTTTTTTAAAATATTGTTTTACTGTATTAATTATTGTATTGTTTTGAATAATTATATATATTTTATTATAATTGGAATACAGACATTGATTAATAATTTATATATATATATATTGTAACGGGATGGGGGTGGGTGAGATAATGTAAACAGTGAACCGGGGTGATGGAAAATCATCATCACTCGCAGTCATTTAATGCAATACAAATATCACACAAAGTATATATATATAAGTAAGATATATTTAATAATAAAATGAGATTAGAAGAGTATGAGATCAAAATCTCTGTGAACATTGAGAGATCAGAAGCTAACTCAAAAGAGCAATTAAAGCATAATTATTATCAACCAGCATTATAAATTAAATATCAGTATAAGTAAATACTTGAGAGAAATAACCATCCATCATCATCATTGATGGGAATAAACAAATTAGTACAATAAAATATATAAATCAACAGTCAACCTTGTGACTGGATTGAAAATGGGTCTTCTGTAGACCAGGCTAACTATTGAGCCTTTGCCAGCTTGGGCAATTATATAAACATAACTTGGATGCACCAGTTTAGTGCCCATCCATTAAAATACCCAATAATCAGAAATAGAACAATAATGCTGGGACATTTAAAGCATGCTGATCATCATCAATGCTCTGGCCACTAAAGTACTATTAATGTACTGGCCACCTATAAACTTAACTTTTTAATAAGACTAAAGTAAAATAAAAAAAATAATAGTGCATGGGCTTTAAAGAGTATCCTCTTTTGCACCAACTAGGATAATGATTGATCATCACTGGATGCCCAAAGCACTAAACACATCCCCATTTATCCATGTCCGAAATCTAGCTCAGAGAACATGGGCTCTATTACTGTATGTGAACAAGAGATGATGGAAACCATTTTTAACAATTAAATAAGTTTATTAATAACAATAAAAAAAATTGGTATTTAAGGTCTTATAGGTTCTAATTTTGAATGGTATACATTGAGTTACATGATTAATAAATTAGGTTTATTTAAAACCCATTCAGCACACAGGCATGTGGCTTGATACAAAATAAACATGTTTGAATTAACATTTAATTTAGAAAAATGATCAAAAAATTTATACATAAGTGTCTATCTGACACGCATTGTTATTTACAATACAATTGACATAAAATAATTATAAAAAAAAAAATGATTAAATTTTACATATGTGTTACAATTGATAAGCATTGGTATCTGCAATACAATTGACAGATATATGCATACATACATGCGTGTGATTTCTGAACATATTTAATTTTTACATAAAATAATACATGATTAAGCTTTTAAATTATGTTTTAAGTAATACAAATACTTATGCTAGGTTTACTACAGCACGTATATAGAATTGCACAGATTATTAACAAATTTAATTCTGTCACACAATGCTTTTATAATTAATAATTTCATAAAATTTACACACTTGTTATGGCAATAAAAGTTATTTTCACAATTACTTGTTGTTGAAAATGTATAAATTGCTTTTCTTATTTTATAGTAAGTTCCACTATTTATCGATTAGTTTCTATCAACTTTTTTCTTTCTTTTAATACATGAAGTTAGTTTTTATAATTAATAATTTCATAAAATTTACACACTTGTTATGGCAATAAAAGTTATTTTCACAATTACTTGTTGTTGAAAATGTATAAATTGCTTTTCTTATTTTATAGTAAGTTCCACTATTTATCGATTAGTTTCTATCAACTTTTTTCTTTCTTTTAATACATGAAGTTGCTTGTTTGCTTTACTTTAAAAATGTCTCTTTTTCTCTTTTTAATAAATGAAAGATAATATCCTTTTATAGCATCCAAAAAAAATATATAAATTTTGAAATGTCTTTTTGCTTGATTAGTTCATGCTGATTAAGTAGGCAAGACGAGATAGTAAAAATAAATACGTGAACTGCAGTTTTCCACGCCATGATAAGCAGAGAGCCAAGCCGGGCTATCAGTACACAAAGCTCCATGACATCATGAAAAAATACCTCATTTTTAAGCACTGCCCTTCTAAGTACCTAAACAGATCATATGGCTTAGAAATTAAAATCACATTATTAACTTGAAATTCCTTTCTATTGTACATATAATAATATACGCATAGACTCTATAATTTATCAGTTCTGTTTTTATTTATCTAAAAACAAATTCACTTAGCTTTTCAATTTCAAGTTTTTGTTAAATTGTTTTAAATTAATTATTTACTACTATTTTGGTTACTTTATTTTAAAAATATTTTATTTTTTGTTTGTAAATGAATTGTAAATCAATTTGCTTTTCCAACATTTGTTTTTTTTTTATCTAACCAAAATTATCAATAGTGAAGAGAGAAAAAATGCATTTTATTTCTTTCTATTTCACTATAATAAAAAATTATAGTCAAATGTTATATTCTTAAATTTCAATACATAATTTTAGTTACTGACTTAAAAGAAAACTAATTTTACTTATAAAATATTTTAATCTCATATGACATGAATATGCAAATTTTAAATAATCATAAATAAAGAAACTTTCACACCACCCCCCTCTCTCCACTCTATCTAATAAGACTGATACACCTAAACACATATATGCTGAAAAGATAAATAATCACCAATATACGTATTTCATGCTAAACCAGCAATCATCAGTTGGTCCAGACTATCATCTTTACACACATATACAGTATAAGTGCTCAGATATATATTAAGATAGATAGACTATCCTCATAGTTTAATGGACAGGCTTAATCCACTCCACACTCCAACTCTTCAAACGTCCATCCAATTAAAAATCTGATGATGGAATGCTCAAAGGCCACCCTGAGGCCAAGATTATTGTCACACCCATGTTGACCTAAGGTTAATCTGAACCCCACATATACAGGACATAATCCATTTAATACATATGCAAGGATGGGCAGACATCTCTATAATGTAATAACTGAAACACAGGCTTGTTATATACCTGTGGCTATATATATGTAATATAGGGTATATGAGCACAGACTTTCACACCACCCACCTCTCTCCACTCTATCTAATAACACTGATACACCTAAACACATATATGCTGAAAAGATAAATAATCACCAATATACGTATTTCATGCTAAACCAGCAATCATCAGTTGGTCCAGACTATCATCTTTACACACATATACAGTATAAGTGCTCAGATATATATTAAGATAGACTATCCTCATAGTTTAATGGACAGGCTTCAATCCACTCCACACTCAACATGGGTGTGACAATAATCTCAGCCTCAGGGTGGCCTTTGAGCATTCCATCATCAGATTTTCAATTGGATGGACGTTTGAAGAGTTGGAGTGTGGAGTGGATTGAAGCCTGTCCATTAAACTATGAGGATAGTCTATCTTAATATATATCTGAGCACTTATACTGTATATGTGTGTAAAGATGATAGTCTGGACCAACTGATGATTGCTGGTTTAGCATGAAATACGTATATTGGTGATTATTTATCTTTTCAGCATATATGTGTTTAGGTGTATCAGTGTTATTAGATAGAGTGGAGAGAGGTGGGTGGTGTGAAAGTCTGTGCTCATATACCCTATATTACATATATATAGCCACAGGTATATAACAAGCCTGTGTTTCAGTTATCATAAATAAAGAAAATAATATATAAATATTTCTGGTATTAATCAACGAATTTTTTAAAAAATAATCTAAATCACTTTATTTCATGATTTTTTGAATACATTTGAAATTTTAGCTAACAATCAGTAAGATTATTACTTTAAAAATTCTTGCTGGATTTTAGAAATTATTGATCAATAGAGTTGTTCAATTGGTATGATAAATTTTAGTAATAAATTTTGCTAGATCAGAATAAAAATTATTTTAGGGATGGCTACAATTTTTTATTTAGAAACAGAGAAATTTATTGTTCTTTTTATGATTTTAATATAAAAAAGGTCTTTAGATATCATTATGCAGATTCTATTCAGCAAGGGAGTAAGATTGTAATGTATTTCATAGAGATATTAATTATAATATTAGCATCACATCAAATGAAATGCACTTTTTGAGTGTTTTTTAGAATAACTACAGATTAAGAGCTTTTTGAAACTCTTGTTAATCAGACATTTCATTAAAAATTGAAATTTGGCTTCTAATATGAATATAATAGGTATAAGTGAATAATCTATTGCTCGTAAAGTTAGCAAGAGAGACAGAAACCAAAAAAAATAAATGAACTTTACAATGAACATTTGTACCTTTTTACAATATTGTTTTAAGTTTATTAAACAAAACCTAAATTTTTTTATAGGATTAACATTTTTAGTAATTAAAAATAACTTTACAAAAAAAATTATATTATTTTTTAAAAGTAGAATTTATTTTTGAGTATTTATTAAAAATTTTAAAATGTATGTATAGCTTTCTCTTAAATCTTTTAATCTAAAATTATTATATTTTATTGGTTTTAAAAGCATGATTCAATATATTATTTTTTAAGAAAATTATTTTAATGCTAAATTTCAAAAACTTGTTGGTATTGTTACCAGTTATCATTTTAATTATGCTAAACTAAAATGTAGAATTTATTACAAATAAAGTGATATTTAACCCTTACAAAATCTCAAATTTTCTCTTTCACCTGGGAGAAGATTTCGAAAGTGTTCAACTTCTTACTTCTGTACAAAATGAACTTAATTTAATTTTAAAAATAAATAATATTTTTAAAAAATCATATTTGACATTTTTAATTATTTAAAAAATTGGACTTGTAAATAAAAACAATGTAAGAAATTATTGTCAGTATTGTTATTATAAACACCCTGATAAGGAATGAATTCTGTTATACTTTTGACTTTTTTGATGCAAACAAACATGTATTTATGATAAACCTATCAAATTCTACTTTAAAATCTAATATTTGTTTTATAATTATCACAATATTTGAAAAAATGTTAAAACTGCATCAATTCTGATAGATAATGATGTTAAACACCCTGTAATTTTCTTACTTTATATTATGGTGAAATGTATTAACTTTTATCCATAAAGATAAAATATAAATGAATAAATTGAAAGTGTACCAATGTATCTTTTGTCATACATAATTATCAACCAATTAGTGTATAAAAGTAATGAAAAATATTTTAAAGCAAAAAATTATATTTCTTAATGTAAATAGAGCACTAATTGTATATATGTGTAGGTGATAATGAGTTTGACCAACTGATAAGTGCTGGTTCAACATGAAATACATATATTGGAAATCAGTTACCATTTCAAATCTATGTGGTCATTTGTATCAGTTGTCTAACACAGATTGGATAGTTGTAGGGAGTTTGAAAGTTTGAGTTCAATTTCTTACAATTATATCAAATATAGACAATATACATATATTTAAATATTATATATCCAGCCTGTGTTCTGCCCATCTCTCATCTGTATAATTAAATGGACATATTAATGTCCTATGTGTGAGGCATCAGATTGACTTAATAGTTATGACAATAATATTGGCATC
This sequence comes from Epiperipatus broadwayi, assembly GCA_028023455.1. Lineage (NCBI taxonomy): Eukaryota > Metazoa > Onychophora > Udeonychophora > Euonychophora > Peripatidae > Epiperipatus > Epiperipatus broadwayi. The sequence continues at coordinate 3,844,666 of JAQFVV010000111.1, read as the reverse complement.
AATAAGGGCTTTAAATATCCCATCCTCAGATTGCTTGGCATCAATAAGGGCTTTAAATATCCCATTCTCAGATTTTCAATGAAATCGATGTTGAAGAGTTGGAGAGTAGCGAAGATTGATGCTTATCCATTAACATTTAAAGATCTGCTTTCTTAATATAAACTGAGCACTGATTATATATGTGTGTGGGAGATAAAGATCCAGACTAACTGATAAGTGCTAGTTCAGCAGAATTATATATATTGGAGATCATTTATCTTTTCATATGTATGTGGTCATGTGTATCAGTTGTATAAGAGAGATTGGATAGATATAGGGAGTTTGAAAGTTAGGGTTCACATTCCTTATATATATATTGTAGATATATATATATAGTATTCAATTATTTAAAAAAAAAAATTTTTTTTCTTTTATACATACAGAGATTTATATGTATAGATTTATTATTATGAATAAGCAGTTCTTTTTATGATTTATTATATAATATTTTTATTAAATAATATGTGTTAAATTTATTTAACTTTCATTTTGTTAAAATAGAGTAAATCAGAAAAGTGTGAAATAAGGCAATTAAGATTGTTAGATAAGGAGATAAAAAAATGTACACGTGTGAAACAATGAATAGATCTGTACAAACACAAAGATGCTTTTACACTTATTCCTGATGGCTATAGATTCCAGGTTTGTTGTTATCTGTATCTTAAGATTATTTTTACAAAAGAGGTGCTTTGATGTAGATAACGATAGCGATCAATTTTAAGTCTTTATTGATTGTGACCGTCAAACTTGTGAAGCTTTGATTTTTTTTTTAAGATAAAGATTTCCAGATGTTTTTTTTTCTTTGGTTGAAATTCGCGATATAAATGATTGAAACAATTTTTTTAATCAGTTAGTCTTAAATTTTTTTAGAGAGATGATGAGTTAGTCATTAATTTTTTTTTTAGAGTGAGAGTTACTCAAATTATTATTATTATTTTTTTTTGAGACTCAACTCAGTCGGTCCTTCCTTGTTATTATTCATAAGCAGAAATGTAAGCTCGGATTTTTTTTTAAAAAGAGAGTGAACGCTTTAATTTTTTTTTTCTCACTCTTTGAAAGTTGAAAAAAAAAAGAGCAAATGAAATGTGCGTTGATATAAAGCAATTTCCAGCAATATTAAAGAAGAGGAGAGAAATGGAACAAGATTGAATTTATTAGAAGTTAGTAATAATTATATAAAAAATGATATTAACATATTTGGTTATGCATAATACTATGCCTCTGCATTGCTAAACCATTTTTTTCTGCTTCCTGGTTAATACAGAATGAGTCAAAATCGCTGATCTGTCTATGAAGTCATGTATCCAGTAATAACCAACAAAATGATAGATTTTGAAGCCAACCACACAAGCTATATGGAATGCTTTGTTTCTAGTTCCTGGCTTATTAAAAGCTCATTACCTTCGAATGAATGGAGAAGAGGAAATAGGAGGAAAAGAAAATTTATAACATCCATGTAGAACCAAGTTTGAAGCCATAAATCAAATTTTTGTTGATTTACCTCAATCATCTAAAGTGTCAACAGCAATTTTTTTTTTTTAAAGGAGAGAGACAAGCAAATCCACCGGTACCTACTTATTCAAAATACTTATAATAACTTTTTTTTAAATGGTAGAAGGAAGCCAATCAACAGTGAATAATAATGGAATTGAAGAAACAAGCAAAGTCAATTGATTCAGCATTATCTTAAAAGTATCTGCAATAACTTTCTTTTTTTTTTGTTGTTGTTGTTGTTGGTGAGCAAAGAAAAGCAGTCTGAAAATTCAAATTCAGGACATTAAAAAGAAGTAAAAAGTAGACGGGTAAATATGAACTTTCTTTAACCGATTTTATTCTTTTACTTATTAAAAGTAAACCTTAATGTACTGGTCAAAGTAATTTTCTTTTTTGATACAGAAACATTAAAGACTTGTTTATCTATAGTTATTTGCAATATCTCACAACATAGCACAAACATAGTTTAAATCTTTAAACTTAAATTTTTCATTTTTTTTTTTTATTATATATTGTAATGTTGAAATGTTTTTTTTTAATTGTTCTTCAGTTGTTAATGATAATGAGCAACCTATAGATATATGCATTTATAATGTTTTTTATTTTTATTTTATCTTGTTGCATATTAAAGATTAATATATGTATTTTATTTTCTTTCGCTATAAGGTTGCAAAAGAAAAAGATATTTTATATATGTAATTTTTGGGTATACATTTTAAACATATATATTAACATTACCGAATGCGTGAATGTATAACTGCTTATCCAAACACATCAAAGAATAGGTTATATATGATTAGTTTAAAATGGTAAATTGAAAAGTAGGGCATTACATTTGAATGGAAGTGAAATAACATATACAAGTTTCACCTGAAATTTATTTTATGATATGATGAGTAAGAAAAGTCTTAAATAAGCATTTATAGAATATGTATTTTTTTTTTTTCTAATATTGATTTAAGTCAGCTTATTTTGAGATATCAAGAAAAATGACAAACCTATATATTAAGTTTATTTGCTTATACTTATATAAATTTTTATATTAATAAGCCATTTATTTAATTGTCGATTTGACTTTAAAGGAAAGAAAGAGTAGTAGTGTTAATAAAATATAATTATATATCTTAATTGGTTTCCGAGTTATTATTAAGAATATTGTGTTTTTTTTTTTTGTCTTAATTCTATCATTTTAATTCATCATCATTGCTCGCAGTTATTGAGTATTACTATTCGTATATATCGAGCAATCACTTGCAAATATTAAGCGTCCGCAAAATAATAGGTAAACTAGAATGTTGATATTTAAGTATTTAAGGATTATGCTTGAGAATAGCCAAATTTTGATAATTATAGTTCAACATAGAAAGCTAAAATTGTGTTGTGTCCATGAATTTAGATCATCCTCATCAAAGATGGATATCATGTTATTAGTTTAAAATGTTTCAAATAATACTATATAAAAGTTATGATCGCCATCAATCATCATTAATAAATTATAATCATTAAATTTAATGTTTAGCGTAATGAATATATTTTAGTAAATAGGGGTTTATAGAAAATTGAATATTATGCAAAGAGATTCATGATGATCAATCATCACCATTAGTATTATTAAATCCCAGTATGAAATAGGATAATTTTAATAGATGCCTATAAGTTTATAAAGATGAATTTATTGTTGTGAGTTTATAGGTAAGCCATGGCTGGTATCATCATCA